>VYXH01004338.1:198309-220251 GCA_013397275.1 Burhinus bistriatus | reverse complement strand
GGGGGGGGGGGCGGTATCTGCGTTCCTCTCCCATTACAGGGTCCTGGTCAGTGCAGAGTCCTAACCTGCCTAATGAGTGGTTGTCTTTCTCACCTCCAGCCTGTTGGGCTGAAACACCCTTCTCGTTATCCCCGAGACCATGTCCTGTGGAGCTGTGCCCTTGCTGCATGTCATCCTATGGGTGCAGCTCTCCCACTGCCCTCCTTGACGCAGAGAGATCCTTCCAGGTGCCTGACCATGATGCTCCCATTCCTCTGCGGTGGCACAGCTGACTGTTTCACAATGTCACAGGAGTGCCAGGTCCCATCCAGGTGATTATCCCTCTAACCCCAGCCCTGATGGCAGAATGCTTCCTTCTGTATTTGTGCAGGTAATTGTCCCTGCTCACAAGCAATATCTTGCATTTATTCCTGTTAAATCACATGCAGGTTTTCCAGGTCACATCTCTGGTCTAGCAAAGTAATTTCAAATTCCAGTCCTGCCTTCCTGGACACCTGCAGCCTTCCCGTCTGTCCTAGTGTCCATGCACTAACAAAAATGCTGATCAGATCCCCTCCAGACCATGGAGCTGAGTGCATTGCACACAACGCATCCCTCTGTGCTGACAGCTCTAAGTACAGCTATTCAGCTGGGTCTTACTAGCTTTTACCCACTTTATATGTATCTTTTGCCTCACCTGAGGATCAAAATATCAAGGTAGGCAATGGCAAAGTCTTCCTGAGGTTGAGATTAATGACTTCTGTGTCTTGCCTGTCCACAAGGTCTATTATCTTGTTGCAAAAAGAAATCCGATTAGTTCAGCGTGAGTTCTTTGGTACAAATCCCTGTTAGCTGTGATGCATCTCCTTGCAGGCACTTACAGGTTGTTGGCTTGTTCCACTCGTGTTTTGAAAAGTGAGGTTAAACCAGAGGGTCTGTGATTCTCGTTTTTTTTTGGGGGGGATAGTTACTGTATTTACCTTTTTCAGCTTTCTGATCCCCATCATCCTCTGATACTGCCCAAGATAAATGCTTCAGATTAAGGCTGTTAGGTCAAGCTGATGTGAAGGCAGCTGCCTCCCCAAGGGGCTGGGGCTGTTGTGACCAGGATGGTCTCAAACACCATAAGCAAGCCAAAGTGTATGGGCACACATAACACCCTTTATTAGGCAAACAAATATACCTGGGAAGAAAATGCATGTGCCCTAAAGCTTGTCTTTTATTCTTCAGGTATATATTAGTTGAGCTAATAAAAGGTATTGCATCTCCCTGCCAGCCTGTGCCATCTGGGTGTACGCTAACCTGAGCCTTGCTCGGCCAGAGCAGACATGTCCCCACTTGGTTGCTGGTGTCAGCTGTGATATCCTGAGGACTGGGGATTGCAGGAAAGGGGAAAGGTGCCTTCCCAGCAGTGCAGATGGAACATGGATGTGAGTACTGCTCAGTCTTTGCTTTCCTATTTGTTTGCCTCCTCTGACTTTCTGATGATGATATTGACTTGCTGTCAAAAGTCAGACACCAAAACCAGAATGACCAGAAACTGCTTTGAAAATGCAGCTGTGAGACTGGAGGATGCTCATACCTCTCCAGGATTAGGCCCCCTACTTTGATCTGCACTGAAAGAAACTGCTAAGCCAGGAAAAAGAACTCAAAGGATCTCATTTTATCTGGCCTGGGCAACCAAAGGACATCCAGTGGGAGTGCAGGAAATTAATAATTTATTGTCTTTCATGTCATTAAAAAAAAGCACCAGGCTTTGCTGCATGGTTAGAGTTTTTAATAGAGCAGAGCAAAAGGCTGATGGATTGGGTTTCAATTACAACTGCTTGTTCAAGAAGAAAAGCTGTGCTACGAAATCACTGCAGCCCAAATGGCTCCTGCAACCTGAGGGCTGGGAAACTGAGGCTGCAGAAGGAAAGAGAAGCCCAGCCTGAGAAACCTCTGTTCATCCACTGCCAGGAGCCCAAAGGCAGGGCTGTGGAGGTGCCGTCTGACTCAACCCAGCCTCACAGGGTTTCCCAGTCTAAAGCATCGGTCTGAGTTCTGCTCCCACAGTGGGGAGAGCCTGGGGTAGTGCAGGCCTGAAGTGCGATTCCTGAGGATGGAAATCCTGAGGTGGCTGTAGGGGACAAAGACTTGCAGAGGGATCTGTCATCCCTTCTGCAGCAGCAGGGGAGACTCTAAGTCACTTCCCTCTTGCCTGTGTAAGGAAATTTGGTTTGTCAACGTGTTTGTACTCTGCTCATAGCCAGGGATGTGCTGTCAGGCATGATTTTTCAGACGCTGGTGCTGTAGGCAAAGTCTTCTGCAATCAGTCAGATTTTCATTTTGAGTCAAGGTTAGTCTAAATTTTAACTCAGAAAAGCAAGAAGAAAATGGGACACCACCATTGCCTACTTGCAAAGGAAGAAAGAGAGATGGCTTAGCAGAGAAACCTCTAGCCCTTGGTTCCCTTATCTCTGAAATAGTCATAATGGTTGTGGTCAAAGGCTGAGCAGGGTTTCTGAAGACCAAGACAATTGGCTTCTCCCTTCCTCTCCATCCTTGCCCCTTACCCAGCTTGGAGTCACTAGCAGGGGTTCGTTGGGGAAGGTACAGCCTTTGTCCCGATCGTTCACCGTGCTTCACAGTGACGGTTTTTGCTTTCTGCAGGCTGCAGTGAAAGCACTGTCTATACCTTGTCCCTGCTCCTCCCTCTGAGTAAGCAAGCTCCAAGTCAGTAAAAGGCTTGGGCGGGCTGGGCTGAAAGGTGCTACAGAACTCCCACACAGTTATGTGATGTGGTTGAGGGAATTAAAGGAAACTTAAACATTGAAATTGAGCTGTTTCCCCTGCTTCAGAAAGAATTGCTTGTCTATCAACATGAGACCTCTTAAACACCACCACACTCCCTATGCACTTACTACTCCGTGGGCTTTCAACCTTACTTGGCAAATGCTGTTTGACTCAGGCCTGTGATAAACCTGTTGCAAGATATTATTTATAGCCTGAAAGAATGGTTCAACATGGGCTTTCTCTTAGAAATAAATACCCTGTTTAAAAGAAAAAACACGACACAAAACCTGCCTGGATTCAGCTAAAGGGAGCTGGGACCAGCAGATCTTTAAAGGTAACTGTAGGCAGGGGTCTCTGCCTGATAGAGATGAGTCTGGCAAGGTTCAGCAGGGTATTTAGTGACGCAACTCCTGTTGATAGTGCCATCAGTGTCAAATGTGAGTGTTGTTCCTTAGTAAATAGTGCTGGCAGCAAGACGGTCTCAGAGGCCAATGCAGATGACTCGGTACCACAATGTTGTTTTAGCAATGCCCATCAGAGCACAGCCAGAAGCAAGGTGGCACAGGGTGGATGTAAATCCCATGCAAACCACCCTTGCAGCTCTGGGGCTGCACTCTGGAACTGGAGATGCTGAAAGAGGCTTGAAGGTTCTAAAGGAAAGCGTGAACTCCCAGCATGACACTGAAACACTGAGCCAAACACAGAGTCTGGGTGTCTCACTGGGGTAATTCAGAGCAGGAGTGAAACCAGGGCCCCGTGTTTGGGAGCAGCATTAGCAAATCTATCACCAGCTGCAATGCACACATCCAGGGTTGACACTTCAGTGGAGGTGATTGATTGATTAATTGATTGATAAAAAATGCAAACTAAGTCTGGAAAGAGCAAGAGGGTTAATCTAAGGTCTGGGAAACATAACTTCAAGGAGCTTTTTAAGGGCCCCACAAATAAATTGTGATAACTTGATCTCAGCCTAAAAGCACTGGTATAGGAAGGAATTTGCAATGGTGGAAGGCTCTTTAAATTAGCAGAAGGAGATATAATGGGTAAAGCACACATATTTAGTGTGACACTAGCTTGTCTGCATCCCTCAAACTCCTTCAGGTCAAAACTCCTCGTCTTTTACTAAAAGATGTGCTTTAGCTCTAGGAGGAGTCATTGGTGTGATGAGTTTACTGACTGAGGCTGTGTGAATCATAACAGTTCCTTCTGGGCTTAAAATCTGTTAAATCTACTTCTGCTTTTGATCTTGAAATGATTTGGGATTGACAGGCAGCATTATAGACAGAGATTCATAGCTTTTATAAAGAGGTAATCACAGCTTGGAACAGGCCAGGTAGCTGTATATGAAAAAATTTACGGACTTCTGAACTCTTCAGTTCTCTTGATTCTGGCTTATTTCTTAGCTAATATGTTAAACAATCATTCAGAGACAGCAAGGAGTTACAGTAACAGCGAGCATGGGTCAACATTAAATCAATGTTACCCGTTTTCTGCCATTGAAATAAGCCTAGTGGGAAAAGATGTACTTGCCCCACATGCCTGCGATCGTATAAGCTCCCCTCTTATGTCAGGTTGGAGCTTTCCCACTTGTCAGTAAACACAGCGAAACAGTCATCACTTTCTGATCCCTATGGTGCTAGGTCTCACAGACTCTTAGTCCATCTTCCTCCTTTGTCCTCTAGCCATCTGCCTCAAGATCCTGCTCTCTGTGGGTTTTCTCCAGTACTTCCTCGTTGCCATTTTTCACTGGGAGACCTTCTTCCTCTTTTTACCTCTCCAATACGAACAATTCAAACGAGTCTGTACAGCTTCCTCGACCTTTGGATATCCTGGGAGGAGGGTGCTGGGGAACTCGTCCCCTCTTACAGTGTGCCAGCACTCCCTAGGGACTGGGAATTGCCCTGTTGAGGGCTGGATTGCTCCGCACCAGTCCTGACACTATGTGTGATATATGGTTAAGAGAACATTTGCTTAGAAACTCCATCTGCAATAGAAGTACAACAACAGAGTAGGGTAGAGCTGCAAAACTCATCATCCATTTACACTTGGTGGTGAAGAGCATCCTGTGGTCACAGAGCCACAGGCACATTCAGGTTGGAAGGGATGTTGGAAGGTTTTAGTCCAACCTCCAGCTCAAAGCAGGGTCAGCCCTGAGATCAGACAAGCTCACTCAGGGCTTAGGCTCATCTTGAAAACCTCCAAGACTGGAGGACCCACAACCTCTGTAGAGCCCTGTCACTGTAGAGGCTGACTGTCACTGTGGGGAAAAAATGCCTTATGTCGTGTTGGAAGCTTCCCTGTTTCAGTTTATAGCTGTTGTGCCTCATTATCCTGCTGCATGCTCTTGTAAAGAGCCTGGCTCGGTCTTCTTTGTATCCTCGTCTTCATTGCTAGCAGGTTCCTGTTAGGCAACCCAAACCCATCTCTTCTCCAAGCTGAACAAGCCCAGCTCCCTTAGAGCCTCCCCAGTGCAAGTCCTCCAGCTCCCAGCCATCTTGCTAGTAGGCTCTGCTGGACACAGTCTGGTTTATTAACATCTTAGTTCAGCCCTTAGACTACCTTCTGCATCTCTTTCCATAGGTGAAACTGGAACCCTCCTATCCATTAACTGAAAATGAAGACTTTTTACAGTCTGTTTTTCATCATCGGGGCAGAGAACAGAAACACTGAGCCAGCACAGCTGTCATCTTATCTTATTTCTTTCCTCCCTAGAAAGCTCCTTTCCTTTTTTTCCAGTGCCCGAGGATGTGGCACCACATAGCACTGGGGACAGGATGTGAGAGGGGTTCAGCCTCTTCCCTTCCTCCCACCTCCCAAAGCTTCTTTCATTAACACTCACCTAGTGTTTCTTAATTAGCACATTCTGGCTTGGAGCTGCCTGCCTGTGTTGCAGCCTTCTGGAGAAAATCTGCTGAAGCTTTATCTATTGTATGACAGGAACTATCGAACTCTAGACTTCTTACTAGACTGACAGCTACTCTTTTGCCATAGCATTACACAGGGTCTGAGTGTGGTTCTCGTTCTCAGCCTCTGTAGCCATCCTTGGCTTTACCTGTCTCTCCTGAGAGAATCTACTGCTGTGGTTGTGTACTTGCCTTTCTTCAGACTTTTGATGCTAATCCACATGACAAGTGCATGGCTGAGCTAAGCCAGGAGATTGCAAAGGTTACACCAGAAATGGGAAGAGTAACAGACTGAAAAATCATCCCAAAAGAGCAGTTATCAGTAGGATAACTGTGACAATATCTTAGAGCAGTCTCCAGATTTATTTTGGGGGATTGGTTGGTGTCCTCACTGGCATTTCAAAGTTCCCGTTCATTCTTTGCATGATCTAGCAAAAAGTCCACTTAGAAGGTCTTGAGAGACCCTGGTGGCTTGATCCTCCTTCATTGTAGAGTCTGGACAAAGTTCCTGTGATCCAAGGACTCAGAATTATGTTAACGAGCCTAACCCAGTCCATAATCCTGTGCCTGCGACATGGTGTGATTTCAGCAGGGAGCAAGGTGAGAATTTGACTTATCTTGTGTTCACCACAATAGCATCCAAGTCCCAGATGGTCATATAGGAAATACTGAATTTGTCTATGGTTAAATCAGGTGTTGCTGGAATAAATCAGCCCTGTTACAGGCTCTCTGCTGCTCTCACTGGATTTCTGGCTCATTTACAGATGGTTACTGGGGAAGTTAAATTACGAACAATAACCATTCACAATGATCCAGGCTTCTTAAGGATTTTACAGGCTGGGAAGAGGCTGGCACTATTTCCCCAGTTACCTTCTTCTCACCTTTGGAGCAATTGTAGCTCTCACTTAGGGATTTTATGCATCTTTATGGCAAACAGGGTGTTAATGAAAGTATAATTGCTGGAATTAAATTTGGATTTAATTTTCTGAGCACAAGTGGCCCCTTTCTGTCTTTCTTTTGTTTTCTGCTTGGTTGCCAGCTGTGAAAATATCTCTTTTCAGGATTGTTCTTGATGCTGAGGCGCTTGCACAGTGCCAAGCATGGAGCAGCGCAATGGGCTCATCCCCTGCTGGGCTGCATTTCACCCAGCTCTCAAATGATGCTGAGCACTCCCCCGCAGTGAGGGGGAAGAGCATGATCAGCAAAGTGCCTGCAGAAAGCACCATGTCTTGACGTTTATGGTGTCTGCATCTCACAGCACTTTACACACAGGATCCACATAGTTAACTGTTTTGCAGGAGAAGCAGTGGTGAGGCAACATTATTTCTACAAAGCAATTGCTTCCACCATTCCTCTAGGTCAGTTCAGGCATCTCCTCCATACTGGTGGAGAAGAACAGCTTTGATTATCATCTTGAGGACTCTCAAAATATCACCAGGTTCTTGTTAAGTCTTTATTACTACCTCCCAGACCTGCAGCTGGACAACACATCTGGGTTTCAGGGAGCTTCTCATACTGGGATGATACCAGGAGGATCTGTGCATGGGCTCAGATCAGAACAAAAACAGGAGACCCTGGGAAGAAGTGACCCCTCCTGGGATGACGATCTGACAGTGCTGGGGGAATCTGCAACCAGAACTGATATCCAGATGTGGCAAGATCTCTGCCATCTTCACCAAGGAGATACCTCCTCCAAGGGCCCTCCAGGACAAATGCTGGCTGTTTGCCTGGCAGCATTGCCCCAGCCATGTCCCTCTGTCCCAGCTCCAGCAGCACAAAGAGTGGGGCAAGGATCTGGCCATGTTTGCTGTTGTGTTGAGGCTTTCAGCCTCAGTAAGGTGACAAGCTTTGTACCACTGTTGTTCTCTTAATGTAGCGGATCCGTTCACTTAGTGTTAGGCATGTGCGTCAGCTTCAGTTAACCTCTGCTAACAGGTTCCCTCTAGTCCTTAAATCTGCAATTAATTGTTAGAAAGTTGCTTCTGCCAGCTTGGCCACTGTCTTTCTGAAGCTGTCAGCTGCTGGTTAACCTTGTTCCATCTTTGGTACCGGTGGGACTTGCTGAGCAATGGAGAGATTACCTTGGGAAGCGCTTACCTTAAGGACCTTAATGACTTTTACATTGTTTTCTCGCAGCCTGCCTTTATTTTGCAATATGCTATTGCAAAGAAGCTCCATTAGTTTCAGCAGCCAGCTGAGCAGATGCGTTTAACTGGTCTGTGGCACTGAAGTAATTACATTTTAGTACAACAGAGGCACAGCAACAAACACGTAAAATTAATTCAGGTGCAGCATCCTGGTCAGTGAGTCAAAGCAAAGAGCAGTTTAGGGAGGCCACCCCTGGCCACACTGTGACTGTGCTGTTGGCAACATGGGCAATCACTGGCAATATATCCCTCTGGTTTCCATAGAAGATGTTGCATTAGCTTTTCCCACGGCCAGTTACACCAGATATGTATTAGCATCAGAGATATTGATTACTGCTCGCATCTCTCTTTTGCTTCTGTTATAATTAAAACAGCAATATATGCATGAAGCAATTAGATTTTAATAATGCTTTTCTAAACAGGATGTCAAGGAGCTTAGTACAAAGACTTGGGCTGGAGCCAGATCAGCATCTTAAGACTGGATTGTCATTAAAATGACTACCTCCCACCTGGACAGCTTACCCAAACACAAGCTCTAGATCTGCTTCTTACTCAGAGTGCACCTTGTCTTTGTCTGCAGACAGGACCTGGAAGACCCCATGCTCCTGGGTGGCAGGGCCAGAGCGAGATGTGGGTGGGAACAGGTCACCGGTGCATGTGGGATCCGGGTCTGCTGGTGGGACAGGAGCAACCCCAGCCCCATTGCCATCCCATCACAGTGTGCCAGGGAGCCGGTATTCAGGTCTGCCCTGGGTTGCTTCCTGCACAGCAGTTGTTGATCGGGTCAGGGCAGATCTGCTCACCACTGGAAGTGTCTCCCAGAAGGAAGCAAGGTGCTCCACAGGTGCCTATGCCCCAGGAGGAGTACTGCCTGAGCTGCCTCCCAGCACATCACTGGCTATCTCCTGCGTTGTTTTATCCTGCCTGCTTCTGGCTGATATGCAGTCCTTGCACCCTGCATTTGCAGTTGGGCCAGGATAAATCCTCTGCTCTGTACAGCTCTTACTCACACCCTTAAGGGCAGTCCAGTGCCGTTGGGTCACTGTGAACACGAACGGAGAGTGTGTAACACAACCCAAACATCACTGCGAGCTGCCTGAGCTCAGAGAGGAGATGTTCCAACAGGCAGCAACGACCGTCCTCCACCAAGCAGCCTGTGCCAAGCCCATCTTCAGGAGAGGATTGACACCAGCAAAGCTGCTAACCAGGAGCTCCCAGGGCAAAGGGGCAGCAGGGTGGGTTACAGCTGAACCTTGTCTGTCTCTGGGCAGGAAGGGATTTCTCAGCTGCTGTAACAAAGTCGGATCCTGGGGAAGAGCAACATCTCTAGCTGCAGGATTTCCCGTGCTTGTCCTGTGTCCAGCTTCTCAATGACCCCTTTTAAGCCCTGATTTGCATGCTGCAGTGTAACTCAGTCATAGCTGATGCGATTTAGCGTGACATCCCACATAGTCCAGACTAATAGTGTATCTGGTTTCCAGGCCTGGGAGTGTTTGTGCGGCATTTATCATTTGCCTGGCCGTTTCCTGTGCAGCAGGTGGAGAGAAGCTGTGCAAGTCATTTAATTTGTGGCAAATGGAAGACACGGTCTGAAGTAAACAGGATGCACTTCGGTGAGGATGGAGGCAAAACAGGAGGAGAGGGAAAGGATATGGGAGTAATCAACCGAGGAGATGGACAGAAAAAGATCTCCCTTGCCCAGCAGTGCCCTGCCGTAGCAGAGGTGTTGTACTGGAGAGCACAGGCAAGAGAGGGGCGAGCAGGACACGTGAGCTGATCCTGCCATGCTGCTTAGCAGCGCTAAGGCCTCAGCTCCAATTTGGGGTACTGGGCTTGAAGGATGTGATGAGCAGGGGAGCAGCAAGGACAATATGGCCAACTGAGAGGCTGGAAGCAGGGAGATACAGAGAGATGTACACTCCTAAAGAGGTTCTGGGCTGTCAGCATAAGGAAGGCAGTGCTGTGAGCTTACAAGATGGCAGCAAAAGGCTTAGGGAAAAAGTTTCAGTGGGTGTGAGAGGGACGTGCTGGCAGACATCACCAGAAGATGGGTGAACAGCACTGTCCCTGAGGGTTTTCAAAAGAAATGGCCGTGCAGGTGATGGGAGCAGAGCGTGACAACCCACCGCTTGGGGCATATTGTGCTGGGCACCCCAAGGACTGGGTCAAGTGCTGGACAAGCATCTGTCAGAACCAATTTAAAAGTAGCCGCTCCCAGTGTGGACTGGGGGGAGCTAGTGGACTAACCCCTCCTAGCCTTGCTCCAAGTGAGGCTGTGATTTAAATGAAACCTACACACGAAAATGTGTTGTCGAGACAATGCAATTGTTCACACGGTTGAAATATCTAGTGCTATTTCTGGAGCGTCCCTGAGTTCAAGTGCAGTCATGGAGAGCAGAAGAGAGGGGAGAGCATTGTGGCCTGACATTAAATTGCAGACTGAGCTCTTTCAGTAAGCAGAACTCTATCAGTAGTAATACCTCTTTCAAGCCATTAGCATTTAATGTTATTAAATATGGGGCATCTGCAAGTGAAGACATTTATTTCCACTTCTATTTATAGCAAAACTCAGTTTCCAGTGTACTTGTATTTATCCAGTGTGAAGTATATTCACACACTCTCATGTTAGTAGCAAACAACAATATACTTTCTATGCAAATATTTTTATGAACTATATTAAAAAACTGGCATGACAAAAGCTTTAAAATGAAGTCTTAAGAGAGAAACAGCAGCTGGACTTTCTTAAGACAGTTTTAAAGGTGATTGAAGGGGGTACATATGTTTCAACAGTGGTGGCCAGGGAAAGAGATATTGGAAAAAACTGCAACTTCTTAAAATATACAGTTCGTACAACTTGCAAATGATCTCTCATGCGATGCTATGGTCTGTGAGATAAGAGCAGTACCAAAGTATTGCAGGAGCTGCATATTTGCATCCATGTTTAGTTGCTTTTATTAAACTCTAATCCATAACAGCTTACTGATCTGTCATTCAAAAACTCTGAAGTAAAGCTGAAGTAAGAAAAAAATAAGAGATGCTGAGTGATAAAGAAGTGTTACTGGGTGGCTGATAGTGCTACCTGCCAAATGCCATCAAAGGCTGCAACTTAAGACTGCCGGTGTCGCTGTGCACCATCAGGCATCTCCTTGATTTTGCCCCTTTGTATGGGTTTGAGGTATGTGCCCATGGATGCTGTGTCTGCCCAAACCTCTTGCTGCAGGGCTGCCAGCCCAAGTAGAGAAGTGCTGCAGATATGGCTTCTCGTGATAGGCACAAGAGCTAGGGAAGCCGAAGCATCTTTAGGATTGTTTAGGTTGCATTGAGGTTTGGTGTCTGGGTTGCATTGTAATTGCAGTAATATTTGAAGTTGAGCTAGAAGCCAAGGTATCGTCTGTTTAGTGGTTTGTATGGACAGTCTCAACTAAAACCCGCTTCTCACTTCCTTCCTCCCCACCGCTTGGGTCTGAGAGATCCCACGGCTAAAGCATCGGGCACTAATGCCCCCACCAGCCTTTCCAGCTGATGCCATTATAACACACAGCACGTGGGCAGGCTTTGGGTAACAGGGCTTCCCACTGAGTGGTGCTAAGAGCTAATTAAAGTAATCCATCCCATGCAGAAGAGCTGGACAGGACTGTAGAAAGACTGAACCATCAGGGCTGGATCCAGGGTTTGAGGACAGTGGGAGATGCACTGCCTGTCCCCCAGGCAGGAGGAAGAAAGGGCATCCCGTCCCTCTGTCCTTATCCCAACGGTGGTTTGCACCACCAGGACCCACTGCGCTGGAGGCAAAAGCTTTTGGGCTTTTTACTCCACTCCAGCCCTTTTACAAAGCATCTGCGAGGCAGAGGAGGGTAATTATCTTGCACGCTGAGCACACAATGATTTTTCTCAGTGCTTAGCACTAAATCTGTGAACTGATACGACTGAAAATCTTTTCGATGCACCTTGTGAGAAGTTTATCATCTCACCAGGCTTCTCTGTTCCAGGCGGCTGCTGTTGGTTTGTCTCAGTGACTGAGGGTAATGAAGCCCAAAGGCAAAGCTGTTCTCCGACTCACACACACACACACACACACACACACTGCTGACAGTTAGAGTGCAGCCAAATTGTCCCCAGGGCTGGCAAAACCCAGTGTGACCTCCTGAAGGAGCAGAGAGCCTGTTGCTGATGCTTCCTAATCACAGCGTCAGTTCAGGGCAGAGTTAAGGGTGTTTGCTCATTTGGTCCGTTTCAAACCGTAAGGTCTTTGGTTAACTTTTTTGGTGGGTTTCTGTGGCTGGTACTGGGATAAATTCAGACAGAGTTAATGAGTCATTGTGATTCCCAGTTCAGAGGAGCAGTGGGGACTGCCACGGTCCCTGTCTGTGCTCAGCTTTCCCTCGCTCACTGAGGTTTTCATGCACAGCTGCTAAATGTTGTCTTGTTATGGCTATATTTAGGTGCCTAAATTAGTGGTGTGTAAGAGACGTTGCTTGTGGGTCTGGAGTTAGCAAGAACAGGGAATGTTCAGCATGGCTGGAAACCAAATCGCTTTGTTGGTGGCCCAAGCAGAAAAGCCCGGTGCTAAGCTTTTCTTAGCCTTTAGATGAGCCTGGTCTTGCCTGTCCTGCACCCTGCAGTGCCCACCAGCACCTTCCTCATCCTCCCCTGTGTCCAGGTCTGGCAAGGCCAGGCTCTGCACTGCTGTCACTGTGAGATGGGCTATGCAGTTTAGCAGCTTCCCATGCTCAGCCAAGGTATACAGCTGGATCAGGCCAGCTAGCAAGTGTTTTCAGAGGGCACTGTCAATGCTTCATTAAATCCTGTTTAGCACAACTTGCCACAACGTGCTTTGGAGGCTCACTACTTCGTATTTCCTGAGCTCCTTGCTGAGTGTGAGTAGAGATCACGCTGCAGCACCGATCAGCACGGAAGCAAAAGCCAAGTTCCTCCATGGCTTTACCAGAGGCTGCTGAAACCCACAGGGCAGGGTTTGGCTCCTCCTGTGTGCATGTCTTTTTCTTGGCCAGAGAACAGTGCAAGGAGGGTGAGCAAGGGTGTGGGGTCCCAGCTGGCCTCTGGCAGAGCAGACGTGGAGCTGTGATGATGGCGGTTCTCCCTTATGCCGTGGTTGAGGGTTTGACCTTGCTATTAGCTCTCTGCTGCTGCAGAGCACATTCATTCCATCAAATGATCTCTCCCCTCTCCCATGGGTGTTTGTAAGCCAGCCAGCCCTGTGGCATGCTGCAGGCAGGTACCCGCCATTTAGATACAGGTGACCCGTGCCCACATCCCCTGAATGTCACTCAGTTCCCTCTGGTTTATTCCCAGTGATACTGCCAGCCCCCAGGTCTGACCCAATTTTGTTTCCACCTCCTGCCTGTCAGACATCACTGACCTTTGCTGTCACGCCTTTACTGGCAGATGTGTGCTGCTGAGCCACAGGCTGGTCCCAGCGCTGTGTCTTTGCTGGTTCCAGTGGCTTCACTGGGGACTTCCAGCAAGCAAGAACAGGTCACCTGGGGCCACGAGACCTGTCTGCCCTGCTGTGCCTTGGCATGGTCCAGTGCAGATGCTAGCAGAGATCTCTGAGTCAAACATGTGAGCTGGAGCAAAGAGAGGTGATTGCCCTGAACAGCGCAGGTTTTAGCGGAATCTGGAGGGATGAGCGTCTTTGAGGCCAGTGATCCTGTGTAGTTGCTGATGCCTGAACGACCCAGCCATCCCCTGGGCTTTTCTGCCGGTTTCATTCCCTGCAAGCAGAACATTTCCTGCGTCATTTATTTCCAAACAGTAGCAAAATAAGCCTAAATCCTTATCTCCAGTCTGTCAACTAATCCTTCTGCGGGCCAGGAGCAATGCTGTCAAATCAGGTTGTGAGTGTGACTCGAGGCTCTCCATGGTTGATAAGCATGCTGCTGCTGTATGCAAACGGGCTTTTTGAGAGCCCAAAAGTGGTCCTGGCACAGACGTCACCCCCAGCTTAGCGTAACTCCAGATTCACCTGCTATATAACAGCATCAGGTTGCAATAAGACTATGACAGGGTTTGGAAGTCTTCAGGGCTACAGGTCATGTCACACCGTTATTGATGCATGTTTAGTTGGTGGCCCAGGGAGCCAATGAGGAAAATTTTGCAGTGTTCATGAAGGAGTTTGGGTTTCCTTGGTCTTCCCAACAGAAATGCTCCAGAGAAGTCTCTTCTTCACTTTCATTCATTGAATTTGCCAGATCTGTTGCTGGTGTTTTGCTAATGGAGGAGCCCTTACCCTGGAGGTGTCACCTTGACCTACCCCTGAGCAGGGTAGAAGGAACAAGAAAAAGTCTTCTCCAGAAGCAACATACCTCTGAAGTTCTGGTAGGTTGTGTGCCCCTTCCCACTGAGGATAAGGATGAGAGTTTTGGGCAGCGCTGTTGGTGGCTTCTTGGAGCTTCTCAGCCCATTCAAAATCAGTCTGTAAAAGCTTAAAGCCCTTTTGCATGGGAAGCTGGTGTCCTAGGTCACTGGGCTGCTTTGTAAAGTGGCCAGATCCTGTCCCAGCACAGCTGTGTCCAGAAACTCCATCTTGTCAGGAATGGCAGCGACTGGGACCATCAGTGTGATAACACCAGCAGGGCAGAGCAAGGCCTGTGCCCCTTGGCCAGACTCAGCAGGGGGAAGAGTCCAAAGGTCCCCTCTGCTCCCAGGAAAGTTATGGGGACTTTTCTGTCTATGTTCGTGCCAGCATGATTGAATTCCTTTCTGCTTTAAAACATAAACATGTTTTGCTTTGTTTAATCGAAACCTTACAGCAGATGTTTTACGATTATTCCACCAATGGGAAAAAAAAAAAAGGATGCTGAAAAGTGCCAGCATCATAGCTTTTATGGGAGAGTTTTATTAACTCAGCGGTTTACTGTTCAGCTAGGGAATGAAGGCATCGGCCAAGATGCAGGGAATCCAGTTTAAATGACTCCCATATCCTGGATGTAGAGTTCAGTATGTGCCAGCATATGGAGGGCAGGGGCTGGTGCTCCCACGGCAACGGATCTGGGGTCCTCAAACAGCCAGTCCTCATCCTCATCCTTGCCTCATCCTTGTCCTTGCCCTGCCCTCGCTACTGGGGCTCCACCTCAGTCATCTTCCACCTCCTGGTTTGCTTCCAGTGTCAGTACTCACTTTTGGGGCTAAGAGGATCATCACGGATCTTGCAGCAGTTGTGCCCGCGCTGCCAATAGGGCCAGGAGCCCCATGCCTCAGTTTCCCTGTCTGGAGAGCCAGAGTGGAGCCCAGGCGTCAGGCAAAGGGAGCATGAGGGCAGTGAGGGACTTGGCCATGAACACAGCAGCATGGGGATATGTAGCAGGTCTCCCTGTCTCACCTCCCTGGGGTCATGCTCATCTGCTCGTGGGGGCAGAGTCTGTCCCCACGCAGCACCTGCCATGAGCTTTCCTGACATGTCCCTCATCACCATTTAAACGAAGAGCATTTTGCTCTCCTGCTGGGAACTGTTAATGATAAAATCAATGCCAATGCTGCTGTGAGCAGCTCCAGTACCCGTTTGATGAACTCCTCAGGGACAGACCTCCCATGTGAGCTCAGCTCTGCATCTGTCAGCTCCGTGGGGGGCATGCTCTGCCCTAGCTCCCTCTCAAGCTGCCAATGAGTCCCATGGATGCGGTGTAAGCAGGGATGCAGGCAAAGGACAGGCTCAGCTACATGCCAGGTGGCAGAGCTCCATAAGTGCCCTTACCACACCTGGCCATGGCATGTGTATCGGGAGGGAGAGCCCATCAGCAGCGGTGCATGGAAGTGATGCTTCCCAACATCATGCATGCTCTGGGAAATTGCAACAGCTCTGCTCTGAGAAGGGCTGCTCCTCAGAGGCGTTATGCAGGCAGAGCCCCTGGATTTGTAGGAAGCTGCTGCATGCATCCAAGTGGACACTGCAGTGCCACAGTGGTGCCGTCAGATAGCCTGCAGGGGCCCAGCCAGCTCACATGAACAGCCGCCCCAGGAAAAGCAGATGGAGAAACAAAGGGAAACTTTCCATTCCAGTGCCCCAGAAAGGACATTATAATTTTCCTTCCCTGTGTCATCCTGCTTGCCTGGTTATGTGGCGTTAAATTAGGGCTGTGGTTCAGTTACGGCTCATTACAGGCTCGCGTGTGGCTTTGTTGCAGCGTGCTTAGAAGCACCAAAGGAGCCAAGCCAGTGTGAAAGTCAAGGTTTTAGGAACAGCTCAGCAACTAGGAACTGAGCCTTGCCTGTGGCTGGGGACTTCAACAAGCCTCAGACATGGTCCCCATGGACCTGGCATTACTGCCTGGAGGGCACCAGTCAGAGACCCTCACAGTGAGGAGACCAAAGGGCTTGGGATGGAAGTAGGTTGACGGGAGATGGCTTCAGCATCTCCTTTTCCCAGAAGAGCAAAGCAGTTGCCTCTTTAGCCTGTCCCAAGGACCTGTGCTTGGTGCTGTGTATGACGCAGGGTGCCAAGGGGAGTGTTTTGTACACCGTCAGACAGCAAAGCAGCTTTTCTGCAGAAATAGCTAAGTCCTGAAATACCCCAAGCAGCTGTGTTTATCCCAATGCTCTCAATCAGAGAGATGCTCGGCTGTGACGTGGGCCGTTAGTACAAACATCACTCCCAGTGCCCAGAGCAGAGCCACAAAGGCCGTTGCTAACTTAGCAGCTTTAATACAAATCAGCGCTGTCCCGGCATGCAATCGATGGACTTGGTAAATAAAAACAACCCTGGTTCATCCCAGCACTCAGTCGAGGAGCAGGGCTGTCTTCTTGGGAGCAGAGAGATTTCCAAATGTCCCTGTTCCCCTCCCCAGGGCTGCCTTCAGCCCAGCCATGCCCGCCAGCAGCTGAGGAAACCTCTGCTCTGTCAGGGTTGTGCTGGCTGGGACAAGGGAGCAGCCCAAGGGTCCCCTGGGAACTTCTTTTGCTGCAGTCATCACCTTCAGCAATGCCCACATTTGCTAGAGAAATGTAGCAAGATCCCTGCAGCCGTATGACTTTCTCTTTTTTGTGCCCTGGCGTTTCTTTCCAGCACCGAAGGAAAGGCGCGTGTTTGTAATTGTGCACCGGGGGCCATTAGAGGAACTGATTCAGCAGGAGGAGAATTGATCTTTTCTAAGCAGGGAGAGAAGAAAGCAAGCGACCTCCTCGCTCAGATGCTGTGCGCTGCTCCCTTGGCCTCCCAAGAGCATCCCCATGCAGAGGCCATGCTTTGGGGATACCGGGAGGAGCCGGCACAGCAGTTTTCCGTGGGCTGCCTCCAAGCTCGATTGGTGATATTCCCCCTTGCTGTGCCACTGTGTTGGGGACCTGCTGCCACCTGTCCCGAGCCTGTCTGTCAGACTGCATACCAGCCCTCCCACTCACCCATGCTTGGCATCTGCTTTCTGGGGTGCCCAGAGCCACGCTGGGCACAGAGGAGCTTCCCAGACCCAGAGCAAGGACATACACCCCCCAGAATCCAGAAGCAAGGTGAGAGCTGGCAGGCTGGTAAATGGGAAGGCTGTGAGCAGAAGGCAGCACTGAGCGACGGGATGTGGCAACTGGGTGAATGCTGGTTTGGAGGAACAGGGCCAGATGTTCAGCTGCAGGAGGGCTTGGTGGGCTGAAGGTGGGTTGGAAAATTCCTCCCCTGTGTGTGTCGTGATATGTATCTGGAAACCCAAACCTGGTTATCATTTTCCCAAAGCCCCCAAGCTCCAATGAGAGCAGCGCAGTGATGCTCCAGGCCACAGCAGGGGGGACATACTCTGCCCAAAGCACTGGGTGGCATTGATACACTTAGCAGGGACATTGTCTCCCACCAGGATTGGAAGCTCCTGCTGCTCCCAAGCAAGCGAGGACTGAACAGGGCAGGCTTATTTCCCTCATGCTATGTGATTTCTCCCCAGATGCTGGTGGTTTGCTCTAGCACCTGGGGACCGAGCCCCTGGGGAGGTTGGGATGGGTGCTGGAGGTGTAGGAAGGGCTTGTCCTAGCTGCCCATGCTGGGCAATGTGTCAGGGTTGGTACAGCAGCGTGCAATGAGGCACAGGGATGGGTCATGCCATGGGAGGTTTGGGGTGTGCACAGGGGCAAGAGAGCCTCAGTGACAAGCTAACAGCCCACCTGGGACTCATTGCCCCAGTTAGGGGCTGTCAGCACCTACCTGCCCTGCTGGGGAAACACATTTGTGTGCAAAAGGGCCAGTCCCCATTTCTGTGCCTCCCTCTCCCCAGGAGCATCAGCATGCTATGGGTATGGTGGGACTGCATCGGGGAGGTTTGGACATCTGCATCGCTGTGACTACTCTGAGTGTCGTGCGTGCCTGGCACCACCCANGCTTAGGGAGCGGTCCAGTCCCACAAGGCTGAAAAGGGCTGGGAGAAGAGAGGCAAAAGAAGGTTTGTGTCACTGTGGATCAACAGATCCACTCCCATCCCCACCCAAACCCTTCATTGCTGCCTTTCCCCAGCCCATGGGGGCTCTTACATATCTCATGGCACCTTGGGCTTGAAATACAGGGACAGGCAGGTGCATCCCCCTGTGGATCAACCCCCAGCGAGGGCTGCCAGCTGGGATACAGCAGCCCAGCATCCCTCCCTGCACCTGACCCCTGCCCATCCCCGTGGTCCTCCCTGCTCACAGGTCTGCCCTGCTTGCTCTCTTCACAGGCAAAGAAAGGCCAGGAGGTTAAGAAGGGCCCCGAGGTGGAAATTGCAAAGCTGGACAAGCTGCTTAACCTGGTGAGAGAGCCGGAGAGCAAGGCAGGGAAGTGAGTGGGGGGAACAACAGCTCTGCCAGGGGCTGCCAGCCGAACAAGCTCAGCTTTGATCGGCGGCTGCTTGGCATGCAAGCAGTGGGCCCTGTGCCGCCCGCTCTTTGCACAGCAGGAACACTTCGCCTCCGTGCCCAGACAAATAAACGGAGGTGCTGGGAGAGCCATGGTGTGCAGTTATCTCTGGGGTCAGGCAGACCTCACCATGCTTGGTCCCCCAGAGCTGCATAGCCCTCAGCTCTTCCCCACCCTTGGCTGGGCTTGCACTGGGTGAGAGCCCCATGGAGGGCAGGTGAGGGCTGGTCCTGCCAGCCCTAGGGAAACCTCAGGGCTGCAGCTCGATGGCAGCCATTCCCACCATGAGTAGTGGCCAGAAAGACAGAGCACTGAGTTGCAGCCCTCCAGCCATTTGTGGGGTCAGCCATGGACAGCCCCTTGTATTTTGGGGTGGTAACCGAAGCCAGAGGGTGGCAGGGGACCTGGCCTGGCCCAGCCCCCCACGGCTGTGGGAGAGGGATGTGCCATCACTGCAAAGAGGGTATCACAGCAGCTGCCAGCCACCAGCTTTGGGATGCTCACAGCTCCCCTTTCCCCATGGGGGCTCGGCTGCCTCTGCCCAGCCAGCAGCTGCAGGAACGGTTGGGCACTGGGGCTTGCAGAGCCTTCCCACTGCTCCAGTGCTTTGCAGCAGAGGGATTAGCTGCTATGTGGCTGCGGTGGCAGCAGGAGCTGTGGTGGCCTTGCCGCATGCTGATGAGCAGGGCTGAGCTGTCACTGCTGGAACCCTGCGCACAGCTGCTGGGACTGGGGACCAGAGGCACTTGTTCCACCAGGCAAGGGTGGTGGTGGGTCTCCTCCATCCACTCAGCTGGCCTGCATCCACTGCAAGCATCCCTGTAACTTAAGGCCACAGCTTGGAAACTCTCCAGTGCCTGTAGCATTGGGGCTGGGGGATGGTCCCTGCTGACAGCTCCATGCCCCTGGCCTGGACAGACATGCTGCAGGCATGAAATACCCAGCCAGGTTTCTCATCCAGCATTTAAAAGCCACAGATGGATGCAGACATCAGCCCTTCCTTGTCACCATCACCCAGCAAACTGCACGCAGTCCTGCAGGGACATCAGCCACCAGCCCTGGGCCAGCCGCTCCTCAGCCCTTTGGGATGGGCATGACACACAGCCTCCTCCAGATTTTCCAGGCACTGGGCAGAGCTCAGAGACGCCACCTTGGTCCTATGATCAGTTTATTAGTCTAATAAAAACACCTCTGCAAAGGGATGCGTTAGCTACACCTGACATGGGGAGGAACCACATAGGGACCCTGGCCAGCATCCCTCCCAGCACAGCCCATCCCCTTGTCCCCTTATTGCAGCGGCTGTGCCAGTGGGCACCTTGGCTATTGCTTGGCTCTAGGATGGGCAGGGCAGGGCCCTCCGAAACCTGCAGCACCTGCAGGCAAGGCAGGGGAAGGCAGCTGCTAGGCTTGGGGACAAGCCAGACCACAAGCATGCCTCCCGTTGTGGTCCCCAGGGAGCGACGGGTCCAGAAGACCCTTCAGTGCTGTTTGGCTGGGCACCCTCATATCTCCCTGTGTCTCCCACCTCCCCAGCAAAAAGCCATCCCAGGTGGCTCTCAGTGGGGATGGAGACACTAATGAGGGCACGTCTGCTGCCCATGGGCAGGTCAAACCCTGCTGGCTGGCCTCGGCTAGGAGTGGGCAGGAGGGCAGGCAGGGACACATGCCCAGCGAAGAGGAGGGCTGTTTGCCTGGCAGTGTTAGTGCTAATGCTGGAGGGGATTGACAGACAGACTGCAGACAAACAGACAGACCATGCAGACCCTCTCATGGCTCATTAAACTGGCTGCTGGGGCAGATGGGTGCCAAATGACCTGAGGCTGGGGGCACATGGCACCCCAGGGCCATCCCCAAAGACACCCAGGCCACTAACAGCCCACTCTGCCAGTGAGGCTAGGGCTGATAAGGTTCCCCCCCCAGGCACATCCCACCATGGGGCAGCCAGCCCGCTTGGGGACAGGAGCCTGTGCCAGCCCTGCTGCCTCCCCTCTCCAAGCACCTGGCCAGCCCCACTCAGGTCTGCGATACGGTGGCCACTGGCCCAGGCCACAGGCACCAGGGAGGAGCCCACGGGCTGTCCCCAAACACGGGACGTGCTCGAGGGCAGGGCTCCTGCTGCGCTCGCTGGCTGCTGGGACAGGCAGGATTATCCACATAGCACATCCCTGGCCTCTGTCTCTCCATCACCATGGTCACTGTGGGCATCCGCAGGGACTTCACACACCAAAACCACGCAGGCAAAAGGCTGCACCCTGCATCATGGCCCCTGCAAGCAGCTCAGCATCCCCTCTGCTCTCATCCTGCCCGGTGCAGCACCCTAGTCCCAGTGCAGGCATCCAGGCTGGCACAACTCCTTCAGCACAGCCGGGTACCCAAGTCCCCAGGCAGCTCAGGGCTGCAGCAGGTACTTCTCTTCGTTCCTTGCCTCGTCCGCATCAGAAGCTGGGCTCTTCTTGGGGCACGAGGGGGTCCTGCAGGCCTTGCAGAGGATGAGAAACAGGATGAGGATGAGCAACGCGATGACACAGTTAAAAGAAATTGCCACGACCGCTCCGGTGGAGAGAGCAGCCCCCATCGCCACTGTCCCACGGGAAAAAGTGGAGCCTGCGGCTGGCTCGGCCCCACACTTGGGATGCCAGCACAGCAATCGAGCAAGCAGCCTCTACCTGCCAGCATTGGCAGGGGACAAAGAGGATGGCAGTGGTGCTGGCAATGGGATGGGGCTGGGGCCAGGCAGGCAGCAGGATGCCATTGTCCCTTCACAGTCTGGGTGCTCGCAGCTGTGTCCTGGGCTTCACCACGCTGCTGGGAAGGATCGATTGGAGCTCTCCCTCAGTTTCCCCTCCTCCGGCAGGGTGGTGGGGACACGGGGGCTCCTCTCCTCCCTCCTCTACCTGGAAGGGAGAAAGTCACTTTCACTGCCGGCACAAGGGGACAGGCTGCCCGAGCCCCTCAGCATGGGCTGAAGGGGTGGCCAGCAAGCAGCGACCCCAGGGCCCAAGGCGCTCTGCTGGGGTTTAGAGGCTGCAGCAGCTCCCGGGTCATCTGCTCTTTGGGGGGACCTTCCCAGTGCAAGTACCATGGTTGCCCTGGCTCTCTCCCCTTGTCCCCTGCGAGGTCCACCAAACCAGAGATGTCCCCAGTGGGAGACCCATCGCCTCCAGGTGGGTCCAGGTGGCCTTGGCCCACCTCTTGTCCCCTCTCCACCTGCTTTTCCTGCCACCTGGACCCTGCTGCGAGGTCCCACACCCCCAAACGGGGCAAGCAGCTGGGCGAGCAGCCTCCCCCCCCTCCACTTTTTACTCGGGTCGGGCAG
>VYXH01004338.1:84753-126319 GCA_013397275.1 Burhinus bistriatus | reverse complement strand
TCTCCTCTCCTCTCCTCTCCTCTGTCTGGCAGTAGGGAAGAGGGAGGTTTTCCCAGAGACTTGTATCTTTGGGATGCCTCAGGGAAAGGAGATTAGAGCAGACATTGCTGGCTGGAAGTCAGCACCAAGACTGAGCAACGCGTGGTCCAGGGCTCGGTTGCCAAATGAGTTTTGGCTCAGGCCAGATCTTCCCCAAGGCCAGAGGGGACGAGTAGGAGAGGGACCTGATGGCAGGGAGCCTGGGCTGGTGCCTTAGAGGAACCCACTGGCTGGGGGAGTGCGAGCACAGGTTGGTGCTAGCACTGCCCGAGGTCACCTTGGCCCTGGGCTTGTCCTGGGGACATGGTGTGGTGCAAATGGGAAACGTGAGAGGCGGCTCGACAGAGGGCAATTCAGGTAAAACAGCATCAGGAGTGTCAAAGTAGATTTGTCTCCAGTATGGAAAACACCTCCAGTGGGAGCATGAGGGAGACTTAGGAGTTGTTACTTTTGGACGAGAGAGGCAGTGAATTTGATCTGCGAACAAACGGTAACTGGCAAAGCTGACAGCTTTTGCTCTGATTGCTTTGCTTCCTCTGTGCCGGGCTATGTCTTTTCTTTTTTTCTCCTTTAATTTTTTTTTTTTTCCCTTTTAATTTATTGAAATGCTCTGGATCCCAATTCACTTTCTTTGCTCTTTATTTCTTATTGCTTTGGCTGAAACATTAAATCCCCAGTATGACTGGGATCAGGGCAAGAATAAAAATAGCCCATGGAAAAACAAACCAACCCAAGGACGTGAAAACAAGCTGCAGTGTTTCTGATGTTCAGTTTTGGTAGCACAGGGTGGGTAACTCCTGGGAGCAGGACAGGGACACGGGGGTGGCAGCCTCCGGCATGGAGGGCTGTTACCAATCCATGCACTATGGGATGGCCGAAGTGAGTTGGTGGGCTACCCGCTGGCTCCTAAGGAGCAGGGTCTCTGCTAAAACTGGCTGCCTGACTTGATGGGCAGGATAAGGGAGAAATCTCCCTGCCAAGGGGTGAGGCCGGAGGTTTTTCCTGCAGCTAAGAAAGTGCCAAAAAGGAAGCCTTGCCTTGTGAAATGTCCTCGGATAGCTGCAGGGGCATGGAGAAGGGGCTGCCAAGTGACCTCCTCGCCTGATCCTGCTTTTCCAGAAATGAGCATCCTTTGTCACAGGGAGAAACTGAGGCCGAGGGCAATCACGTGGCATCGGTAGGTGGGGTAGGCTTGGAGCAGCACCCTGCATTCCTGGGCATCAGCAGCTTTCCCTCTGTGCAGACAGCTTGTGTAGTCAATGTGTCACGTTACTCCCCTTTCATCAGCCTGAAATTACCATTTGTAAAAAAGGGGAAAGAAATCCAAATCTTCAAGAAGCCACTCAGGCTGTTGTCTAAGGCTTGTTTTTTAAAAGAAATCAAAGAAACAGATGTTTCTTTTTGATATTAAAAGGGCTGCAGGGCTGGATCCTGCTCTTGCTTCCAGCACTGCGAATCCGGAGCGAAGCGGTGGTCCCTCTAGCAGGGAGAGGCAGTCCTCTGCACCGCGGGTAGCACCTGGTCACCCGAAGGTTCACGAAGGGGCTTTTCCCCTTTTTGTGGCACCTTGTTATTAAGGAGATTTGTAACAGATGCATTTGCAACCTGCCTGCTGTGGTGCTGCTCTGGGAATATTTCTCCCTCCTGATTGCTGTCCTGTCTACCTGGAAGCAGGGCCTGCTGCTGCCCAGATAACTGGACTGAAAGGCTGCTCTAGTTTTGCTGCAGCCTCCCTGCGTGTCTTTGGCTCAGCTTTTGATTCAGCAGTGCTCTTCTAGCACCCTCCATGGTTGCCCCTCAAAGAGACTCAGGGTGGCCCATGGCAGCTCATCTCATGGATTTCCTGGGGAAAAACATTTCCCAGTGGGATCCCACAGCCCTGCTTAACCTTAGCCCTTCTCTGGATGTTGGCAGCTGTGTGTCAGCCCCCTGCAGCACCCTGGTTTTGAAGATGCTTTTCAGCAGCAGATGTTGCTGTGTGCCATGCCCTTTTTTTCATTTCAACTGCAAAGGGGCTGGTGAGTAGCTATTTGCCCTGCCAATGACCTTGAAACATGGGACCGAGAGCTTGTGTTCAGATGAAACCTCCTGCGCACCCGGCACGGACATGGTCTGCTGTCAAAGTCTGGTTCTGCCAGCTGTGATCCCTGGTCTGTGTCAAAGCTGGATTTGGCTCCTGGTAAACAAGCTGAAAAAGCTGGAGCTTGAGCAATGTGGAAAGCTGGTTCCTTAGAGCTGCAGTTTGTTACTGCTCTCCCGAAAACAGATCATTGCTCTACAGATCATAACAGCTCCTGTCATCTGCTCACAGAGTATGCAAGCTGAGACTAAGGAAGGAGCTCAGCAATGCACAAGGCTAAACCTGAGCAACTGGACAGCAATGGGTCTCAGCAAAGCCAGGACCTGCGACATGTGGAGAGATGCCTGGTGGAGGCCACAGCTTCTCACTCCTGCCTCCCCAGAGCTCCCTGCCCTGCAAAGGGAGTAGGTATACTCCAGAAATGCCCTGGACCCCACATAATGCCCACCAGCAGCATCTCAGGCGTGGCTGCTGGTTTTCTACCACCACCTAATCTGGGAGAGAAGAACCCTAATTTGGGAGTGATGTGCTGCTCTGGAAAGCGGGTGAGTGCTGTGCCCGGTCGTACTGCAAACAGTGCTCTCCACCCCTCCAGCACCACAGACGTCCTGACAAAGCCTGAGCAGCTCTGTGAGGATGTCGGTCACTTTTCGGTAAAGGTTTTTCACTCCCTGATCAATACCTGAAGCCTCTGGCTGCTCCACTTCACAGCTGAGTTACGGGGACCATAGCTGATTACGTGCAGTAGAAAGCTCTGGGTTGGATCAGAGGCATCCAAGATGTCAGATCCTCTTTACTCATCAAAATACAAAAGCAAGAATCTCATCTGGCTGCTTGGCTGTGCTGAAATAATAGCTCATTCAGGAGGTGGAATTTAAGCCTAAAAGCTAACATTTGTGTGTATTTATAACATGCAGGCACAGGGAAACCAGCCATACTGCATTTAATTTCTTTTACAAGCTCCTTTGATTCAGGCATTACTGTCCAGGCAAAACTGGCACAAATTTCATCACAGACATCACCAACCGTGCTGCTGTGAGATGCCCAGCATTGGGACTAAGAGTAGCTACATTATCATTCATTTTAATCGAGTGTTTGAGCTAGCCACATTGGCCAGCAATCTTGCTCCAGCTCATCACCGTGAGCTCATTACCTCCAAAACCTGAAGGCCCTCCTGCCTCACAAACGGGAGATGAAAAAAACGGGGCACTTGCCAGGCGCTTGCAACAGGTCTCAGTTACAGTGTGTTGGGGGATGCACGAGCCGATGCTGGGAGGGAGAGTGCAGCCAGTTTGGCTGGGATGGAGCCAGCGGGACATTTGTGAAGGCTGTGGGATGCCCATGGGGGGTGGGGGGTGAAATCCCTGCAGAGAAAGGGGTGGATTGTGGGCTTCCAGGATGTTATCACTCTGCCTGCTCCGGGGTGAGCAGGAGGACCATGAGCCCTGGGGAAATTAGGCATCCCCTTTCCTTTGAAGGCAGTGAGGTGACTGCTGGAGTCAATGGTCCTGCTCCAATCTCCTGCAGCCTGTTGCCTTCAGGATACAGTTATTCTTGCAAAACAAGGAAAGGCACTGCTGTTGGCTGACTGTCACTCATTTTGAACACATCAGAGCCAAGCTGGACCAGAGATCCAGCTGGGAGAGGGGACAAACCCTCTACCTGGGCTCCTGCAGTAGCCCATGCCTAGCGCATGCCCGGAAAAGCCTGCTCCATCTCCCAGATAGTATTTCAGCCTGCCATGAACAATGGACTTGCTGGAGCATGGCAAGTTCACCTGCAGACCTCTCCTTGTACTAAGAGACAGTGAAGAATATATTTATTTCCTCTATGCCTTCTCCATGCCTTTACAGATTGTTATTCTCCCTGGCCCTGCACAATCTTTTCCAGGCTCATGACTCAGTTCCTTCTGGTGCAGAAGCTGTCCCAGACCTTGGGTTGTCTCCATGTCTGAGCTGGGGTAGCAAAACTGCACACACTGTCCAAGGGCTGCACATTTATGCTGCAGCATGGTGATGTTTGCTGTTTTGAAGTCCTTTCCTGACAACTGCTACCACTTCGGCGCTGCTCCTTGTTATGCAGAGTAGCAGCACCCAGCTCATGAGACTGGCTGTGCCCCAGACAGTTTATTTCCATTGTGTTCATTGACCCCCTATTTCATTTGTCATTTCATTGCTGAGCAGTTTTGCCAGAGTTTTTGGCAGCTCTTAAAAATCGGGTCACCCTAACCATGTGATGCTGGCAGAAGATGTTACCTCACTGTCTACCTCCTTCCCTGGCTCATTCATGAACAGACCAAGCAGTGCAAGCCCCCATGCTCCTCCTTGCAGGGCTCTACCCCTCTGCTGAGAAACCAGCCACGTGTCCCAGCCTTTTTACCCATTTCTAACCAGGGAAAAAACTTCCCTGCTCTTTGGCTACCACCTCAGTTCCTTTAAGGGTCATTTTTCTGCTAGTCCTCAGGTTTGTTTTGAGATGGTCCGTAAGAAAGCTTCCAGGGTTGGAACCCTTCCAAACCTCCTTGCAGTGTGTTTGAATAAAAATTGTCCTCTGCTTTGTCCTGTGGTGGGCTTGTCCTCATCTGATCATCTCATGGTCCTGTAGTCTGCTGCACCTGTGGCTCAAAGAGGGACCATTCATTTTTATGGCCATGGCAAGTTAATCTTCACACTCTTTTCTGGCTGCCTTATTGTGTATTTACATTTAAACTGCCAGAGGCTGTGCTGTTCTTTAATTCTTCAGTTGGATAAACCTTCAACGTGTGAAGACTGTCCCCTTTCCTCCCTTGCCCTGCTGTTTAACCTGGATAGCCTTTCAAATGTCTTTTTCTGCAAGGAGGAACATACCTGTGCTGAGCCTCCGAAAGGGCATCTTTAAATAGTCCCTGTGGTGCATGCATATGTTTCATCTCTTTGGCTCTTTATCTTATTTAGATTCTTTTTAATGAGTGTCCTCGTTGCAATGTCATTCCCTTTTCTCAAGTGAACACTGACAGGGTGGACTTTTGCCATCCCTGCATGTACGTGATGGTCATGTTACGTGTGGGTTTTGGGTACTGTTGGCTTGGAGGACACAGCAAAGTGTTATGGCTCCTTTTGTGGGTTCAGGGACCAACTGCTCTGTGCAAAACCCTCTTTGGTGCTAAAAACCTCATCTCAGCATCACACAGGGAAATGCTCTGTAAATGCTAATTTGGTGTCAAAGAGCCCCCGGAGGCAGGGTAAGAAAGGAGCCTGGAGGTGTCCTTCAAGCTGGAAATTGGCAGCAGTGTTGTCCCCACCACCTCCCACACCTCCTCCTCCCCCAGGAGAGGTCTCTTGCTCTCCTTTCCAAATCCATAGCTCCAAGGGTTGGCTGGTCCCGCACCACAGCAGAGCACAGCAGACACACCTGCCTGCATTGCAATGCCTGCTCTGTCAGAAGAAGGATGATGTGTCCAGCTGGATCCATGAGATCCCTTTCCACGGTCATTTTGGACAGAAATGGCTCTCCAGCTGGCAAAAATGGGTAGTGAGCTGGGGAGGAAAAGTATGTTAGGCCTTCTTTTAATTTTCTTGCTATCAATCTTTGCTTGTGCAGCAGCTGAGTTGTCTTCATTAGTAACTTTGCAGCTTGCAATGCTCGAGTCTGTTTGCCTGCTCTGGGCAGTCCCCCATGGCCAGCCATGCTGTGCCGGGAGTTGTCCCCCAACACTGATGTGCTCTTTTACGCTTGCAGCAGACCCAGAACACAAAGGGAAGATGTTTTCACAGCAAGCTGCACCGCAGCTAGCAGCATTTACCAGGCTGCTCTGCAGGCCAGCGTTGGTTTGCCCTGTGAGGATGTTTCCTACATGCTGTTGGTCCTCACAAGTCCTTTGGAAACCAAACCAAGTGTGGTGAGCGGGGATGGGATAGAAGTCTCCCAAGGACTGGGTCCAGCCCTGCTGCAGCTCCCTTTGGGTCTGCATGTCGGGGTTTGTGTCTCACTGCCCCCAGTAGGCAGAGACATTGGGCACCCAGATCAGGCAGGAAGAGAAAAGCCAGCGGGAAGAGCTCCGGGCCTGGCAGCTCACCGGCTGCCTGTATCCCATTGCAGAGCCAAGCCGAGGCTGAGCCGGGGAGCCTTTTGCACTGGGATCAGCCAGATGAGCAGGGGTCTTACAGTATTAATTAAACATCTGGAGATTCTGGCGGGAAGCCCTCTTCATTATCCCTGGTGCTCAAGGATGCTTTCAGGAGTCCTTCCCCTCCTGTCTCTCCTCTCAGAGCTTCTTTCTTCCAGCATGTCACCATTTGCACACCCTGGAGAGACCCTCGCTCTTGGTCCAGAAGGGGAAACAGCTCTTCCAAAATCAAGGGGCCCAGGAGTGTTTTTCAATCATCAGACACGCTACGGGCACCACAATGTAGTGGGGAGGGCAAGGTGGGGCAGAAAAAGCAGGCTGAGGGAGCTTCTTGTGGAGCCTTGCTGCATTGCCTGGAGCTGCATTTTGGAGCATCCCAGAGGCAAGTTGCATGTCTCTGGCCAAATGCAATGTTTGCAGGGCTTTTTCCCCGGTATGGGGCACGGCATGTGCAGCTGGGTGAAATATCTCTGGGGTTTCCCTTCTAGCACCTCCCAGGCTCAGAAAACAACTGTTCCTCTGCTCTGGGCCACATTTCCAGCCTTGTGTCCCCAGGCTGCACCCAAACCCCGGGCAATCATCTTTGCATGGGGCAAGGCATTCTGATGTCTTGTTCTTCTCTGTAACTGCAGCTGCCTGTGACCTGTTTTGCAAGGAGTTCTTAGCTGCCTGCACCAACTTCTTGGGGGCTGTTTGTAGCCTGGAGCCCCTTAGTTCTGCCACCAGCCCCCAGAACCTGGCTTTGCAGCCATACACCTCCATCGCCCAAAGGGACACTGGCAACATCCCCTAACCCTCTGATGAAGCTGAGAAGGCAAAAGGGCCATGGTAGGAATGCAGCAAGCTCCTCTCTAAAGCGCTAGTGCCGTTAACAAAAATGGGGAAGGCCAGCTTCTCGATACTGCACTTGTGACTCCGAGGGTACGTACAGAAGTGTGAAAAGCATGGGAAAAATATATCTGCTGCCTGGATCCTTCCTGAAGTTTAAGTGATACTGGTAGGCTATGGGACACAGTTAGTTTGCAATTAGTACATGGGAGGCACGATGTGATAATTAGCCACCAGTTAACAGGATGAATGTGATGACCACATTCCCTGCTTACTGATGTTTGGCTAATTTGCCATCAGAGGCCTTGTTAAGTGGTTATGAATTACACAGGAGGCGCAACGAGCTGGAACTTGCTAACAAGGGTGCAATGACGTGTGGCTTACACTGGCGACACTTATTGCTCCCAGGGTGACTGCCCCCATCCCACATGGTTATCGTGTCTCCTAGCTGTTCCCTTTCCCCAGCTGCTGAGATGGCCCTGTCAGGCCTGTCTGCTGGCCTTGACCCTATGAAAAGGGAAGGTAGGAAGCCTGACTTGACAATGGTCCCTGCGCTTTCATGTCCTCCTGGACACTCATGCCCAGCTTGTCATGACCACTCTCCCATCCTCTCCTCTGTTTGGCCGGGAGGAGTCACAGTGCAGGACAGATGCTAGGGGACATGGCACTTAGTGTAGCAGGGATGAGGAGGTCTGGCAGGATTTGCTTGGGAAAAGTCAGGTACAAGAGGGTGGCCTTTGCAGACCAAGAAGCAGCCTAATGAGGGATAAGCAAGTACTCTAGTGGGTGGTGTTAAGGAGAGGCTGGGTAGCACCAAGTTGTGGCCAAAGGAGAGCAAAAAGGAAGGGAAACTTTTGTGATGGCCCATAGGGAGCCCGCAGGATGGGGCTTGTGGTGCAGGGAGGTTGAGAGCTCCCTCATGGCCCTGAGGGACGCTTTGACATGCCACTTCTATCCTAGACAGACAGGATGGCCCAGAGACATTAAGAGTGCTTTTGAAAACCTGAGATGTTTTGGGGCTCTTCCTGGCCATTACAGCCTCTACATCAGGAGAGGTGAGATCTTCGTCTGGGGTAGGTGCCCGTCTCCGCAACAGTTGTGTGCTAGCCCCACATCTGTGCACACCAAGGAACTGAGGATGAGAGGGAAGCAGGCAATGCTCTGTTGGTGTCTGCCCAGGCTTTGAGACAGGCAGACACAGATGTGCCCATGAAGGCAGCCATGTGGCTGGGTCAGCACTGTGCTGGACCTAGCCAATTTTCCTTCTGGGAGATGGAGATAATTAGCTTGAGCCCAGCGTGATGCTGATGGTACTTTTGGAAGATGCTGCCTGAGATATTTCAAGGGCACACAGCTAAGCAACCTATTAAATGTTCTTACAAATCTAACAAGATAACCAGCCTCCTGAGAAGCTGAACAAACAGTTGTATTTCCACTCAGAGGAGGTGAGCAACCTCTGCAAACGTCAAGCCATTCATTAGGAGGCTTGGGGGCAGTGCGGGAAGAACCCCAAGGGGCCACAAAATAGGAATGGAAACTCTCATAAAGCAGCTTGTCTTCAACAATTTGTCTCTTTTCTCCCTGGCTCAAATGAGAAGCTGCAGAGACAGCATGAAAATGAAATATAACCAGGAGGAATACCCCATTTCAGCTCTCCTGCATCTCTTACTGCTCCCTCTGGTCCCTGCTACTCATCTGCAGAAGTCCAAGGCAAAGTGCTATTGAGCTGCTAGATCTGATTGAATTTTTTTCATATCCCTGAAGGGCCACAGTGACTGGAGTGCTGCTTTGAACAAGAGAGGACATTGTTAGCTGGTTGGCAGGACCAGTCCCCATGAGACTCATGCAACGCCTGGTCCGGGCTGCTGAATGACCAGGTAGCAAGGCCAGCTCTCTGTTGCCATGTAGGAAGTGATGCAGGTATTCGGAGCAAGGATGGAGGTTTAGATTATAACACACTCAGATAATAGTCATATCCCCCACAGTGTGTCTGAGGAGAGGAGATCTCTGCTGCCCTGTTGCTGTGATTACCCCAGTGGGATTTGGCGGGCTCCAGACAGACTCTTGAGATTAAACAATGTTGAGAAATAGACCTTCCTGTCTCTGGATTGAATGTCTGGCTTGGGATGCCCTGGGCTTTGACTTGGCTCTGAGCTGCTCCCCTGCTGGCAAGCTCTAGGGGGGCTACCAACCTCCCTGGGGGGAAGAGAGAAGCAACTCATGGCTTTAAAGAGGGCTCTGAGCCGCTCAGGTCCTATAGAAATTCAGTGAGTGAGCATGGACTCACAGACATCTTAACAGACACTGTCATCCTTGCTCTGCAGGCTAGTGTGGGGATACGATGGAGAGCCCCCACCCACTCCATGACACAGTGGTGAAACGAGGAAGGCAACATCCTAAAGCCTTTAGAGACACCCCACTCCTGAAAGCCCTGGGCCAGGGATGGCCACCATACTGGCTGGGGGAGCTCTTCTGGGGATGCAAGCCTGTGCTGGGGTCCAGGAGGTGAGGATGAAGATGCTGTTGCTCTCCAGTGTCTCTCGTTAGAGGACATTGTCTCGCAAGGCTGCTGGGGAGGAGGGTTGACAGGGGAATCAGCCCTACTTTTCAGGGTGTTCTCTGCCACCTCTTCAGGCCACTCGGCTCGACCCAGCGGGCTCTGTGCAGTGCAGCTCAGGAAGCGAGAGCACAGTCGCTTCCCTGGCTGCGCTGCAGGCAGGAAGCACGAGGGCTCCCAAACCTTTGGGATGGGGGAAGAAGCATTGTGAGCTTTTGCAGCTGTTTGCAGAGTGCAAGTCCGTCCACGGTCTTCGGGCTCTCTGTCATGTTCAACGAGCCAGCTGAGCCATGGTCTTCAGCCCCCTCCCTCTCTGGGGGGCCCCAGTCCTGTCTCTTTGGCTTTTGGTTGGAGGGTGTTGCCTAGTGGTCCAGGCACAGCTGGGACGTGCAAATGGGGTGTGCATCTGCTCCCAAGCCGACGCCGCTCAAGCCTGGCACGGAGATGGCTCCAACGCTGGCTTCAGTGACAGCAGGCTGAGCTGCGAGCGGAGCTGGCTGGGGAGCACACATACTTATTGTCCAGCTGGCCCTGCCAAAGGCAGGAGCAGAGACCTGGCTGCGGTACCTGTTTCCACCTCCCCACTGCAGTCGGCAGAGGAAAGCAAGCCTGGGACAGCCGGCAGTGAGGGTGATGCATGAATTGAGAAGAGATGAGGTGGGCAAGAAGGCTGGTGATGGGGCTGGACTGAGCACGCAGGAGCTGGACCATGATGAAACCCGTCAAAGGGCAGTGGCGGCTTGTACATCCTCCTCCCTGTTCCTTGGGAGCAGAGAGACCTCAGCTCCACATTTCTGTGGTTTCTTTGCTCATTATAGGAAAAACGAAGGGTGAAGACAGGTCAATGAATCATTACTGTTTGGTTTGGCTGCACCACTGCGCCGTGTTTAGGAATGGCTGATTCTTTTTCTTCTTGTGAGTTGTTCTCTCTTCCCCCGCTCCTTCGGGTTTTGGGGTTGTTTTGTGTTTTTTTTCCCTCGATTATCCTGAATTACTGCAAGATGGTGAAACAGAAGAGCTCCTCCTTTCCTTGGGTTGGCTTCCTTTACAGCAGATGTCAAATAAAAGAGTCCGGCTTTTGGATAACTCATCCCAAAAGGGGGTTGGTGCATCCTGGATCTTTCACCCATCCCATGCTGAGACATTGCAGGGAGCGACTGGCGCAGCCTTCAGGCTCATGACAGCACTTTCCAGGGAAAAAAACAAAGTAAAAAGGAACAGAATTCCTCTATCTATTTCTTAATTATGTATTTTTTCGGGTTCTTGCTGGAACATCTGTTCTGCATTTGTGCAAGACACGTTAATATCTCTAGATTCGTTCATTCCTTTGCTGCTGGGACGCGGGGGTTGTGTGGTGAGAGGGGTGCACGTACCACCCCGCACATGTACCACGCATACCGGCAGAATGACCACAGGGCTGTGCGGGGAGCTGGGGCTGCTCCCTTCCGATCCCACTGCTGCACATCAGGGGGGGCCATGCCACACGCTTTTGGCACGCACTTGGTGAGTCCCGAGCTTATATTGCGTGGCAGGTATATGTGCCTTGAGGCTGTGCTGGCAAAGGTGTTTGCAGACCCATCTCCCTTCTGCTGTTACACGCTGAGGCTGGGAGGGTAGGCAGCGCTCCTGCACTTGCAGTGATGAGGGTTCTGGAGAGACAGGGGGCAATTTTCTCATTTGAAGCTCTGCTGGGTTATAATTTTTCCTAATTCCTCACCTGTCATGACACAGAAGCTAGGAATGAGAGCTCCCTCTTACATATCGTTGCCTGATTACATGGTGTCAGAAGAGGCTTCCAAAAATTATTCCACGTAGGTGGCACAGTCTGGAAGGGGACTTGGCAGAAAGCCACACACAGAGGCTACAACCTTTGTAGCTCTCCCCGCGGTGAGTGATGCTGAGGAGGCCAAAAGGTGGAGATCCTGCTCCTTTGGGTAGACCGACTCTCCCAGGAGGCAAAAATCAATTTTAGGTGGAGCTTGATGGGAAAAGGGAAATCTCCGCTGGAAATCTGAGTGTAGCTGTCGTCTTGATGACGTTGTCCCTTGGCAAGGCTTGTTTCTGCCACCTCTGTCCCTCTGGGTTGGGTAGCGATGGTTACAGAGCAGACTGGTGTACTGATGGAGGTCAGGCTGGAGAGCTGTTAACCACCCACAACCCTGCAACAGGACTGTCTTGGGGATTGCAGCAGGTAACCGGAGGGCTAATCAGAGAGCAAACTGCTTGTGATACAATCAAATCAGGGAGAGGGTGCTGTGAGAATTAGAGGTGACATTGCAAAGAGGGGGGGTGTTTGCAAAATGAGAGATGTCTCCCTGAAGGAAGGCAAGCAAATGGCCAAAGAGTAACAGTGAGTCTGGCTAACAAAGCCCAGCACAAAGGCATGTGTTGTGGGTGGGGTTCAAGAATTTTTCTTCCAAATCTTTTTACCCTAGTAAACATTTTCATGGGCTTTTAAGGAAAAGCAGGTGTGTGTTCCTTAGATGTCTTTAATGACAGAGTGTCCTGCAGGGCCAGTGAGGGAGCACAGATTCTTTGAAAGACCATGCCAATGCCAGCTGTAGGAAGCAATGGCACAGCAGCATAAATTGAGTGAGGATTGTCATGTACTGCCCTCCTGCCATCCGCAATCCCACCCCATTGCATCCTCCATTCCCAGTGCTCTTGTGACTGCATGGTAAGCCAACTAATGGCACTGATACGGCTGAAAAAACTTATTTTGGACAGTCATGCCAGGTTCGTTTCAGCCAGATCAACCCCATGAATGGACTTGTTGTACTGTGACACGACTAGTGGTGCCTAAGCAGGGACATGAAAAGGCTGCAGGATAGGACTGTGGCTGGGCCTGGGCTGACACTTGGGGAATAGCTTCAGCACTTGGGTGGGCAGCAAAGCCAAATCTGAAACCTTTTGCATCCCTAAATCACCTCATGAACTCCCCCAGGGTTTCAGCTCTCTAGCAACGAGCTGTTATCTGCAGCAGAACAAGCAGTAGAGAGCTTGAACTACTGAACTCATGCTACTACAGTTGCCCCACATGAAGACCTTGGCTCAAGCATCTGGGCTCTTGTGGGCTTGAATTCCCCCTCCCCATCTCTTGTGCATGGGTTTTCCTGACCGAGCTTGAAGCAGAGCCTGGCTGCGGAGCCCTTGGTGTGAGCTGCTAGCTTGGGTTTGCAGAGAGCTGAGGCATGCTCAGCAGAGGTCTCTGGTCCATGTGTTCACCATGTCCAGCCCCAGGCTGTGCCAAGGGCAACTGCAGAACAGAACCTGATGGGGGGAATCCCAGGAGAAGGAGGTGGTCCAGATCATGATGAGTGACAGACACCAGTGTCTATCCAGTGGCTTGAAGTGAGGTGCTGCTTTTGGCATGGTTTTGAGGAACAGGTGCCCAACCCCATCCCAAAGGATGTGTGGCCCTTTGCTTCTTGTCCCTGTGAAGTTTGAGTGCTGCTGTAGCTGTTCGTCTTTACAACCCTTTACCCACTATGGCCTAGGGATGTGGAGGTTACCCAAATTGCAGCTGCCTTCTGGCTCATCTCCATAATAACTCTGTCTGAAGCGCTGCTGACCATCTCACTAGGGTTAGCAGCAATCGCCCTGCTTTGACACAGGGAGCGCAGGGCTGTGCTTGAGCTGCTTGAAGCTGCCAAGGAGATTTAGCTGTTCTTGAAGCCAGCAGAGAGGGGTGTTTAATGATCCCTGATCCATGCTGTCCACAGAGGCCCCCTTCCATGTTTGCAAGGACCAGAGAGAGTCAGATGATGGATGTGGTAGGAGAGCATGAATAGATAACACAACAGACCAGGAATAAATTAGCAATGGGCAGTGCTTCACTCTGCTCCCCCTAGTCCAGCTCTCCTGCAGTGCAATTGCGTTCCCCTTCTGCATCTCCGGATTCACTGTTTAATCAAGTTTCAAATGTCCCAGGCTTTCCTTGGGAGAAACTTCTCACAGTCTAATAAATCTTCTTGTCAGGAAGTTTTTTTCTTGCTACAGACCTGAAAATTTCCCTTTCTTAATTTCATGCTGCTTATCCTCCCTTCTCTGTGCCAAGCCATCCCCTGGATAGGTGCTGGAGCGCAACAGGAGCAATGTTTTCAGCAGTGTCTCTCTCTCATCCCACTCTCTTACAGGGTTATTTCTTGCTTGGTGTGAGCTCCCATCCTCCTGCCTGGTCCCACCTGCTCCAAGGCAACACAGTGAAAGCCCTGGGCTGCGGTGGGAGAAATAGGGCGAACTGATGGGGAGGCAGAAGGGCTGGGGGGGCTCTCCACAGCCTCTGAGCCCAGGATCAACTCTCCTTCGACCACCTTGCATCTAAATCCCTAAAATCATCCTCAGTCCTCACCCCTGGCAGTCAGGAATAATCCTTTGCTCCCCTCTTTTCTGGTGTCCAGACTAAATTTTCTTTGCTGTAGTTCCTGTCCCTCCCTGTTTCACTTTGCCTCGCACGGCCACGGAGAAGAGCTCATTGCCTTGACCTTTGCTGCAGCCTTCCCTGCACAGGAAGCCTGCTAGATTCCTATCTACACCAGTGCTTGAGGTGACAAGAAAATCTGGGTCTGAAAGTCCTTTGGGCTCTCCTGGGAAAGTGCTGCAGGCTGCTGCCTTTGCTGCCCACGTACTGCAAACTGATGAGCCCAGAGGACCACCTTGCAGGTTAATCTCGAGACTCTAAATGTGGCCAGGTTGGGTTGCAGATGTGGATGCCAGAGTATATTTATTCATTTCACAGTTTTGCTTATTTATCAGATCCTGTGATCATTAAATTGTGCATTACCATTTGGCATGTGGCAGGTTTTAATTCCTATGGCTGGTTTATGCCCTCTGCAGGTATTAGCCTAAATGCATTTCCTGACAAGTGATGGATGCACCGAAAAGCCGTGGCAACATATTTATTGATCAGAGCTCTCTGTAACCCCAGCTCACTAATGCAAGCTCTCGCAGCGCCAGGAACTATTGTCTCCTCAGACTGTTTCATTAACTCAGATGTGAGGGTTTGGACTTTCCTTCCACGCAGGATGGAGTAAATCTTGAGCGGTGTCAGCTCTGACAACAGCTCCGGCTCACTAAGTAGGGTAGACCTGGCCTATCCTTGGCAAGGGGACCTCTGAGGAATATTTAGGTACGGAGAAGTCCTTCAAGGACTTTCCAGTGAATGCGGGGGCGAGCACAGACCTCCCAGGTGTATTTGGGATCGGAGGGTGCCTCTGCAACTGCCTCTCTCGCAGATATGTCTGACCCGGCTCTGTACTCGGCCCTGCAGCTGCAGGGGTTGGGAGCACAGCATCTGGGTGCTGCTGCCGTTTCTCCCTCGCACAGATGGAGTTTGCTAGTGAAGTGCCAGCTTGAGGCTTCCCGCAGGGTCTGCAGTGCAGAGCCGCTTTGGTGCTGCAGGGAATGGGATGTGTGTGCAGCCGGGAGGGCTGTGCTTCGAAAAAATCTAGCAGGAAAAGTTCTGCTTAGAAAGCTCTGTTTTTTCTGGGGAAAAGCTTCTGTTAACCCTTGAGGAGATGGAGGATCATGGAGGTACCCTGAGTTACCCTCTGTTTCATGGAGATGTACACGGACTCTGATGGGCTCAGAAAGCTGAGGGCTACCATAGCAAGAAGAGATGAGGACTAGTTAATGGTGTGGCCAAGCTTTTCAGAAAATGGTCAGGAAACAAATTCGGCCCAAAGGTGAGTTATGGAGGCTTGAAGGCATGACAGGTCACCGGGGTGGTGGGTAAGAAGGCTGCTGTGTGCTCCTTGCCTGCCTGTGCACATGGCACAGTACATTGTTGAAACTCTTTCCCTCTCTGCAGCTGAAAAGCACTGCTCCTGCCTGCTCTTCCCAAACCCAGCCTGAATGAGTCTAACTTCTTCAGGGACAGAGACCAGAAGCCTTGAAAATTTCCACATGATTCTGGGAGAGAATAGGGTAGACAACTGCAGGATGTCCTGCCGCATCCAGGGTGCCACTAAAGCTGAGGCTTCATGAGGTGAAATGACCTTGCAACCAGATCACGCCCAGAACTGTGGAGGTGGCACCACTGCCCTTGGTGATCTGCAAACCTCTTCTTCCATCTGAAACATGGGAACTGTTTCATCCCTGGCGCAATGCAGGCAGCTCCTTGGCACCTCAGCATTGCAAGATCCTGTGGATGAAGCACGTTGCCTGGGGCAGACTGCTAATGGCTGCTGCTAATGTCCTCCCTTTGCTCTGTGCTGCGCTCCAGCCATGGGAGAGGATTTTTATGCGCCAGAAGCAAAGGCAGTGATGGCTGCTACAGTGGACAAACTGTCGCATTTGATTCCCAACACACATTCTTATACCCCCTTCCCTGAGTCTGTGTCTTGGGTCCAGCCCTCCCACTGTCCTCCCCTGGGACTATGCCACAGCATCCCAAAACCTCTGCCCTGCGTCGTCATCTCGCGTCCTTTGAGAGCAGCAGAGTGGGGTGGAGTCACCTGGGGGCTAATTGCAGCCCAGTGCCTTGCAGGGCGAAGCGGGGACTTCGTGCTACATGACAGCGGCTTTGCAGGGCCACAGCTGTGGGGCACTGGGGGATGGAGCCGACGGGGTAAAGCTGCCAAGCCCACAGCTGGGAGGGAAGAGGTGAGCGGTCGTGAAGAGCCGGTGAGAGGGTGGTGTGGGATCCTGCCGGCTCCTCAGTTACGGGAAACTCCAGCTGATTCAAACCTGCTGGCGGGGCTGTTGTTGGCTGCTGGAAAAGCTGCTCTCTGCTCATGCTGCAGAGGAGCGACAGCCCACATGTTGCAAACATTTCCAGAAAACAGCTCCTCGCCCCTTCTCCTGCGGTTTGCGTGGCCTGAACACCCATGGTAAGAATAGATGAGGCTGTCAGGAGAGAGAACTCTGGTCTCAGGGTGACATTGGAGCGCTCCGCAAGGGTCTCCAGCCACAATCCTTACAGCTGGTGCTGGCTGCAGCTCTGCCTGTCCTCACCACCTTGACGTCAGTTATTTGGTGTGCTCCGGAGCAGGACACTGGTTCCTCTCCTCTGACCTCTTGTTCGCACAGCCCCTGGTTTGGGGCTGGAAACTGGAAATGAAACCCTGGGGTCCTGATGCCAGCAGGCACAAAGCCTTGCCTTTGCCAAAAAACAAACCGGGCACCAACACCTCACTCATACCAGTGCTCATAGCTGCCTGGCATGAGCATCTTTGGGGCTGAATTGGCCACCAAGGTGGCAAATCCACCACCCCACCAAACCCTGCGGTGAAACTGCAAGAGTTTATCCCAATCCTATGCAATCCTCCCCAATGCCAGAGGCATCAGGGGGTGCCTATACAGGTGGCCACCACTTGGAAAGGGATACCTTCTGGTTTGCCTGCATGAGCATCCCTGTTTCTCCTCAGCCAAACGTCCCTGTGCCTGTTAGTAGCCACCCATTAGGTTTTAAAGCCCTTAGTTGTCCCCCTGACTGGATCACAAATGTTAATGAAGGGTGTCTTCAGGGGGCTGTGGAAGGGTAGCAAGCTGGGGTCAGTGACCCCTTGGTGAACCTATCTAGTACAGGTGGGTGCAAGAGACCTTTGGGAAGAGCAGGGCCAACCCTCGTGCCATCTCCTGTGCTGGCAAATGCCTGGGCAACAGAGTAGGACAAGGACATTTTCACCTGGGACAGCACAGATGAAAGGACTCTTTCCACCTTCACCTTCTTCTGTTGGAGACTGGAGAAGAGAAAGAGTTATTTTATAGAAAGAAACTGGGTCTTACATTAATAGTGAGAGGTTACAGCTTAATGTGAGAAGAAGAAAGATGCTAAATGAGGTGCTGATGCAGTGAGGGGGGATCTTTACTGTTAAGCAGAATCTTAATAATGCATAGTGTTGTGCTTATCTTTTGGTAACTTTATTCCACTATTGTAAATCTGTTTTTACTGATCACATTATTTCAGCCTTAACTCTTGTTTAGAGCTGGCCTGGCGGAGCCATCTGCCAGCCAAGAGAAACTCTTCCCTCCCTCTCCTCACACCAAAACACTGGGAAATTCCCTACTCCCCCAAACACTGCTCCCAGATACCTGGGGGGGGCAGCTCTGTGTCCAGAACAGAAACCCCACAGCCCATCTGGGGCAGAAGCACCTCCCAAGTACTACGATGGGGAGGAAAGGTCTCTGACATTCAGCAGGAGAGCAGAAATTGGGCAGGGAAAAGTCCTGGTGGGAATCGAGATGCAATCAAAGAGGAAAACTCTTGACCACGCCAAGTCAGTGTACGCAGTTGGAGACGCCATCCCTTTCATACAGGCTCTCCAAACAGTTGCAAAAGCACGCTTATCACAGAAAAAAAAACCCAACCAAACAAATTATATATGATTTGTTTTGGAAATCACCAGAATGGGATGGAAGCCAGCACGTTTTCTCCTCCATCCCGGTAGTATCGGTGTCCCTTTGCTGCTCCTGCGAGGCTGGTGACAAACTTTGGTATCTGCTTTCCATCCGGCCGAGCTGCAGTGCCCCGAGCTGAGCTTTAATTAACAGAAAGTGGCAGCCGTTCTGCTCAGCGCAGCAATCTCAGACTTCAATTGCTGATTGAGGCGAGAGCCATTTCTCACCAGGTAGAGGAAATAAGGCTTGCATCGGAACATAAAAGATTGTTTTAATTAAACCTGGTATTTCTAAACCCGCTGCTGTCTGCAGCCAAACAGAGGAGGCAGCTGGTGTCGGTCAGAAATTTCCCAGAAAAAAAGGCACTTTTGTTGCTTTGTAGGTTAGAAATGGAGCAGGATAGAGCTGAAATAAGGCTTTTATTTTGTTCAGAGGTGTATTTGCCTTTGGCCTTGCAGGCTGGAGGCATCAGGTTGGCCATCACAGAAATCAGGCTGCCTGTGGGGTGTTGCAGAGGAGGGAGACCTCTTCTGCATGTAGCTCCAGGGCGCTGTGTTTGCCCCCAGGACTGACTGCAGCCTGGGATGGCCCAATGAGACCAAACCCCAACACTACCCACCACTATCTTTTGTCTGCGCACGATGGTCCTTCTCTGCCTTCTCTGGCTCACCCCTAGCTCCGCAGTGGTCTTTGCAGGAAGATTGGTATCCAAATGAGTTTCTGTCTCAGCACTGTAAACAACTTGAAGTGTTCTACATCCAACTCTAAGGCTTTTTTGTCCAGCAGCTCTGTGTCAAGCCAACATCTCTCCCCATCAGCAGCCTGGCCCATTTTTGGGTGCCTTTGCTAATTTAGTCCTGTAGCACAGGAGAAAAACCGAGCAGCCAAAAAGCCCCAAGATCATCAAACCTGGTGAGGAGGTTGTGGAACAGATCCCAGCCTCAGCTCTTGGCTGTATTTTCTACATCTGTCATGATTTTTAAATCCGCAGCTGGAGAAGTAAATCCCTCCAGCTATTCCCTGTGTGGTCGCCCATCCCGGGCACGGCTTACACTGGTCTGCTCAGTTCTCCAGAGTTGCAGCAACCAACTCCCTGGGCAGAAGCAGCAGTCCAGGCAAAAGCACATTTTTAAGTGCATGTTGGCTCTGGGCTTTCCCCGCTTAGCGGGGTAAAAATCAGAGCTCCCAAAAAGCATGGCTGGCCTAGGAATCAAGCTGGATTTAGGCTTAGGCTTCACAAAACTGTCAGGCAAGGGCCGAACAAAGTAAATAAACTCAGACAGACCCAGTGTGATAGCATGAACGTCCCAGATGGGACCCATGAGGTGAACCCAATGTACATGCATGTTTTTCTGTATCCACAGGCCATGTCCTGCCCATGCGCCCAAGCAGAGTGAAGAACATCTCCAGATGGATTTGCTCAGGCACTGCTCTGTGTCAAGTGCAGCTCCTTTTCTCGATTTGTTTTGCTGTTCTTTTTTGACTGGCCAAGGAGCTGGTTCTCCAGGAGCCCCATGCTGGCCATGCCTGTACATGGGCTAGGTGATATGACCCAAGCACTGGACTGCATCTGGGAAAATGGGCTGCTACTGAGCCCTTCAGAGGTGATGATCAGGGGCTCAAGCACCTCCCAGAGCATGGCTACAAGCCAGGGGAAAGGCTGAGCCACAGCAACAAGAGCATGGGACAAGAACACCATCAGGCCACAGCATCCAAAATGGAAACTTCCCAGCTTGCTTTGTGCAACTAGTTGATATTAAATCCTTGCTTTCTTGCCTAAAATAAACACAATTGAGCAAACACATGAAAATATGCCTGTATCCACGGACAGAAATGAACTTACATGCCACATATCTGGAGTTTCAAACGTTGTGTTTGCCCAAAATACTGCTTCAGCAAAACCAAAACTATTTGCAGAACAGAGTCAGTCACAAAAAAACTTTCCCAGCTCAGAAATTTTTGGGGGCAAAAGCAACAATGGCTATTAAAGTGAAACTGTCTGCCAAGGCATTTTCAAACCAGAGAGCTGCAGATGAATCCAAATGGGCCTGTCTCAAACTGGAGTAAATTTAGACAAACAAACAAATAAATTGAGACTAGCATGAAACTACTTGAAATTATCAAACCAATCTACATCAGTTGCCTTCCTTCTGACCTGGAAATACCAGCTTGTAAGAAGGCAAGAGATCTCATATTTTTTCTCGGTACAAGAGAGGAAACATTCCTGAAATATCAAATATTTCCATAGATCAGAACTTTTAAAAGTTTATTATTTACAGAGCCTCATGGTGTTTCTGAAATATCTCCTGCCAAGGGGTGATCTAAAATAACTTCACCTGATTGAGTAGAGGAACCAAGATGTTTTTGTGGTGCATCGGTGAGGTTTCTCAGCTGTCTGGGTCCTGTTGGCAGCTGCAGCCAGCTGATTTAAACTGCATATGCAAATCTTAATTAATTAGCAATTAGGAATGGCAGCTTGTCAGATTGCAAAGCCTGGCACTGAAAGATGTAGACTCTGGCCATGTACTTTCAGAGTGTCAGCCCTACAGCAGGCATCATTAAAGCCTTTGTGACAGGGATGCACTGTGGGTTTTGGAAACATCCAGCTCAGTTTCAAGGAGTGGAAAACTGATGTTAACATGTTGGAGAGGATCTGCCCCAAACTGCCCTGCATGGGGGGAGAAGGGAAATGTGGGGTTGCACCTTGTTATCTCTCCTTGTAGGCCAGGTCTGCGTTCTTGGCTTTCCAGCCAGATGTCCTCTGGGGTGGCCTGGGGACACCAGGTGGACATTCCAGCTTGCAGAGACAGAGGTTTGCCTCTCTGGAGTCTCATTAGTCCAAATTGGACTCCAGCTCCTGACCATCCCAGGTTTGAGCAGTGGACTAGCTCAGTCCATGCCAAAGGAGGGATTTGGCTGAAGCCAAATTTAACTCCAAATCATCTTGGCTGAAGCCTGTGGGTGTTCATGTGAATGTGAACCAGGACAAGGCATTGGGCAGCTGAGCCAGGGCTGCGGTAGTACAACACATTGATGGGTACAAACAGGGCAGGGCACATTTCCACCGCAGCCTCTTCACCCCTTGGGAGGAAATGCTTCCCTGTGCCGCTGCAGGCACTGCCCACGTCCAGCTGTTCTGCAGCTGGGGCTGGTTTCACGGCTCCACCATTCCCAGCATCCCAGTATGTGTAGGAGGTGCTGGGCAGAGAGGATGGGACAGCAGGGCAGCCAGGGCCTGGTTGCCCCCGGGAAACCCACATCTGCTGGAAGCCCCCTCCAAGGGTTTCTCTCTGAGCTTGTGGCTCATGTCCTGTGTCCTGCCACTCCTGTTAGCTAGCCTGGCCGGATCAAGTAATTTATTTCCCACACAGACTGAAAATACACATTTCAAACCAGTTTGTTTTGGGGACCTCTACACATTTTCCAACAGAGATGCAGACCTGTGGTGCATTAAAGCCCACTGACCATTGCATTGGTCCTTCCTGCAGACCCCACAGCCTGCCCATGTGTCCCTCAAACCTCCAGGACAATGTGATGAAAAATACTGACCTACATTTCCCCATGAGATGTTGAAAGTGCTATGCAGCAGTAAGACCACAGCTTTGAGCCAAATGACAAGAATGGGTGTCCATGTTCACCCACATTGAAAGCCTCCACCATCAAAATGGGTCTAGGAGAAATGGTGAGAGCAGGCAGGGTACATTAGAGGGCCCCACAGGGATATTATTGTGCTGCTGTGACTTTAATATCCTTAGACAGGAGATAACCCATCTCCACAGATGAAAACAGGAACACAACATGAAAAATGCAGCCATTATCCAACTAGACACAGTTTCCTCAGCTCTGGGAAGCTCTGAGTGGAGGTAAATGCACACAGGATTGAAATTTCAGTCTACTCCAACTTCCTCCTGGGGCCAGAGCTATGTAGAGAGAAAGAAAAAGATTTACTTCTTTCAGAAGAGGCTTAAAGCTCTTTACATATCACTAGGTGCCTGGTGCGGCATGCTGACCAGGTCTATGCATTTCATCTCATTTCGTCTCATTTCGTTAGAGCTTTAATCATGATAATGACAGTCCTAACATTTCAGGATGGCTCTGGATCAGTGGCTAAGCTCTGAGTGTTTTACTGCAAAGGAGAGAATGCCAGAAGTTGGACACCATTCTCGGGTGTCCTGACATCCCCTCTGCTCTGCACCAGCATGTTGGGAACATCTCCTTCAGAGATGGAGAGGTAGCACCCACTGGAAATAGTCCTCTCAGCTCCCTCCGGCCACATTTTCTGCTCCGGCTCTGCACATCGAGCGGGACCTTGCAGAAGGCTCCTTTGGGGGTTCATGCCTTGAGCAAGACTTGCAAAAAAGATTGCGAAAATAAAGACAGCTTAATTCGGAGTAGGACAAGGCAAAGGGGAGACAAGAAAGGTCTCCAGCCACATAAAAGAGAGCTGCAAAGAGGACTAGAGCTGGCAGGGCTAAACACCACTGGGCACAGACAAAAACAATTGCAGGCGCTCAGCAGGGAAGGAATTAGGGCACATTTTCCAATGATACGGGCAGCATAGCACAGGAATCAGTTGCTGGGAGGAGGTAGGAGCTCTCATCAGCTGTTTTAAAGAAGCAGTTAGCCCCACGCCTGGCCAGGCAGTGCTGGGCTCAGCTCGGGGCAGGAGCATGGGGCTGCTGGCTGCCCATGACCACTGCTGGCACCATGACGTCCACGAAGCAACACTTGCTCGAAAGGCACAGCAGAGAGGAGACAGTCCCGTCAGCCCTGCTTTGGCACCTGTGGTTCGGGGTGGGTGATGGGGAGCAGGTGATGTTGTGTCTGCAGAAGCATCCTACAGGTCCTGTTAATCACACTGAAATAATCAAGCCCAGGGAGTCAAATGCATTAAGTGCTAATTGCAGGCGTCACTAACCCTGTGGGGAGTCTGCGTCCCCATCACTAGGCTCAGCCCAAAGGCAGGGAGCCTGGCACGGTGAAAGGAACGTGAGAGCCCTGAGTGTGACGGGCTGACCTCCCCACCCCATTACTGACACCCTTCTTCTTCCTCTCTCGAGGGCGCTTGCAGCCTCCTGGGCACATGCACAATGCACTAATTGAAGGATGTGCTAATATTGCTGAATTAGCCTCCCCATTGACTCCTTCCATGACCTTGGGCAGCTTCCTTGATTCCCCCTTGCAGGGAGGATGGTGCTTGGCCAGAGCCTGGCACAGGGCAGGCTGTGAGCCAGACCTGCAGTGCTCTGATCCGACACGGCATTGCGTGTCCAAGTGGTGGAATTGCCTGAAAAGCTTGAATCCTGCTGGCATTTCTCTCCTGCCTCCTGATTTCAGCTCTGCCCATCTCCTCCCAGGACTCAGTGCTGCAGTAGATGTAGAGCAATCTTGAAATGACAGGACAGTTAAAGACTGGAAGCTCTAATAAGATGACATGAAATGCTGAAAATCAGACCTCTGAGCTGCACCAAAAACCTCCTGAAATGCAAAGAACCCTCTGTAAGGTGAAGCAAATCTTGATCATTTTTTCCTGGTGGTCTCAGCTCCATACCGGCACCAGAGCAGGTTTCTATTTCAAACCTGAGCTTTCTCTCAGCAGAATAGGGCTAACCTGGCACACAACACAAAACTAGGAATATGAAATCACACATCAAAACAGCAACTGTGCCTGTCTGTCTCGTCACTGCATCCAGACACCCAACGCACACTGGGCAGCCACTGACCCCAGCTCACAATTCACAATCACCACATAGACCTCGTTTCAACCAGCATGCCTCAAACTGCTTATTTAATTGCCTGATATTCATCTCTTTATGAATTGCTAATTACTATGATCTTATTTGTGTTTTCACTAAATAGATGCCCAGACAGCATCATTCTGCCATGCTACTTGCCAGGCCTTTTACTGAGCAGTGGCTGCGTATCTCCTTTTTCCAAGTGAATTTTATCCCTTGCATTAACAGCTTTACAGACAAGGCCTTAAGCATGGAATAAATTAACTCTTTAGCCTCAAATAATCCTGTGGTCAAAACAGGGCATGTTTCATAGACTCTTTTCCAGCCCATACTGTCCTGGCAGCAACTGCAATCAAGAGGGTGGGATATTTTCTCAGGGACTGCCCTGGGGATCTCCCTGCATGTGCATGAGCTTTTACCCTCAGGAAAAAAGCCAGCAAGTTTAGAGTGAAAGTTAGCCCCACATTTCTCCAGCAGAATCTTTCTGATTGAAAAACAAAACATTTTCACCAGAAAAAGAACGACTAGAAGCAAAACATTACAGTTCAGACCAGGCAAACGGGGGCTGCCTGCAGCGTGGTGATGGGTTAGGAGAAGAAATTTCCAAGCCTCACCTGCCTCTGTTTATGTGTGTGATGTGGGGTCAGGGCCATCACCTGTGATGCATTTTATCCCCTCCTGCAGGTCACATACCCCAGTGTGCCAGGGGAGCCCCCTGACTGAGGCCATCTCCCAAAAACCTTTTTATGTTTTTTGCCAATGAAGCCCCATGGACACCCGCGGCATTTCTCCTCTTTTACATTCTGCTCCAAGGCAAGCTGTTTGTTTGCAGGCTGGTAAGGGCAGGAACTCAGCCCGTGGCCAGCCAGGTCCCAGCCTGACCCCCAGCCAGAGCTCCATACCAATTGCTCTGCACAGGCTTTTATGGCTCTTTCAGCTGCACTCAGCTTTGATTGTGCCTGATCAAAATGCACACGGCCAGCTTTGATAATCACTGATGATCAGGAGCTTTTAGGAGGGAAGTGACGGGGCTAGTGCTAGCTTGATGGATTGGGTCATTAGGAGCACCTGTTTCCCTCCTTGACTTACTTTTTAAAGGCAAGTTGTAGGATTGCCTTCTGTTGTCTCCTTGCTCCCCTGGGAAGGTTTGTGAGGGTGTTTTGGGGGTCCCTGGCTATTGTGCCCCCTTAGAAGCATGAGAGTATGTGGAGGGAGATCAGTGTAGTCCTTCTGTGTCCTGGCTAGCGTGCACAGCACTAGCTTTGAATGATAATTTCTGCATAAATCAGCTGCTGGCCCTGTTGGTGCTCAAACAGCTCTCCTGGCTGCGGGAGGAGCATCTCTGTCATCACAGCCCCTTGCAGCGAGGACAGAGATGCAGGCAGGGGGCGGAGGTGCAGGGGGATTAGAGGCAGTCTCCAGTGCAGCATTCATGCTCCTGAGCTCTGCCTGTTTAGCTGGGTGGGCTGGAGGCCTGAAGGTTTCCTCTGTAGTGGCCCAGCTGTGTGCATCACTTGGGGATTTGGGACCACGGGGCTGCCTGTCTTGCAGCAGCCCCTGCTCTGCGGCCGTGGCTGGATGCTATGCCAGATCATCTGCCTTCCTCAAGGAAGAGCTGTGGTTTTCCAGATGAGACTTCACCCCCTTCAGAACAGGGAAGTGGCTGTAATTACCACCCATCGATGCGAAAGAGTATAAACAGGGTGGTCGTAAATACCCCCTTGCCCTGGAGGAACTGAGCTGCTGCCAGCAACTAGTGAGTTTGTCACAAACCCCAGAAAGTATTTCCAGCCCATCTTGTGCTACCTTTCCCTGGCCTCCTCAGGATCTCTGAGCTGTGGCTTAGGAAGCCCAGAGAGGTGATACAGCTGCAGCATCGCTGCCGGCATGACTGTCCTCAGCCTTGCAGGATCTCTTCAGCAGAGCCAGCAGCACCCGTGGCTAAAAGCTTTGCCTTGTGCCAGGACTTGCTGCTGTGAGGGGAGTATCCTGTGTGTCTCCAGCCATCAGTGGTTTTGCCAGAGCATGTTCCCACCCTACAGATAGAGCCAGGGACCTGTTGCAGCAGCTGAACCTGGGAAAGGATGGTGCAAACCAGCCTCCAGACCCTGCTGGGATGGAAAACCCCAGGGAAAAGCCAGGCAAGGAAAGGTGAAGCTGTATTTGGAGGAACCCATCAGAGATGCTATGACAGCTTACTCTGCTTGTAGAGATTTGTCAGCCCAGGGCTATAGGCGTGCTGGATTTCTTTATACAGGCATAGTAGGTATTTCTGCCATGGTAGGGCTAAAGACATTCTTGGAGCAGTTCATCCTTAGATGTTCCACTGGTCTCTGGGGATGGGTGTGTAGACAAGGTTAATTGTAGGTGCTAAGTATTTGACTCCCTGAGGACACCTTGTTCAGCCCCTCCTGCTCTGCTGAGACACCATCAGTTTAGGAATTAATTATAAATGTGAGTTGGAAAAAAAAATCATTTTGTTTAATAAAAAAAAAAAGGGCAGGGGAGAGACAGAGAAAATTTGCCAGACCCATACATTAAAAACAAATTACGCTCAGCAGGCAGGTGAGCCAAGGCCCGCCAGGCAATTGGGAAGGCAGTGTGCAGGCGGTAATTGAAAAAAGTGAGACATAAGCGAACTGCTTATGTGCCGACATAATAACTCCCAACACACGCATGCGATCACGAAGTTAACAACTAGCAGTGGTGGCCAGAGCAGGGACAGGAGCTGCCCTATGCTGTGTCCTGGGATCCCTGCTGTCCCCTGGTCACCAGACTGGTGTCTCAGCAGTGATTCCTCACTGTGCTCCTGTCTTGGCCCTAGTGAACCTCAGATCACCCCCTGGGTTTGTTGAATGTTTGTGAGTTAGTGCCAGGGCTCCCTTTATAGCCCAAATTATGGGTTATTGCAGAGTGTGAGTGTTAGACGTGCTGCAGGAGGGATGCTGTTGTCCCTTCGCAATCGGCTGCTGCTCTTTCCAGCTCCTGCCTTGGGGAAAGCCCTGGCATCTCATCCTGCTCTGCTCCTCCCCACCAACCTGCTGGGTCCAGCCTCAGGCAATGCCCAGGAGAGACTTTGTCCCCAGAGAAAGCCACTGAGCTGTCCCCAGCCACCTGGGAGTTGGGGGCATCCTCAGCCAACGCTTTCCCTGCGGCTGCCAACCCTAGCTAGCAGCTGAACTGAATGGGTGCAAGCATGCAGCCCCTTTCCTGGGCTGTCATGGCCGGGAGGCGCTCCTCCTCTAGTGTCAGGGATTTCCTTAATGTGTAAGCTCATGAAGTGTGACGAGGACATTCCTCATGCCTCGGGGTTCCTCTATGCAAAGGAAGCAGACCAGCTTGCCTACTGCAGGGAGGGCAGGGCTTTTGCTGTGGAGTTGAGCCTGTGGTGGCTCCTATGGCTGGCTGTTCCTGGGGTAGGGCTGGAGAGGCAGGGGAGCCTGTTGTTCTCCTCCTCTTCACCTCCTAATCTCCAGGTACCCTTGAGAAACAAGGGAGGGGTGGGGATGGAGTGGGATCTGGGAGTGTTTTCCACCTTACTGCTTCGGTTGGGTCACATCTACGCATTGGCAATGGGCATGCAGTCAAGTCAACTGGAGTTTGCACCAGTGAGTATCTGCAGAGCATTTGCATCACATGGAGCATGGCAGCTTCTCCACTTAATGGTTAGTCTGACCTGATTCCCACTTTATCCCCTCTCACCAGGACTCTTCCCACAGGAGAGGTTATGTTTAACCCCAGCTGCTGCTAGTAATCCCTTCTCTAACCCCATTCCCACCTTCTCCCATCGCTCCCTCAGTTTCCCTGCGACCATTTCACAGCCCCTTTCTGTTTTGGGCTCTGTTGCTTTGATTGCTTCACATCCCGTGGGTCAATGAAGATCTGGACTCATTTATGAGATGCTGTGCATGCAGAGATCACCCCTGCCCTAGAAGCTTACAGCTAGCTTGACAAACCACGGTTTATCCTGGGGTGGGGGGTCTCAGAGATCTGGAGAGCGGTGGTAACTTGTCCCATGTTGCACAGCGGACCCTGCGTGAGGAGCAGTCCCAGCCTGGGTGCGACCATGTCTCCATGTAAGGCAAGTAGAGTGCTAAAAACAAGACAAACTAAGCGCAGCTGGCATAAAATCCATGCAGTACATTGAACTGTAATGATTCTGACAATAAAGCAACCCAATAAATATTATGAAATGAAAACAGCCCTCCGGGAGCGTTTGCTATCGATTGCTGAGAGCTGGCATTTGTGCAGCAGATTACGTGCGAGACAGGTTCGCTCTGCCTTTTCTTCTTTCCCTTTTAAATGCAGAATGAAAAGAGCTCTCTGGAGTGCGTGTTGGAGGGAGACCCCCTCCCCCTTGCGCTTGGGCGCTGTCAGAAAGGGAGAAAAGGAGGTGAGCGAGCTGGGGAAGGCTGTGCAGCAAGTGGGAGAGGACTGTGGGGATGCAACTCCTGTCCTTGCAAGTGATGACAGGTCCCTCTGTCCCCACCTGCACAATTAGGGATTCCTTTCCATCCCTGAAATGTTCGTATCCCCACGGCTGCCGCACGACCCGGGTTTTCTGCCTCAGCATGGGGTGGGGGCAGCCGGCTGGTGTGTGGGGCTGAGCTATGGGATCTGGAGTGGGTTTGTCTACGCTGGGAGGGACTTGGCATGGTGGGAGAAGGATGCTTGCCATTTGCACCTTGCAAAGCTACAACTCTGACCTTCCTGCCTCCCTACGCCTTACTCAAGCATGGATGACTATAAGCGTTCCTTGGCTGGCCTGGCACATGGACCAGCTTTCAGCTGGGTCCCATTGGGTTGGTGCTGTGAAGATGGGAGTGGTGGTGTACTCCAGATAACTACCTGGGACCTCACCCAGTTTCCCTGGTCTTTGCCTGCCGTGGCTCTGGTCATGGTGTCCACACTTCACCACCACCACCTGGATTTTCCTTTCCCATTTCCCCTGTCCTCCTTTTCTCTTAGTGCCTCACAGGATGCTCAGCTGAGCCAGCCCTTCTCTCCCTGGACTGACTATCTGATGCTGTGTGGGCAAAGGGTATGAGTTGGGGATTGTGTGGCGCAGGGGATCCTCTCTCCTGCTCCCTGGCCAGCACTGAATGTGTGCCTGGGCATTCTGGGCAGCCAAGCCAGGCTCTGGCCTTCCTCACACACAACCCCATGCTCCAGGGCACACACTCCCCAGGTGTCACTGGCTCCTGACTGCTGCTTCTTGAATCCTCTCCATCCGGCTAATTACCCCTGTTCCCAGTGAGAGCCTTTCTACTGCCACTAATTACAAGAACACTAGAGTGTGAGATAAGTGTGATGGACTGGTCCACTGGTCCCTACCTATGGTTTCTAACAAGGACGGGCAAACTCACAGGACGTAAGACATGGTAAGGAAATTCCTCGTAAGTTAGAGTCATGAATCAGGTGGGCAAGGTGTCTCTTCCGTTATGAGGAGTAGGATCCATTGGATGAAGCTAGGCAGAGCCAGGTTTTGAAGTAAACAAGTAGTCCTTCCAGCATTAGGCAGTGGATGTTCAGCATCCTTGTCATGGACACTAAAAGCTTACCTGCACTGCAGGGAAGACAGGACAATTTTATAGAAAAGAGAGGTTCACAGTTACACAGGAATTACATCTTGCTCGGGAAGCCCCTGAGGTGAGCAGTTGTTCAGCAAGCACCCAAACACTGGCAAAAGAAGGCCAGTGTCAGTAAACCTCGGAGCTGAGCTGGGCTCCATACTGCTCCTCAGCTGGTCCCTCTTCCTCTCCGCCTTCAGCTGCCACCATTTCAGCAAAATCTTCTTTTCTGAAGGCTTCAGGCAGGGCACCAAACACTGAGAGTCATTGCTCGGGCTCTGCTGGCACGTTTGCCATGAATAGCTCTGTATTAAAGGAAATACATTTAAAAGCTGCTGCAACATAGCAAGAGATGTCCTAGAGCGTGTGTTATCTCATCAAACACACCCAGACTGAGCTCGGCTCTTTCACCAGCCTCGTTTTTCCAAGCAGCAGCTGATTGTGATTTACAAAGTGACATCTCCAGACCTCTGGGTTCTTTCTTTTTTATTCTGGTTGTTGTTGTTGTTGTTGTTTTTCATTTCAGAGAGGTCTCCTGCAAACAGCTCGGACAGGAATGAAAAAGAAAAGAGAAAGAATAGTTATCTGTCATTGGGGAGATAGGATAAAATAGCTCCATCTATCGCAGGCATTTTGTAGACCAATGTTATGACCGACCAGTGGATGCATGACAAGAATGGGCCCGACTCTGCTCTCAGATATTTACCAGAATAAATTTGAAGTATCTGTGCTAGAGTCAATAGTTATTACGTTGGATTTTTATCAGTGTGAGTGATAGCAATTGAAGGTGTTTTTTTCAAGGCATTTTAAAAAATATTCCTGCTGGCTAAAGAGATACACTTCTTTGCTAACTGGAAATAATCATATGCATTTTGATATCAGCATCTGCTAAATAAGTCCAGAGCTGTGTATTAATGAGGGCGCTGCAAGAACTTTGGAGGACAGGCTCAGAATTTGAAATGACAGGGATAGATTGGAGCGAGTGTCTGGAATCAGCCAGACGAAATTTAGTACAGAGAGCACAGGGTGCCACATTTGGGAGGGATAAATGAATGCACGAATGCATAGACAGGAGAGCCTGGAGAGGCAGTGGGATGGCAGGAAAGGATCAAGGGGTTGAGACGGATCACTAACTTAGCATGAGTCAATAGTGTGATGGTTTAGCAAAAAGGGCAGCTCCCCTCCTGGGATGCATTAATGTTGTATGTTGGATGTGAGCCATGGAAAGCTGCAATTCTGCTTTGTCTGAGCAGTGTCCAGGTCTGGGCACTGCAGCTGAGGGCACCTGCAGACCAACCAGAGAACAGCACTGTGCTTGAACAGAGAGATGCTAAACTCGGCCAGAAATCAGTTTCCTTCCTGAGAAAACATCTGTTTTTCAGGGGTAGAAAATGAAGGGCATTGGTTTTTAAAGAGCTCAGCCCCATTCTGAAAATGGACCTCAGGCTCCTCTGAGTTTGACTGTATGGAACAATAGCCCTCACATCTTGTTATTTCTGTCCCTCAGACCCTTCTCCCAGGTCAGTAGACCCAGCCTTGATGGGATCCCATCCTTTGACATACCAGGTTTCTTTTGGGGATGTCTTATGATGAAAAGCAAACAATCCTCACCTCCTCTTTTGCAGGTTATCTCCATTCCCACTTGCATTCCTTGGGTTCACCCAGATGCCCAACAAGAAATGGTTTCCTTGACTGACTTCTGGACAGGGAGCTTGGCTTTGGTGTTCATGCTCTGGGCTTTCCCACTGCTTTATTCCCTCTAAAAACTAAGAGACTTGTAAAAGGGGCTTCTGGGCCAACAACGTAGCTCATTTTTGAGACTCTACGACTGAGCAACCTTTAGGAAAAGGGTAACCCCGGGCAGCAGATACCACCTCTCTCCTACTGCCCCTGAGACCTTTGTTCAGGATCCCAAGGACAAATAGCAATAAAACAGGGAAGAGCTATTTATATACAGAAGCAGAACCCTTTCCCACCGGAGAGCAACTGGCTCCTTGGTTGCAGAAAAACCTGTGAAGTTGCTGCGAGGCTGCACAAACGGTTCATCACCCGCTGCTTGATGAGAGCAAGAGGCAGACTTTTCCACACAGACTCCTTTCTCTTTGCAATGCACTGTGCGTACTGGCTTCTGGGTGACATTAGCGTTTAGGCGGGTGTGTGTACACCAGAGGAATGCGGGAATGCCGAGCGTATCCCAGAGTGGCAATACAGGCTATGGATTAAGCTCTTCTTTTGGTGATATTAGGACAAACCTGCAGGACGTTTCTTGAAATCAGAGGGGCAGATTATCTTGATAATAAAAGTAATCAGAATCTGCCCTGCCCTGGATATTTAAATGACAGCACTGGCTGCATGAGTGTCAGGGATGCACAGTCAGGGCTGTGACTGCGACCGGTGCGGGCAGGGTTTTTCGCAGGGTTTGTGGCAGTGCCTGGGGATCTGGCCCTGCAGAAAGATGGAGGATGGGCAGGATGCCCTGTGACCCTGCCCACCCTGACCCCATGGTGCTACTTCGTGGGGTGGTCAAGGAAACAGGGTGGTAGGGCAGCGTGAGACTGAATGCCCACCTTGGGAAAAGAGCAGCCTAGAGCATGATTTGTCTCCACCAGCAGTGGCTAAAATAGGTTGGATGAACCATCTCCCCAAAGGTCTTCGTTTCCCCTTCCCTTAATCATGCCTGCCTCCCCAGTCCTGCTTGGAGGGCACCCATGCATGTTGTTCCTCTCCAGGGTCCCAGCACCCCAGGTACAGCCCTGCACCCCATCCTGGCTTCAGCAAGCCCTTCCCACCAATCCTCCTCCTCGCCAGCATCCTGGCAGTGCACTCACAGCCCTCTCAGGCATACCTCTGGATGGCAAACAAGCCTGCCTTAATCCAGACACCCATGTCACGCGTAGCACCCTGCAAACGCCATCTCACTGGCCCCATCCAGGGGATAGCCAAGGCAGGGGGCCTGCAAGGGAAAGGGTCCCTCTCAGACAATCTGGGGGCCCTGGAGGGTATCTGAGCAGGTAACTCCATGCCCTGGGAGCCATCTTCTATCACTGCCTGGCATCGAGGGTGCTGCCTGGCTACGCAGGGTCAGAATACACCGAGGAGGCTGGCTGGGCTCCAGCAGTCCCAGTTGCATCCCAGCTTGCATCTTCGGCGCCTGGCTGTGGTGCTGTGCTAGCCCTCCTGGCCACGCCATTAAAGCAAAATGGGGACCAAAGACTCTCTGTGCCCTCCCTCATGACACCAGCCCTCACTTTACCCTCTGGGTGCTGGATGCTGAATAATTTACAGTGTTCTCCACCGGTTTGATGTCACCCCCTTGGTCCCCAGCTGTGCAGGGCCCCAGGCTGCAGGGGTGATGTTTATCTGCCTCTCCAGCCGCTTTTTTGGGCTTAGCTGGGTTCTGTCAGGATACTTGCCTGGCTGAGCTGGGGAGAGGAGGCTGGCATGGGGTTACAGGGCCAATAAACCCTGCCTAGTCAATAACACCTGCCCTATCCCACCAGCCCCAGATGAACTGGCTTGCAGGGCAAAAAGCTTACTCTACGGCACGTGACGGGAGCTGACACAAATCGGCTTTCGCACAAGCCAGAGCGCTCAGGTGCCCGCTGCTTCACAGGGCTTGCAAGCAGCATCTGAAGTGCTCGTGTTCAGATGAGACACGTCCTCTTCAGAGGGCTGCACTTCCCTGTTGGCTTCGCCTTTTCATTCCTCCTTGCCTTTTTTCTTGCTGTCTGTCTTTTTTTCATGGGGATTTAGGAATGAGGCCAGTGCTGGAGTATGACATGCCACTTATTTTTAAGGAATAGGAGACAGGACGCTCCGTTCAGCATTTGCACAATGATGCCTGTGGAGTGCCCTGTCCTGTCTGCCAGGGAGGGCTGTGGGGGCTAATGTCAGCCCCACGTGTTGCTGGAGGGGTGCACAGGTACAGCTGCTGTGCGTGTGCACACACACACACACACACACACACTCACAGAGGCAGGCACAGGCACCTGACAAAAGCCTTGCACACACGTCTCCCACACCAACCTGGGCATGCAAAAGCTGTCACCCACGTTCCCTGTTGTACAGCCATTACTGACTGAATGCATTGCCAGAACATCCCTTTGCACCCAAACATGTCTCCAGCCTACGGAGCCTGTTGCTCAAATGTTTTGCTGTACTTATCACACACATACACACGCACACGCACGCACACGCACACCTCTCTCATGCATTTCTCCAAATGAACAGAAGAGCGCATACAGAGGCATGGTCTCCTGTACGCCGCTGCTTAGGCACAATAATCCTGTCCAGCACTGCCTTGCAGGCAGCTGTTGCTGTGTACGCACACAATCTCGCCTCCAGCACAACCTCCTTCCTGAGCCCAGCCCGTGCAGACACTGCCATCCTGCATCCCCATCTCCCACCCGCACACACCCCCTGACCCACGGACACGCTCATGGGTCCAACCCACAGGCTGTCATTTGCTCTCCAGCATCCCCGTCCGCTGTGCGGCTGCCATGAGAAATTGCTGCTCAGTCTCTTATTAGCAAGAAAAGCAAAACTAATCAGGAGCAGCGGCTGCCACCCATCCCACCTGGGCAAAAAGGAGGGCTGAGCAAGCCCTGAGCACTGCTCGCAGCTGGGTCTCCTGGGGCCTGGGGTGCTGCTTTCATGGTGGAATTGAGAATTGCTGCAGACCTCAGTTTCATTTTGTCTCATCGGCTGCACGCACAAGAGTGTCAAAGGCCTGGCTGGGAGCAAAGTGTGAGGCAGAGATAAGCCCTCTGCTTATTTACTAACAGGGAGATGCCATATCTTGCTCTTCTCCTCTGAAAGTCAGACCTAGTGAATGCAAACAGCCTGGGCTGCCCAGGGAGGGCAAGCTCTGAGGGTCAGGCTCTAACCCTGCGGATCCAGCTATGAGCCTTACTGTGGCTGGCTTGGCATTTTGGGGACAAGATTTCCTCTGAAACGCACCCCAAGTAACTTTCTCCGGCCACTTTGACGCAGGAGCTGGAGTTGCAACAGGTCGCTGCTGCCAGTTGCCAGTGCTCCCCCCAGCCCCAGCAGCCCCCAAGGGTTGCTGATGTCTCTGTCTCCTGCACCAGCTTTCCTAACCCACCTTGTCCCCACCTTGCAGCAGCTCTGCCTTGTTCCCTCCCCTCTCAGCTCTGCTGAAACCTGCCGGCACCCCTGTCTCCCTGCAGCTCCCCATCCCTTGTGCTCCTGACCATGGCCACTGAAGTGGGGACAGTGGAGCGTTAGACACTACGTGCTGCAGGGAAGGGAGCCTGCAACCAGATGAAGCATAAACAGGGCTTTCGAGCGATCTGATTCTTGCTGTTTCCTTTTGTCCCCTGTTTTTCTCCCAGCAAAGGGACCCCTGACCTCGGCACTGTGTTATTACCAGCCGCTGCCTTTGATTCCCTGTACCAGGGATGCAGTCGGCTCGGCACCCAGGTTTGCCGGCAGACGGCTTTCTGGGACTGCGTATGCTTGTGGTTTGATCTCCTTTGCTTTGTGCCTCTGCGCCAAAAAACACCTGAGCTGTGCTATGAGGAATTCCTCAAAAGAAAGGAGGGGAAGCATCACCTGGGCAGCTCAAGTCACTCAGCCTTCTGTGCAGCACTCAGCCGGTGCTACCACACTGTGCCCAGGGTCCTCGAGCAAAGCTGGGGACCTGTTGTCTTTTGGACAGATGGATCTAAAGGGAGGGAAATCAGTATGGAAAGGGAGACTGGGTGTAGGATAAGGCATTGAAACTGGAGTTCCTGCCCCAACTGGAGGATGCTCCTCTTGCCCCTGGGCCCGCCCTGCATGGGATGTGCGTGGTGCAGCGTAACCTGCCTGTTACGGTGGGGCCCTGGGAATGGGGTGAGTGTGGTATAACCCCCTTGGGGGTGGAGAAGTTGCAGGGTCTGCTGTGGATGCCATGTACAAGCCCTGGATTTCAGGGCATGGTGTCAGCAGTCCCCAGCTGGGACTGGGATGGGGAAACCTGTCAAGCCTTGAGTCGGGAGGGGGAAGCAATGTGGTGCTGAGATCCTCCAGCCTGGCAGGGGCAGGTAATGCCCCTCTGTCCCCTCTCTCCTGGGGGGAACTGAGTTCCAGGGCCCTCTGTGCTGTGTTTCAGCTGCTCAGCCCGCAGCTCTCCTCTGGATGGGTTGGGGTGATCGATATCAAGCACGGGTACACAACACAGCCAGCTCCCTGAGTGCATCCTGCAAGGCTGGTGTGCTGCATGCCACCCCAGTCGTGTGCACAAGATGCCGTTTTCACAGTTTCATGCATCTATAAGACAGGTGTTCTCCAGTAGCAGGGAGAGATTTACAACAGCTTATCTCTGTTTCTAGACGTGCAAAGCAGCTCTGATGCAGTTTGGGCATTGTTTCTCCCACCAGCAAGCTGAGAAAGTAGAGTCAGGATGCCTGCGCTCCCAGCTGGGATACGCCAGCACTGCCGAGAGAGAGGGCTGTGCCTGGGGAATTGCAAAAAGATGTCTCCAAAGTCCATCAGTACCATCCCAGGAGGGAAGCTGCTGAGACCTGACATGGATGGCCTTCAGCAGGTGCAGTTTAGCTGCACGAAAGCCCTGGGGCTGGTCTGATCCTGGTCACAGGCACCATCTCCTGCCAGGAAGGACAAAGTTCCCTGATACAACATCTCATTTGGTTGCAGCCACTTCTGGGGTGAAGCAGTGGGTGCCCCCAGCATGTGGGGCAGCTGCAATAGCCCAGGGGGGTTAGGCAGGAGGAGACAGGCAGGGCAGGCAGAAGGGAGGGAGGGGATGAAGGAGGAGAGTGGGCACATTGGAGGGGAGAGAGAATGCCAGGGGAGAGCTGATAAATGGAAATGGCAATTAAGAGGCAAAGAAAGAAGAAAACGAGACCTAAAAGGTAACCGACTAGAAAATTAAAATTATTCAGCTACAGAAAATAGATCTAATGTCTTCAACGTGATGTGGTCCCCAGCAGATCAGCACAAACAGCACGTGAGGGGGAGTTTCCTTAAAGGTGCCAGGGACAGAGAGGAGGCCCAAGTCTCTGGGGTCTCGAGAAACCACTTTCCTCCCAGCTTGCAAGAAGTGGCTCCTTCCAGGCTCCTGCCTGTGCCCTGGTTTCCTGCTGCAGCCCTCAGGTCCCTGGCTGCAAAATTGCTCTCCATAAGGTGGCCCAGGCACATTTGTCCCCATGCCACAGCCAGTGGCTTCAGCACACAATGGCCAGGCTGCGCAGGTGCAGGAGGCCACACGGGTTCTTTGCCTGCAGGGCAAAATGCCTACCCTGTGTGTCTTGTGGGGCTGGTTACTCCAGGCTCATATTATACCTTGCTTCTGCTCTTTCTGAATTGCAGCCTATGTCTTTTTGGATGGTTCCTCCAATTTTCTGATATTGTTTCAAATTCTAGCCCTGGCCTCCCCAGTACTTACAATCCCTCCCAGTTTGCTGGTGCCTATGGATGGAAGACATACCCTCTGCTTTCCACCACCTGGGTCCATCACCAAAAGCATTCATGGAGTGGGGACAACCAGCACCCTCCCCATTCACTGGGCTCATCATGAGACTGATGGGAAAGAATGAGAAGCATCCCTACTGAAAGGGAGAGGTGGCAAAGACTGGGGCTGGGGACACTAGGAGGGCAGGGACCGTGAGCACCGGTGGCGTTCTGGTGCTGCCAAGGGCTGGTGCTGAGGCTGAGCCAGGCTGTGCAGGTTGCTGGAAGGATAAAAGCTTGTGGAGAAGTGGAATGCAAAGGTGCACAGCAGCTCTGGAGGAGCTGTTTCAGTCTCTTGCTGATGAGCTCCACTCTGTAGAGGACCCAGGAGGGCTCTGCGTGGAGGGCACAGCCCAGCTTGCAAAGAGAGGGAAGCCTAAACCATGTCCAGGGAACTGTAAAGGGACAAGAGACAGTCCTGGAGGGTGGGAGAGCAAATGGCCTGTCTGTCCCACCTGTTGTGGTTTGGGCCAGATTGGCCAGTGAAGTGGACAACAGATGCTCTCCCGCACCTCTCTCTTCAGGGAGAGAAGGGAGAGAGAGAAAGAGGTACCTTCCTCCTGCCATCTCTGTTAGAAGGGGGATATGGGAAGGTGGGTTGTGTTCACTAGCAGGCATCACCAGTGCCAACTGTCCTTGCCAACCAGTGCCCTTGCAAGCAGCCACTGTAAGGACAGATATGAGGACAGCCTCTCCTCCTGCTAGGGTAAACATCACAGGGTGCTATGCAGTGGCTCTGGGCGGGTCACCTTACTCCTCCCCTCCCCAGCATTTCTTGCCTAACACCTTGTTCTTTCTCTCTTTTCATCCACTCTGGGCTCCCAGCCGCTTGTATCCTGAAGGCATGCTGAGAAAACATTGCATATTATAGGATGAGAAACAGTAAACACAGGTTTCTTGCTAGTTTTCCACTTGTTTTTATTCTGTGAGCATCAGCTAAAGCCACAGGGATAGGGTATTTAATTAGAGTATTGTCTTTCACCTGCTTTTAAGCTCTGCTGGGTCTTTTCAGGGGAATCCCATTCCAGTGAGGTTCAGGAATGGCTTTGCTGGGGAAGCGATGGGGGCACATCCCTACAGTGTCTTGACCCTGCCTAGCACAGCTTGTGCCTTGGGGTTACCATTCAGCAGGGAGTGGGACGCCAAGTGGAAGACAGGGAAGTCCCAAATCTGTCCCAGGGCTGTTTCTGAGCAGGACTTAGATCCCAGGACAGATCCTGCCTGGGTTCATCAGATCCCAGTGGATTTTCTCTTTGAGACAAGACTGCCACATAACTCTATTCCTCTTCAGTATCATGTCCCTGAAAAAAATGCCTATGATTTCTGCTCAATGCATTGCAGCGTCTTCCCCTGGAGGGTTCCCAGGCTCTTTATGCACTCTAATTAATAATGATCTCCCTTACCATCATGGTAATTTATTTATTCGGCACCAAGGGGCAGGCACGCTGCTTTGCAGACAAAAATACCCCACATCCTTTCAACGGTGCTGGTTGAAGCTGAAGGTCTTGCTTTGAAACCAAAATCACCGCCCAGAGCCTGAGCAAGAAGACCAGCTGGTGCTGAGGCTGCAGCAAGGGGTCTCATCCTGCAGCTGGGCTGTGCAGGGCTGACCAGAGTTGCTCCTAAACTCCTTTGCAACCTGCTGCCCTGCCCAGGCTCGGGTAAGCCATGGGAAGACCTTCCAGGGATGTCATGGGACTGTTGCATGGAGCCTGCAGGCTGACGGGACCAGGGCTCTGCGACCCATCCTCTCTCCCAGGGCTGCAGTCAGTGATGCTCAGGCACATCTCACCTTTTGGATGGATGACTCATGGCCTAAAAATTAGTTGAAGTTAATTTCACCATAGGCTTGCACAAGGCATCGTTTGTGAATCCACCTGAAGCCCTGGCAACACCTTTCCCTTATCATACACAGAAGCAGGCAGCCGTGCCTGGGAGGGGTGGTGGACACCCAAGGGTGGCCGGGCTCTGATGTGGGGGCAAGTGGTGCCAAAAAGCAAACACTTCTGTTGCAACCCAGTTCCTGCAGCTGGTCCCCCCATGTGACTCTTCTCTGGGAGAGGACGGAAGGTGCTTCATGAGTATCCACCACGCTGCAGTGCAGGCAGTGCCCTGGGGCCTTTAACTCCACCATGCCCCTGGCAGAGATGATACTGCCCATCTCCAGGTTGAACATGGCTGCAAAGCAGCGGCTCAACCCTTCTGGGCTGTTTGGAAACAGAGAGGTGGGAGGAGGGCAGCTGATAAGCCAAGACGTACAGGATGCCCGGTAAGATTTATTGTGTTGTGTTTTCAATTTGCACATCGACACAAGACAAACAGATGAGGTTTCAGTACAGCAAGCTCAATTAATCAGGGCTTTGACAGCTGTGAAGCTGGACATTATTAATCCCTTTTGCAGACAGGCCGAAGGGGTAATAATTACACTTTCCCCAAAAATAATAGGAAAGGACATTCCTCCTGCTGCCCCCCCTCTCCCTGTAAGAACGTTTCCAAATTTCAGTCCCTAATACTGTTATACTAATTGCAAAAATACTTCAGCTCACACATTGCTTGCAAAATGGAAAATAAAACACACAAGCATCAAATCCCAAGAATATTCTTCTCAGAGCTCTGAGGTTCAGGGTGGGGGACACACAACAAAAGCCAGGCCCCTGGGAGGTGAGAGCTGAAATGTTCCCCTGTGCACTCACAACCATGACAAGTGGGTGCTGCAGCATGGGACACCCTAGGTCCATCCCCATCGATGTGTGCAGTGTAATGAGGAGGCTGTGTGTTTGGGATATATGGCAGGGAGCCGTGGGATGGATCCACAATCTGTGGGCACAGAGGCTTGTGAAGGTTGGCTGTTCACCTGGCCACAGCACCTATATGACCTGGAGATGCTGGTGGCTGAACTCTCAGCCCAGTCTTAATGGGGTGCTCCAGCCTGTGCTGGGGCAGGAGGGCTCCAGCCACCAAAGCACCCTTCCCTATCCCTGTCTCCAGGGAAGGGGGATGCAGCCAAGGCATCCGCAGCCTCCAGGAATGAGGAGGAGGGACTGCTCCAAGGGCTGGAGGAGGGAGATGTCCTCACTCCCAGCTTGAACCCAGCTTTCTATGGCTGTGCTGCAAAAGCCACCCAGCCCAAACCCTGCTTACACGGCTGGAGAAGTCAGATGGGCAGAGCAGCCCATTGCTTTCCTGCACTGCGCTGCACAGACACCACCCCGATCCATCCGCCTCCAGACAATGTCATCTTCCAAGCGGGAGACATTTAAACAGTGAAATGCCAAAGGAGCAGCGTGGTATTTAAAGGCAAAGATGCAATTACTAAAGTTCTCGGGAGAGCAAGCACACAAATGAGGCAGGTTCGGAGAGAGGTTGTTTATCCCGCTCCTAAATCCGCGGCGGCACCACGTGTTCACTCGGAAGGGGATGTGCAAACACGAGGCTGAGCAGACTGTCTCCAGAGGGGACGGGTTTGTTTGACAGTTTGCCATTAGAGCATCTGAAAAACCTGACATTGCCTGCGGCCACAGGGAAGGCGACAAGCTGCAGTTCTCGCAATATTGAGCCTGGCTGAAGCCTCGTTACTGTCATTAGTGGCAGAGGGAGCATCAAGGTCTTGGTTCACATCTGCACCCAGCAGGTGGGAGATGCAGCCAGAGAGGAGAATAGCCAGGCAAAAGCCATTAGCGGTAGGGTAAATTCTGGGCTGGGAATTGGATCTGGTCCTAAATCCTCTGCCTGCTGCTCCCTGCTTTCCCTAAGTCTCTTTCCATTGTATTGTGCATTCCCACCCTCCCCTTCATCAACGGCAACAGGAGCTAATAACCCAGGAGTGCCAGGAGTGTCTGCTTTGGCATGGAGATGGAGGTGTTCGAGTGCTGCTGCTGATGCGCTAGGCTGCTGGGTGGTGCAGCAGTGGATGGGGCAATAGATGCTGTCATAATGCTGTCCCTACAAGCCACAGTCCACCCGCAGCTCCTGACACCATGAGAAATGCCCATTTGCTTTTCTGATAAGGGTGATGAATCCCCCCCAGGGAATTGCCAGCATGGACATGGGACTGACGGTGTGGACAGCCCAGCTGCAGCTGCGCAGCACCCCAAGGAAGGAAAGCCCAGCCTCCCCCTGCTTGCCTCTTCCCCCATTTCGGCGTTGGACGCGTTAGAAAGATTTCTGCCAACATCCAGCCTAAATCTTTGTTCTTCTGCATCTGTCAAGTGCTTTGCTGGGTAATGTTAAATAATGCTAATTTTGTTCCAGCTGCCTTGCTTGTGCTTAAAAACACTGTTGCAGAGAAAGAAAAATCAACATCAGCTGGAAGTGCCATCTTTGAGAGAGAAATGTCAGAGAAGCGGTGGGGGGCAGGATTGAAAAGTTGAGGTGGGTTAGAGGCTGAGAAGGAGATGGTGGAGGTGTCTGTGTGAGGCTGGGTGAGGAGAGAGGATGTTGGGGCTCAGACCCTCTGGAGCACCCAGCCCTCAGCATCTCCCACAGAAGCAGAAAACCTGCTTCTTCCTGGCCCTGGTAGTTTCCTGTGATTGATGGTTGTCGTTAGGCAGCCCACAAAATCCAGCTGTAGGGCACCTAGCATGGCCACAAGGTGTGAACAAGTGATCTCCTGTAAGATTTGCCTCTTCGTTCAAAGACGAAGAAGCACTTCCACGGGTTCCCTTTGTACCTCCAGCTTCTTTCAAACCGAGCATTGGCCCTGGCAGCTCTCTGGCTTCACAACTGGTTTAACACACCACCACCTCCACCAAAAAAAATACCCAAGGATCTGTTGTTGCCCATTGAGGGATGTACTTCTGTTGTGTTGCTGTGCTGATGAGATCAACCTTGGAGGGA
>VYXH01004338.1:64323-82076 GCA_013397275.1 Burhinus bistriatus | reverse complement strand
GGGGAGACCTTATTGCAGCCTTTCAATACTTAAAGGGGGCTTCTAAGAAAGATGGGGACAAACTTTTTAGCAGAGCCAGTTGCAAGAGGACAAGGGGTAATGGTTTTAAACTAAGAGAGGGTAGATTCAGACTAGATATAAGGAAAAATTTTACAATGACAGTGGTGAAACACTAGCACAGGTTGCCCAGAGAGGTGGTAGATGCCTCATCTCTGGAAACATTCAAGGTCAGGTTGGAGGGGGCTCTGAGCAACCGGATCTAGTTGCAGGTGTCCCTGCTCATTGCAGGGGGTTGGTCTAGATGACCTTTGAAGGTCCCTTCCAATCCAAACCATTCTGTAATTCTATGATTTTATGCTTTGCAGTCCCTTTTTCACTCACTGGTTTTAAGGTCTGTGAAGAAACCTAAAATATCTGGTCTGGATGGTCAGTGCTGCTGCAGTGGGGAATGCTATGGGTAGATGAAGCTTTACTGGGGGGTGCTGCCTTGGAGCAGCACTGAGCTGTGATGGAGAGAGAATGCTGAGCAGCTTTGTGATCTCTCCGCAGAGAAAAGGGAGCCCACAGGGAATGAAGAGCGTCACCTCTGGGTATGGGACAACCAGCATGGCATGTCCAGTGGGTCCCCAAGGTGCCTCTGTAGGGTGGGTTGATGTGTGCCCACTTAGCCTGATGGTGGCAAGCAGCATGGACCCCCTTGCCCCAGTCAATGTCTGCAGTAGTGCTGTGGGTTGACCTATACCCACCTCCTAGGCTCCCCATTCCCATCAAAGCCACAGGGTGATTTATTTCTTCCACTCACCACCCCCTCACATTTTCTGCAATTCTTCTATGTAAATTGTGACACTGATTGATAACACTTAGTGCTTTCCAGCTCTGAAGCACATTGCAAGTATTTCCTAATTAATCCTCGCAACAGCCTCGTCAGGGAAGGCAGTGTGCCACTGTCCTGACTTCCCAGGCTCGCAGCCTTCTGGCGGACAGAGGTGGAAGTGTTCATCTGCACATCGTTAGCCCCACGCTGCTGCTGCTTAATGAGTTTCCTTGCAGCAGAAGGGAGCATCACACAGTGCGGATCAGAGCAGATGGAACTCGCTTGCATGCCACTCCGAGAGGATGGACAGTGGTGCAGTCTCCCAACTTGCTTTCTCTTTGCAGAGTTTGTGGCCATGGGCAGGAGGATGGTGCCTGTGGGGTGCTCTCCCACCTCGGGAGCACAGGTCCTGCAGCTTCCACACGGCTGCAGCCCAGTGGGTGCAGCTGCGGCTTCAGGGGACTTGAAGAATCAAATCTGTCTCCAACCTGGGAGCAGTCTGCAAGCAAGAAGTAGAAAGCACATAGGCATGAAGAGTCAGTCAGGAGAGGGTTAACAGCCTCCGCATGGAGACATGCTCTGAACTGTCACCCCCTGGTAGGTACTACAATGGCCCAAGCCGTGGGTGCTGCTATATCTCCTGGAAGATGGAGCCTGGGAAGGGGTTAAAATGGAGTTTTGTGGCTGCAAGCTAGGAGCAAGAAATAGATCATTTTTACCCAAAGCAATTTCCCAGGTAGATCGTTTTCCCACTCCCCTCTGCTATTATGGCAGGTAATTGCGGCTGAATGACAAGCTCACTGCTCCTTTCTCTGTCCTGCTTTTCCTCCTGCTCTATCTTGCAGCCAAGTCATGAAACTGGTTGCTGGAGATGTCAAGTCCCAAGGTACAGCCCTCAGCCTCCTCGCAGAGCGCAGCAGCCAAAGGCAAGGAGGATGGCTGTCTGGGACACTGGCCTGGGTGCCAGAGTGCCTGATGTCTTGTTCTATCTCCTGCACAGAGCCTGTAAGCTTTACACCTGCCCTCCACAGTCTCAGCTCCAGGCAAAAGCTACTTAGCTCCATCAGGGCTGGATGGTGGCTGTTCTCACCCATGCAGGGTAGCTGGGAGGGATGTGGGACCAGGCTGCCCTCCTGCCACCTCTCCTGCCGTGGTGCATGGCTCTCCGTGCTGAGCCCCTTGCAGTGCACCTTTGCCTCGGCAGCCCCAGCTCTGCATTTCCCTCCAGCCCTTCCCAGAGAGGTGGGGCGCCCCCCCCCCCGGCCCCTGCCCCTCGGTCTCATTAAAGAGGCTCACACGGTGCCCTCTTGACACTTGTAACACAGGAGCACATGTCTTCAAAAAGCCAGGCCCTGGCCATATCCCCAGGGTCTGCCGCTGGCTTTTCTTACCCTGCTCTCACAGCCCTCCCCAGGAGGGCTGTAAATTTGGCAGGAGCTGCATTATTTCCAGACCAACCCCATCTCACGTTTCCCCTGCCACTAGCTTAAGTGTCACCCCTTCCTGCTGGCCCCATACCACCCCATCCTGCCCCACCTGCCCCTGTTGCTGCCTGCTGCCCACCCTGCCTGTCTTTCCAGGTAGAACCAGGACCCTCAGCTGGCACGGGCATGCCTGGCAATGGATTTGTGGGTACCCCTGCATGCCCACACTGCCCTCTGTGCACACACACACGCACACGCACACTCACATATGAATGCAGAGATGTGCGTGCACAGGCACATGCACTCCTACCCCTTCCTTGCATGCAGTCGGAGTGTCTGGAGGCTCTTCCAAGTGCATCCTAGGGTGTTGGATGCTTTGATGCCAGATCTGAAAATCACCTGCCTCTCTGGTCCCTCTTGGGGATGGAAATCTGCTCACAAGCACCATCAGCATGAGACTCGGATCTGCCGCATGACAAGGGACCTTGGCTTCATGTGGCCACGTGGGTTGGGATCCTCCAAGACCTCTGTGCCATGGTGCCTCATCTCTCCCACTGCCATCATGGAGGCTTGGGGGATACTCCATGTCCAGGGTCTGTATGTGAGAGAGAGATGTATTAGGGCTTGTATCATTCTCTCTCTCTCCCTCAAAGTGGACAGAAAAATCACTGCAGCTCACTGCTTGGGGTGCGACTCAAACCACAGAGTGTCCCCTTCTGGAGCATCCTGCAGCATCCTTCCCTGTGTCACTGATGAATACCCTGTCCTCCCCATCACTGCATGGGAATCAGCTTCACGGGACCTTTGCTGCCTTGGAACATGGTGTGAGTAGTGCTGTAAGCATGGCCCTTTTCGTCTTGCCCCCATTTTGGAAGCTTTCTGGCAGAAAGCAGAAGAGTTGCTTCCTCCTTGCACCCACCACGTCCTCAGTGTCTAAGTAACACTAGCCTTCTTTGGAGGATCTCAAAGGCTCGTTATTCATTAACCCCACCAGAGAGTTTCCTGGCAATTAATTTTTAATGGGTTGAAAAATTCTCCACCCAACCCTGCTTTCTTCAGAGCAAGCCTCCAAAGCCGTTGCTCACCCTCTTGACGTTTCTAATCATTATCTCCTACATTCCTTTAGCTGTTTTAGAAACCAAAGCTGGGGAAGAAATTGGAAAGTGTTATTATTTCATTTGGGTTAAACTGTATCGCTTCAAGTTTCGCTCCCCCTGGGCACGATCATCAGCATATCTGATCAGCAAACATCTGCCTAAGCCACCCCCTCACGCCTCCCGGGAAACTCAGGGGAGAAAAAAAACCTGAGATGAAGCCACTGACGTCACCTCCCGCCTTTTGCTCTTTCCCCCCTGAGTTTTATTTCTAAGGGACATTTGCATAGAAAGAGGATCTTTGTTTCTGAAGGTTTTGCTAGCTCCCGCTGCAAATTCCATATTCCCCCCATCTGGAAGCTTAATCCTTTCCCTGTGGTCGCTGCCGAAATTGGAGCTGCACGCCAGCATGGTCCCTGCCTCCCCCAATCCCGTCCCACCACCCAAAGGTCCAGCAGCCCTCAAAATCAGGCAGCGAAGGAGCTTGGGGCACGGATTTGGGACACCTGTGGTGGACGCGTGTGCTGGTGCCATAGTCTCGACACGCCTCCTTACCCATCCCGTGCCTCAGTTTCCCTGGGCAGGGTTATGCAGGTGCATATCAGCTTCAGAGAGCACTTATGCGGATTAATTACTGCCCATAAAGTTCTTGTAACACGTGAAGAGTGACACTGATGCATAAACAACGAGAGTAATTTGTACAGTGCTCAAAGGGAATGAGGTGCTAAATTAGTAATACAGCAAACACGGCCATAACAATACATCAAGTATTGCTGGCACAGAGACCAGCTTAGCTATAGCACATTGCAACCCACCTCCTGTGCAGCCTGGAAAGCCCCTGGACACCCAGCCACCTTCTCCCACTGCCTCTGCTGTCTGCCCCCCAACAGACCTGCTGACTTTATTGGCCAAAATGAGATTTTTACGACTCAGCTGGTTAAAACTTGTCTGGGTTTTTCTGTGGGCGTTTCCCCCTTTTGCCAAATCATGTATGAATTTACTCTACTTTTTTTTTTTTCTCAAGACAAAAAAGAAGGAAATGGGGGACAGACTTTCAAAGAACACTCTTTGGTAAAAAATATCCATTTGTTCCATTAAAAAAATAAGGCATTTTTACAGTTAGCTCTCCTCCAATGGAACTTTTTAAACAAAACAAAATTTTTCCCAGGGAAATATCTCTTTCTCGGTTGTGAAAAAGGCATATTTTATCCTCTCCACTCCTAAAAATAATATTGAGATGAAAAACATCTTGTGGAGTTGCAAGAGCTCTCAACCTCTGCGGTCAGTGCCATTCAGAGGGAGGGAAGCAACAAGAGCATCGTCCCTTGAGGAATGCTGTTGTAAGGGAGATAGCTGTAAGGATAAATCCTGAGGGATGGTTATTTTTTCTGAAATCTAGGGCCCGCAATGTCACCTCCTTGAAATCAGCATGGGCAGAGGATGCTGCACCGGGGTTTGTGTGTCAGGGTCAGTCACATCAGCCAAAACACACAGAGCAAAACCTGCCCTGCCGCGCAGGAGGTGCAGGCAGGGCAGCACCTCGGGCTGCACTATCCAAACCCATCCCACCACCTTCAAAACTCATGCTCTGTAAATTAGGAAGGATGCTCCAGCTCCTGACATTTGCAGCATTACCTGGGAAGGAAAAACTCCTCTGGACTTGACTCGTGGGCAAGCCTCCAGAACGGGAGGCTCGGAAGAGAAATGCAATTCCTTTACAGGGTTTTATAATTGATCTGAAGTCACGGGAAGCAATTAATGTGGAACCCCATGGTATTGCTTCAAAGCAAGGCTGGATTTTCAACCTCATAACAGCTAAAACCAAGAAAAGGAATCCAGTGGAAATTGCGTTTTGAATGAATGAATCTCCTCCCGCAGCATTTGCAAGTGCAGCTGGTTTTCAGACAGATCTTTTTTCTTCTTTCTGTTGAAAATGCCAAACTGTTGAAAGCAAAACAGCTTGTGAAAATGCGTGGATTGTGAGGAAACTTCATTCTCACAGAAAGAAAAAGGGAGGAAGTGGTCAAAACATCAAAATGCTTGTGCATAATACACTGTAATGTATATAAAATAATTTAATAGTAATGGGTAATTAAAATCAGGACAAAACATTTTGATTTTATCCAACTGTGCCGAGTTGAGTGACTCAAAATGATTAAATTCCAGTTCACAGGGAAAACGCTGCCTTTGTTTTGTTCCGTTTTGGAATGAGGACTGTTTTGAAACACTGGACTCTCCCAAGGAGCAAACTCTGAATTTCCTCTCAGCAATAGCTACTGGAGGAGGCAGGCTTGTCTGATGGAGGAGGGGAACAGGGGTCCCCACCAGGGAGCTGGGCAAGAGCTGGGGTGAATTCCTGCAGGAAAACCTGTTGTGGGACTGACTTGCAGCACAGCAGAAACCCATCCAGGGGGAAGGTTGAGAAGCTGAGGCGGGATGGGCTCCAGGGACAACTTTGGTGGTGTGCACTGAAAATGCAACCTCCTAGGACCTGTGTGAGCTGGCTGGGCCAGTGACATCTTGATGAGCAGTGGTTCCCACTGGGAAATCAGCTGGGTGGAAGCACATGTACAGTTCAGGTTGATAAACACAGGTCAAGGTCTTCTAGCAGGGCAAAACCACCTCCTTCCTCTGCTTGTCTGGGCATCGCCTCTGCTCCTCAGGTGCTTTGCTCTCCACCATCCACAGACTGTCGCTGGTCCAGAGGTCACAGCTCTGGCTCACCACTGACCCACACACCCGGCTTGTTTTTCAGGGACTGCAGTGCTGGTGACACAAGCAAGGATGGGGAATTAAAACCATGTTCATCTCCAGCCTCCTTTCTTACGTGCTGCTGGCAAGTCACGAGTAAATTGGAGATAGCGAGCAACTATCTTTCTCTGAGCACAGCCAAGGGAAGATAGGCCTGCTTTTTGTGATTAATTACTCATTAATTCATTTTACATTAAAAGAAGTACTACTTTCTCTTTCCTCATTGTGGGCTTTTTTCCTTTTTGTTGTTTCAGAACAGCAATGAACATATTTAGGCAAATGGGTTTCAAAGTGTCATTGTGAAATGGAAACTTGAGACTTGCAAATGTGACTTTCATTTCAGTTGGGGTTTTTTTTTTGGCTTTCCCCTCACCCCTGGTTAAACTATTTGCCATCCTTGACATGAATTCATGAATAGTTTCAGTTGTCTCAAAACTACATTTTTTTGGCCAGTAAACACTCCATCTAAAAAATCATTTCACATGGTCCTGTAAATAACGTCACCTGCCCTTGGACTGGCTGCCTCAAGGGTGTGCTGCAACAGGTAGATCAAGAAGAGGTATGCGGACATGGAAACCTTGATGCTCACGGGCTGCTTCATGGATGGGGCGTAAGAAGCCACAGCCAGGGCTTCACATCACACTGCCTAGGGTCATTTTGTTATCGCACACTGGATAACATGGGAGGGCCTGTTACCTGGGAAAAAGTCTTCTCGGACCTGTTTTAAGAGGAGTTTTGAGATCCTCGCATCCCAACAGGACCCTTCAGCCACTGAAAAAAGGGTAGCCTTCTCTTCATCAGGCAGCTGGAAATGTGTGCAAACTCTCAAAATCACAATCTCATTTGCAGTAGCTAAACAATCATTTCAGGAGAAAGAGGGAGTTTAGCTGGTACTCCCTGTGCCAACCCTCTAAATACCTTCTTAAAGCCTTCCTCCATCAAAGTTTTCACTTCCAAGGTCAGTTTGGATCACTTTTCCTCTGGTGGTAAAAGGATGGGATTTGCATGTCCAAATTCAGAAGTCTCCAGCCCAGCTGTCTCCACCTGAGCTGGTGGTTATGGATTTCCCTTATTGCTGCTGAGACAAGACTGGTTTTTTTGAGGGACGGGTTTCCTGCTCCATCTCCAAAATGCATGGTCCATGCATAGTCCAGGAGGAGGCAGAGCCTCTCCAGATCTTGCTGTGTAGCATGTCAGGACCACGCTGGAGAAAGTGGGGACCTGAAGCGAGCCAGTGGCAGCCCCAGGACGAAGGCAAGGTTGCTCCTGGCTCTGTCCCCTCCCTCCCAGCCTCCCCATACCCCACTCACACCTTGGGCTTCCCCCTCTGCGGCCGGCAGTGCCCACCCCCAGTGCCCCTTTGTTTGGCTCTCCTGTTACTTTTTATTGCTCTTCACATCCACTGCAATTTATTTGTGTCTGAATGTGATAAACTCCACATTTCAGCTTTTTTTAAAAGCCAAATATTTGTGGAAAATAATACTTAGCCAGACTCATATTCCATCCTTAACACAAATCTAATCCAGATACAAGCCAAACAGCAGGATGACAACTGCTCTTCATACTCACCGTGTTTCTAGCATCACAGCTTTCACTGAAGAGAGAAGATATCAGCTTTTTAATTGCCTCAGGACTCCCCTTACCTGCTGCCAGGCCCACTCGGGGGTCCCCAGCCTGCCTTCTCCCTTGCAGGCACAGCTCTGAGCCTCAAAACCCCGATCTTTGCCCCTCGCTGCTCCAGCTGGCCTTTCTTAACCCAGGCTGTCGAAGAAGCCAAACTGTCTGTCTTTGTGGGACTATGCAAAGACGATCCATGATTGAGGTGACCACATTTTCAAATAGGGTTTAGACTATTAATTGAATTTAGTCTATTAATTAATTTTGATTTGGTCTATTAATTTTCAGGCTTGGTTCAGATAATCTCTTTGTTATCCCCATTGTTCTCTCTAAAGATTTCTTTTTACATGTGTCTACCAAGCTCCTGGGCTAAGTGGTGCAAATGCAATTTATGATTCCAAACACTTCTTTGCTGAGCTTGTAAACCGGTGCTAATCTGCAGAGATGACTAACAAAGTGGCTCTGCTTCAGTAGTGGGGTTAGGAGGGCATTGATGGAGGGGTGGCTCCTGGGTCTTGCCTTTGTGTTTGAACTGTTTCTGGGTCTCCCCCGTCCAACCCAAAGAGGGCACAGGGTTGGAGCAGGTTGGTTCCATCAGATAGGGATGACACAGGGTCTCCTGTCCTGCAGCAGAGAACAGGGAAGAGGTTACAGAGGTATTGCAATACCAAGATACTTCTTTGGCTTCCCACCTCTCTCCCCCCTTCCCCCCACCCCTCAAGCCTTTCTGTCTCCAAGGAGCCCTACCATGTGAATAAAATCTTGTTTTTTACTGAAAGGCTATCCGGAACCTATCTCCAGCTCTTTTCCCTGCTGCCCACTTGCTGGTCTTCTCCTGAGCTTGAGCCGAGCTCTGCTCCAAAGTCAGGAGCAGTCACTGTGAATACCTATTGTTCATTCACCTTCTCAGTATTGCACACAGAGATGATCCTTCATCTCAGGGGGATATTGCAGGACAGCAAAAGACTCATGAAGGATGATCAAAGGTGTGGAACAGTCTTCTCCTGACAAATGCATGAATAACTTTCCTTGTTCATGGTCCAGAAAGGAGGTGACTGAAGAGTATGTGGTAGAAGGCATGGGAATGTGTCAGGAAGCAATGTGAGAAGCAGAGGACACAACAGATAGCTAGCAGATGTTAGGAGCAAGGCAAAGGAGGTAGTTTACTGTGCAAGGTGGGATAGACCTGTGGAACCAGTTGCTGCACGATGCTGTGAATCTTCAAAGTTTGCATGGGTTTAAGGAGACACTAGAGCAATCACAGAAGAAAAAGCTCTTCAGGGTCTGTAACTAAATACATAGAAACAACCTGCAGCTCAGGATGGCTCCTGGGGTGCTAAGTGGGGTGGGGAGGGTGCTGGGAGGATTTGTTACGACACACTTCCTTGCAGGCTTTCTGGGACACCGGGAAATGGGTGCTTGGTCCTACTCAGCTTCCCTCTCCCCTATTTTAAGGCTATGTCCCTGTACTGAAGTAGCTGGCTGGTGCCACGGTAGTGTGGACACATTGTAGGGCTGAGGCTGAGCTGACATCCACCAAGCACTGATTCTTTCTGCATGCGCTGCTGGGTATGAGAGCCATGCTTAGGGTGACTGGCTTGAGCTATCTTCTGGTTCTGGGCTCCAGCGCCACGATCCCTCCCATGGCTGATCCCTTCAGGTTTCATGAACAGGATCCAGACCTTTGCTCCTGCACAGGACCCTGCAGGAGCTTCCCTTGTGGAGGGTCTCCTAAGTGGGGTCTGAGGGGTGCCAGCGCGCACAGAGGGTACAACCTGCTGTGGGCTCGTGAGCAGGTGTGGATTCAGTGCTGCAATGGGACCTGTTCCCACCAGAGCCTGTCTGGTTTGGATCTGCTCTGGCATGCCTGTCCATGGGCTGTAGATTGACACTCAACTGTGTCTGCAAGCTGTGTTTTGGATGGGTGAGGGAGAATGAGAGGCAATCTCACCTACCTGGTTCCTGCATGACTTTCCCAGCCTGAGGCTTTGCCAGCTTTGTTCTGTTCAATGGACCACAGCTTCTCCTGAGTTCATCTCCTCCCACACCTTCTGCCTGGAAACACTTTCCTCTCACTGTTGTGCTTTCCAGGCAGCACCTTGCAACCCTTGCTGCCACAATACCCCACACCTTCCTTCATTACCAGCCTCTTGAATGATCCAATTTAGCCACCACCAAACACTTGAACACTGATGTGCTCTGTGATTTACACACTGCCTCCAGTGAATTCATTGACTGATGTTTTCACAGACATTTTGGGTAGCAAAGCAGCTATACATTACGGAGCAGTTGCTTTTTTCTCCTCCTTTTCAGGTTTCATAGGACTGAGAGATTTCTGAGAGTACCTTGAACCAGCTACCAGTGTTTTGAGCTGAGATGAACAGAACTCAGAGCCCTGAACATAAGGTCTCTGCTTATTCATAGGAGAAGTTAAATCCCAGCTCCAGGGGCCTTTCTCATCTTTCTTGGGACTGTAAACAATGAGCTAGCACAGAAGGACAACAGGATTTAATGCCCTGAGCTGGAGAAAAATAGGCTGTCCTCTGTGTGTGCCCAGAAACCCCCTGGGGAGTATGCAGACACCATCCCAGGAGTCTCTAAGAAAGAGAGCTGAGCTCTTCCTCAGCTTGTGAGGATCCAGTTGCAGTCGTGCTGCTCCTTCTCTCCCCCCTTGTGTCATGTGTGACCTGCAGCAAGCAGATGCTTGGTGTTTGCATGCAGACACCCATCCTGCAACAACTCCTTGGCTGAGACCTGGCACACTCATTTCACTAGGAGAAGCACAAGCAGCTCACCCGCTGCTATCCCTGTGGGCCATGGCTGGGGTGGGAGTGGTGCTGCACAGGAGCAAAATGGCAACTGAGCAATGGTCTCTCTGCTCTCGTGGGTTTTCATCTCTCCATCCCTTTGGCCACAGCACAGACGGGGCTTTGGCAGCATGGAGATCCGGGAGCCAGAGAGGCTGCAGCCTGGAAGGGATCTCAGCATCAGGCTTTGGCTACCCTTATCCGCTAGGAAAGGTGGCTTGCTGGCCTCTCCTTGAGCTTGGAGGAGGACAGGCACAGCATTTTCCTGGTTTCCCCGATTCCGGATGGGGAAATTGGAGAGCACAGCTCTCCACCGTGCAGGAATCCCATGTGTTGGCCTATGAGGGGGAAGGGGGCTGGCTTTTACCCGGATGGGTTCCCGTCTTTTCCTTGCACTAGAAGGAAAAGACAGAGGTTTTGCCCTGCACCACAGCTCTGCCCTCCCTCACACCCTCTCCCTGGAGCTGGCTGTGGGTGAAATGCATGCGCAGGGGTGACAGCCAGGCTGGCTGCTGCAAGGGGGCTGTAGGACCAGGCAGACCCTCACCAGCGGCTGAAATCTCAGCTTACACTCCAAGCCTTGAGAAGGAGAACAGCGCAGGCACCTCACGTTTTAGCCAGCCAGGCCTTGCACAGCAGGAAGTGTCATGCACCTCTCCGGCGTGGTGAGCTGAAGATTTGGCAGCTGGGGCTCCCAGGGAGATGCTGGGAGGTGCTGTGTCTCCCATCCTCCCACAGCTGGACTGAGGTGCCTCAGTGCCTGCCCGCATCCCTCCTGCAGGGGTGCCCTCAGGGGAGCCATCCTCTCCCCAGGCTCTCCTGCTGCTCTGCCCAAGCACGCATTGTGCAGCCCTGAGCTCTCCGTACATGTGGCAGGGACCATGTGGAGGAGCAAAGAGGCTGGAAGGATGTGCTTGTCATACTCGTTTCCACAGACCTGCTCAGCTACGTGCAAGTCCAGGTGCCTCGAAGCATCCTATCTGGGTGTCTAAACCCTCTTGGTGGCTGGAGAGGTCCAGGAGCCAGAGGCTGGAGACACGGTGGGGCTGATGCTGCAGGAGTGAGAGGGAGCGTGTCACACTGAAGAGGGCTGGTGACAATTAGTTCCAACCACAGCAAACTGTAATCACCGAATTGTTCAGGAATAATTATGCCTTGATAACAACATTACACTTTCTATTTCCTTTATTGCTGTTCTTGTTAAATATAATTACCATGCAAATTGCACAGCGTAAGCAAGCCCAGGTGATTAACAGGGCCGTGGGGGCCTTGGGAGCAGGCTGAGGTGACTGCAAGTACATATTTCTCTGCTTGCTTAGTTGTCTGTCCAGATTTGCACTTGGGAGAAGTCCTCACATGATCAGAGACTGTAAAGTAAGCTCAGCCCTAAGAAGGTAAGAAGGACTGCCACAGAGAGACCAAGACACACATGGCTGCAAGCTGACCAGCTATCTACCAGGGGGTCTGGGCCAGGTTCTGCTGTGAAGACCTCCAGATGCAGTGTGGGACAAACTGGGGTCTGTCTTCTCATAGCTGACCTTCAGAAACTGCTCTGCACATGACTGCCCTGGAGTAAGGGGTTCCCCTACAATCCAGTAGCCCTGGCCACTTCACTGCCCACCCCACAGCCTTCACCGTGGTGTCTGGGCACTTGCTAAGCTTTGCATGATGCTACAGCTTGTGTTCATCAGCATCACTCTTCCAGCTCTCACCATACAACTAAGTGCACAGGTAGGAACCAGAAGATACTCTTTTCTTCCTTCCTTCCTTCCTCTCTCATCAGCACATAGGTATCTGAAGGACGTGAGCAGGAAGGCAGAGGAGGATCTGTTAAGCATAATGAAGTGGAGGAGTATGACAGAAACTGCTGAACAGAGTTCCCTGGGGAGGGCTGGGAGCATTATCACCTGAGTCAGTGAAAAAGCTGCCGAACAAGCCCGCAGCATGGAAGGACGATCTCACAGATGCTCTATGGGACAAGGACAGTGCCTTGCTACAACGGCTGGGAGCTGGGATGCTCAGCTCTGAGGACTTGTGTGGGTTTAGACCTCCACATGGTCTCCTGCCATCTCCTCATCTGCCCTTCTCCTGAGGTTAATGGACTCAGTGCCTCCCTTACATCTTTCATTTCTGTTTGACTCCAAGGCCTCTAAACCATACCGGTGAGTCTTGGTACCTCACCTTTGTCTCATAGCTGCAAAACAGCCTCTTGACTGGGGACATCATGTTCCTACTGGACCGGGACCTGGCAGTGCCTTGCTGCCGCAGGTGTTCTTGACTCTGCTACAAAGCCGAGACGGAAAACCAGAGCCATTGCCCAGTAATCATCCCAGGGCTGCAGATGGGGCAAGGACAAACTGGGAGGCAACCTGCTTTTCCCCATCTCCTCTGAGCCACCTCTTTTCTCTGTGTCTGCCTTTACCAAGCTGAAAACAGCGGGTCAAGAGCACTTACCTGCTGCACTTCCCGGTGTGGCCCTAAGACCTAGCTAATTATATGGGTCTCAGCTCCTCAGATGAAATTCTCTTTCTATATATACATGCATACATACATATGTGCACCAAGTTTATTATTATTACCATGCCAGACAATCCTTCTTCATTAGAGCTTGGAATTTGCTTTCGATGCTTTCAGTCAGATCTTTAACATTATTTAAACACAGTGGGTTTGGGAGAGTTTTTGTTATTTTTAATGTAGACCAGATTTTGCTGGGATAAGAGAATGAAATTGCTCTTCATCCAGACCAACTAGCTGCCTCCCTGGCTGCAGGAACCAGGAGGGTCCTTATTGCCCAATTCAGCCTGCAGCCCCTTTGAAATCACAGTCAGGTTGCCAAGGAAGGGAAAGGGACAATTAAACCCCCTTTTCCACCTGTGCCATGACTTGAGGGTCTGTGTGGACCACGGTGGCAGGCTGAAGGCTCTCCCAAGCTTGGGCGAGCATCAAGCGGGTGCCTGCAGCTCCCTCATCTTGCCCGTGCGTCACAGCACTCGTGGACGTCAGGAGCACATCTGGTGCGCCCAGGCGCGTGACGGGGAAGGATTCCCCGTGCTCGGCACAGCTGGGGCTGTGTGTCTGCTTGCAGGCGCCTTTGAACACCCGGTGCTGCTACGTGGGACGTCCCCAGCTGCAGCGCCGTGCTGGGACCACTGTCTCTCCAGGACCCCATATGTCAGAGGCAAGACATCTCATCTCGGATCCCCCATCCAGCTGGGTCTGGTATGTGGGTCCTGAAGAAGGGAGAGGCCACAGCCCTTCGCTGGGAACGTGTGAGCTCCAGGGAAAGGAGGGACGGAGTTGTCTGAGATTCACACGCTGCAGGGATGGGGCCATATCCAAGCGGTCCTGGCTGTGCGATTGTGGGAAACACAGGCACAGACTGCCTTTATGAGCAGCCCCAGTGCACCTAAAATGAGTTAGGTGGAAAAAAAAATTTCTGATCAGCGCAGAAGGTCCTCTGGATGATATTCCATTTAAATCTCCTTTTTGGGGGATTGGAAGGAAGGAAGGAAGGAAGGAAGGAAGGAAGGAAGGAAGGAAGGAAGGAAGGAAAGAGAGAGAGAGAAAGAGAAAGAGAAAGAGAAAGAGAAAGAGAAAGAGAAAGAGAAAGAGAAAGAGAAAGAGAAAGAGAAAGAGAAAGAGAAAGAGAAAGACTAGAAAGTGGAAAAAACAAAAATCCCTTACGAGATCTGTCTGGTGTAGAAGTACTCGGTTGAAGAGATGGGAGCAAATCACCATCTTGCAGAGGTGCCCAGGTGCAAAGGAGAGTGGTTGAAGCTGAAATAAAATATTGGCACTAGAACAAACATGAATAAATGGGCCATGAATAAATATAAGCTGGAGATGAGAAGAAACTACCCAACCAACAAGAGTCCTGGAACTGCCTTCTGCAAAGCAGTGATGGGCAGAGAGAGATTAAAGAAGGCACAGAGAGGGTCCCAAGACTGAATAAGCACTTTGCCTTATTTTTTGATAAGACCAGTCCTGCTCCTCCTGGGAGCAAAGACATGAAACGTAATTAGAAATGAGGGTATGAAAATTATTGCAGCCAGTCTGGAAGCAAATCCTGACAAGCCCAACTCTCTGAGCTTGGTGGGACTGGGCAACCTCCATCCCAGGGAACCAACAGGTGACCTAGCATGAATTCAAGCATCTCCCAGGGCATGGTGTGGTGTGATGGGATCAAACTGGCTATAACCAAGCTGAGGCTGGAAACTCAAAGCCATTTCCTACCCATGGGTGCAGGAGGCTGTGAGTGGCTCCTGCCACTGTGGGCCAGGCAGGAGACGCTAGTAGGACTGGAGGTGCAGCCCTGGAAAGCTGGCGGGACTCCCAGTGGGATTTTTTTGCAGTATAACCAGACCTATGTTAGAACTCAGAGTCTGAAGAGCGAGATGTGTCCTCAGCAGTCCCCCACGGTGCAGTGGAGGAGGAGCCGCTCCTCCACCTTTGCTTTCCAAACCACTGCCTCCCTTGGCATCATCAGTCGAGAGAGCTGCCATCCACTTGAGGCTCTCTCCTTCTTCTTGTCCTGATTATTATGATCATTACTGTCTCATTTCGAGCTGTAAATCAGAAATATTGTGCCTCGTATTTTTCCTCCCTGGGGAATGCATAACTAGGGGTGAGATTGGCTCTGAAGTTCAGTGCTGTTCTGTTGAAAAACTGCCTCGACAAATCGAAACTGTCTCACTTTTTAGAAGAAGTTTTGATTGGAATCAATCTTTCTTTTTTTTATGAGCATAAAAAGGGAGTAGTTAAAAGTAAGATTTATTCCAAATTCATCTTATCAGCTCTGAGACATTCAATTTTGTAATCAATTCCCACAGGGGCTCCACCAAGAAGCCCATATTCAGAATCAATCTTGTATTTCATTAGGTTATTTCTGGTGTTAAAAAATAAGATTGATTCTTACTTTATGTTATAGCGCTACAGCAATTTATTTTTTAATGATATGAGGTAAGAATCAATCTCTGGCTTCTTCTTCCTTTTTTCTTTTTTTTTCTTTTTATCCTGCTTTTCCTGCATTGGTTTTGTTAGAGCCAAGAGAATTTAGCAAGTTCTGAAGGATTTTCAAATTATTCTTGTGCAAATTTAGACCTTGTTGGTGCCAGCCCGCTGCTCACAGGATCCGCAGAGCACCAAGAGGCCTGATGAAAGGCACAATCTGCCCTATCCTGGGATTTTGGTAGCACACTCCAGAAAACTGCCACAGGCATCATTTCCCACTGGCCCAAAGCCATTTGTGCCAGAGTGTAAAGCGCAGATTTTGCACTTGTTTTGCAGTGGTGCGAAGCCTTCAGGTTTCAGGTTCCTGGGTACCAGCAGGGCATCACCCCTTGTAGGGGTGGAGTTTTGCTGGGATCTACAAATGTGCCCTTTCTAGCTGATCCCCATTTTAGCAGACAAGACACGCAGACTGCCTGACTGCCTTCTGGCCCATCTGCTGCTCTCCAACCCCTGGCAGTTGGTATTTTGACCTCCCTGGACTCCCACACCACATCCAGCATCACCAGGACCAGGTTTCTTACCTTCCTTCCCCAGGCAGTCCCCCACTGCTGTCCAGGAGTGGATGAGCCTCTGTGCGCAGCAACCAGCAAGGACAGAGCGAAGTGGCCGCTGACATCCTGGTCACCTGCACCAGGTCTCCACTTGCTCCCTGCCTGTCTTTATCACCAGCCTGAGCAGCGATGCGCATCTCAGCCCACTCTGATGCTGATGTGATGCTGTTGCTGTCTTCCATGAGAGGAGCTGGGAGAAGTCTTCTGGTCAGTGCAAACCTCTGGCAGGGCTCTGCCACCCGCCTTGCACTCCAGGAAGCATCTTTTGGAGCAGTTTTGAGGCCCATCTGCTCCTAGCATCCTACTCTTTGCCCAGTGACACTGGTTGTTAGCCATTCTTGTAATCACAATGACAATAATTATCCATGACTAAATTAATCCTTAACAATACAATGAGTTGTGATTCATCATGAATGATTCAGAAGTTACTCAAGCAAGCACAGGTACTTTTCACAGGTAGCTGGGAAATTACCGTGCTTGAAGCACTGGGACTTGGATGTCACTCTGCTGGTATTTGCCTGCCTATTCTCAAGATACTTTGGTTTAGGTAATGGGACTATTTGAAGGCTCAGCCTTCTCCTTTTTTTCTTCTGTTTCCCCTTGTGCCTAGAAACAAAGCACAGGGTTTGAGAAATCAGGGCAATAAACTCCTAGAGTAACTGACCTGGGAGGTAGCCCACGAATCAAAGCTCCCTAAAGCTCAAGAAAGTTGACCTCATGGAGTCTTGCTGGCCCTGGTGGATTGCGGCATTCAGGGCAGCCAGCCTTCACCCTCCTGGGGTGCAGAATCTGTCCCTGTGCTGTGCACGTATGATTCACAGAAAGCAAGGGCTGGGCTCTCTCCCTTGCTATGTGGGATTTACTGGGGCAAGGCCTCCAAATTTTGCCCGTGGCCGTGGTATTCTACCTGCTCTTTAATGTGCCATTCGCCAGCTAGGCTTGGAAGAATTGTGTTCCCCAGGGCTCAGCCCTCTGCTTGCAACTTGGCCACCGCAGACAGTGCAGGGTTTGGAGAAGCTAAACAGTGACAGCCAGAGCAGCAAACTTTTTTCTGCCACACTACCACTGGAGCTGTCTGAAATCCCTGCCAGAGCCCTCATTAACAAGATGTGACTCAAGTCTCAGCATCCAGCAGAAGTCAAAAGTCATCTTAAGGTTTATCTTATACCCAGCAGTACACCAGCTCCCACTCCCCAACCCCAGGTCCACATCCCCAGATAAGCAGGTGGGGTTTCTGGGGTTGGTTATCTTTCATGTCCCAGGCTCAGTCTTAACCTCAGTGGAGGGTTGAAGCCTTTTTCCTTCAAGCAGGTGACTGGGAAGCAACGGAGTTTACTGGGACCTTCCCCCCTTCCTCTCTCCCAGCGTGACCAGCCCCCCAAGTCAGCTCATGCAGTGGGCACACACTTCCAATGTGCTGAGCTCCATGGCTTGGCTGCAGTGGGCAGGGTGGAGGTGCAAGGAAGGAGTCCTTTCCAAAAGGGAAAATGCTGCCATGTTTCATCACATATCCTTGAGATTTGAACCTATCCTATGAACCTCCCATAAACCAAGAGGAAATGGTTAGCAAGCTACTACACCACTTAGATGCACACAAGTCTGTGGGGCCAGATGGGATCCATCTAAGGGTACTGCAGGAGCTGGTGAAAGTGCTGACCAAGCCAGTTCTGACTAACCAGGGAGGT
>VYXH01004338.1:25862-64143 GCA_013397275.1 Burhinus bistriatus | reverse complement strand
CCAGGTGGCCAAGAAGGCCAACAGTACCTTGGCTTGTGTTAAAAATAATGTGGCCAGTGGGACTAGGGAAGTGATCATTCACCTGTACTTGACACTGCTAAGGTCCCACCCTGAATACTGTGTTCAGTTTTGGACCTGTCACTACAGGAGGGACTTTGAGGTGCTGGAGCATGTTCAGAGAAGGGCAATGAAGCTGGTGAAGGGTCTAGAGAACAAACCTCATGAGGAGCAGCTGAGGGAACTGGGGTTGTTTAGCCTGGAGAAAAGGAGGCTGAGGGGAGACCTTATTGCTCTCTGCAACTACCTGAAAGGACGTTGTAGCGAGGTGCGAGCTGGCCTCTTCTCCCAAGTAACAGGTAATAGGACAAGAGGAAACGGCCTCAAGTTGCACCAGGGGAGGTTTAGAATGGATATTAGGAAAAATTTCTTCACCAAAAGGGTTATTAAGCATTGGAACAGGCTGCCCAGGGAAGTGGTTGAGTCACTATCCCAAGAGGTATTAAAAAGACATGTAGATGTAGTCCTGAGGCACATGGTTTAGTGGTAACTTGGCAGTGCTGGGTTAATGGTTGGACTTGATGATCTTAAAGATCTCTTCCAACCAAAATGATTCTATGATTCTGTGATTCTATGACTTCTGAAGCAGCATGGCAGGACTGGGAGATTCAGGGAAAACTGGCAGCAGGAGCCTCCTGCAATTTGGACACCCCAGCTGCATGGTTTGAGAGGTCTGTATGATGCAGAGATCCCTCCAGGATCACTCACATGTTGTGTCCTTGTGTATATTGCAGGTGCAAATCTCCAATTTCTTCTCTCCATCTGCCTGTTACTCTGTCTGTCTCCTCATGCGTGTCTCTTGCTTGTCTCTATCTTTGTCACTACGTACATATCTGTCTGTCTGTGGCTCTGTTAGTCTTCAAAGGCCCCAAGTTCATTTGATTTCATTATCATTTCCCATCTCCTGAGCTCTATCTCTTTGTTTTTTCCTCTTTTCTCATTATAATTTACATGCAGCTTGGGTGCATGCTGGAAATGAAATGTGAGTTTGATAAAGCAGCCACGGCTCTCGCTCCCAGCCATGGCCTGAAAGCCCTGAACCCCTTGGAGAAAAGCAGGCTCTTCTTTTTTTTTCTTTTTTTTTCATAAAGGGGGGAAAAAAATTGATTTTTTTCCATTGCACTGGCACAGAATGAAATTCTTCCAGCAATTACCAGGAGATAATGGCCTGAAATTAAACAGTCCTATCTCACTCTCTAACTATAGGACTTTTTATTTTTTCAAACTATTGAATACCAAGCGAATAATAATCAGGCAGGCATTAGGCATTCACACTCAGGCTACCTGGGACATGAAAGTACATACACATGGCAGAGCTCCTTTTATTGTTTGTTATTAGCAGCAAACCGTCAAGATACGCAGAGCTGTATGCAAATGGAAAGAGACATTAGTCTTGTGCCCATCAATGCGTTGCAAAATCAGCTATAGATATCAGTGCTGCCTTGCTCATGGGAACATCTGATTGATGGACAGCCTACCCTGCACCAAGTGGGTGGGGGAACAACTCTCACAGTGGAAGTACCCAGCACCAAGCACACCTCTCCTCTTGCCCATCTGTGCCGTCTACCTTTACTGCAGTGTAAATGCAGTCGTGTCCTCGCTTTGAAACACACTGCCTAGAAGGTGCGGATGTATGAAGGAGGATGGAGATCAGGTCAGGTCCTGGTGCATTGCGTGGAAATTTTCTGGACTTCACAGCCCCAGACACTCCTGCAGGTGATCACATCCTTTTTTTTCCTGCTCTCCTGAGCTCTCAGGGGGCAGTTGCAGAGCTCTGCCATGGCCATGGAGGTGGCACGCAGGGTCTAAGCAGCCTGGCAGAGCCAGAGCCAGCACATTGCTTCCTGCTGAGCCAATCTCACTCAAATTACCCAGGAGATCTCAGCAAAAATGTAATTGAGCTGCTCTGATTTAGACACAGCTTGATGTACAAAGGGAAGGGAAGAAATCCAGGAGGATGGAGTATGACTCCTAAAATTGGAAAGAGGTAAAAAGAGGTGAGGACATGGCTGAGACTGAGCACCCTGCACCTCTACAAAAGTTTTGCAAAGACGAAGCACGAGGGAGTGGGCAGGCAGCCTCCTGCAGCGACAGGGATATATATCTGAGGGGAGCCTGGGACTAGCAGGATCTGCCTGCACTTCTTGTCAATCTACAAGAGGCATTTTGAAACAAGGTACTGAATTTCAGGAAAAGCAGAGGGCAGGGACACATCTTGTTGAATGCACAGCTTGTGCATTCCCCACCATGGCTTATCTAAGAGGCTACCTGGAGAAGGTAGTAAGGATGGGGATGGTCTGCTCCAAACTGCACGTAGCAGTGACCCGCCACCAGAGTGGTAGGAACCACTCACCCAAGGGGGCATGATTCACTCCAATGCACCCCAGCTTGGAACCATGCTGCGATCACTACCTCGGGCCACCACCCACTGTCCCCATTCAGTAGCAGGGATGTCCCCTTCACCTGTGACTTGTGTTGAGCTGAAGCTCAAATGGCAGGAATGGGCCAAGGAGCTGGGGTAAGACCATTACGTTCCAGATTCCTGAAAGTGCTTTTCCACCAGAAACTTGGATTCATCTCATGTGGACTCCTGCTTCAAAATTATTTCTAAGAAGCCTTTTAAAAATTGTTGAAATGCCCTCCTTCAATACCTACATGATGCAGGACTTTTTCTTTGCTTAGAAATACCTTTACTGTATAATACTTGTCAATTTACAGTGATGACTATGAATCAAAATTAAAAGGGAAATCACATCAAATACTCCTAAATTCACCAAACAGCATGCTGTATTTTTGAGTGGGGGGGGATTGATGAGTGGCTTTTCAGTTCCTGGGCGTAGCTTGCTCTCCTGAGGTGGGACTGCAGTATGTTCCAGCATCTCAATAAGTCCTCCTGGGCCAGGAAGGACATCTGGGTGAGCCCCAGCAGCTTTCTGTAGAGCTCACCACATACCCATTGTCATGGTTTGGGCCAGACTGGCCACTGAGACAAAGTGGCTCTGCCTCTCCAACCCGAGCTGGGAATCCTCCAGAAGGGTTAACAAGATAACAGGGAATGGTAGAGCCATGCCTATAATTTATTTAAGCTTTCAAAAGGCTTTTGATAAAGTCCCTCATAGGAGGCTATTAAGGAAACTTGGTAACCACAGGATGAGAGGAAAAGCCAAGGCACGGATTAAAACTGAGATAAGATGGGGAGGGAAGGGAAGGAGCAAACGGCCAATTCTCAGCAGGCAGAAAGGTTAATAGTGGAGAGCCCCCAGGCCACCCGAGGCCTAGAGTGGTTGAATATATTTATTAACACAAGCACAGACGAGAAGGGAACCGCCTGGCTGTGGATCTCGCTGGAGGCTACGGCAGCGGGTCCCGGTGAAGGCGGATGGGAGTGAGATGCAGCAGGATCCCTGTGGCGGGGTGGGATGAGGCAGGCGGTGGGTGATGCTGCACCCAGGGCTGCGGTTGGGGCTAGCGTGGGAGCTGGGGGACCCCAGTGGGTTGTACCTGCCTGTAAGGTGTGCGGGGGGGTCATGAAAGGCACTGCCCTGGGCCGTGCCAGAGGAACCAGGGCAAAGTGAGACATGTCACATCCAACACAGAGGCACAACTGTAACGTTCAGGTGGTAACAACCCCAAAACAGAGCACGGAAGTATCCCTTTACGTCAACGGGACTGATTTACACCAGCTGAAGAAGTGTCCCAAAGGCCAAATTTCAAAGAGCCCCCAAAACAGACCGTATTTATCACTTTTCATATCAGAAACAAGGGTGGTGTCCTCTCCCCAGAGAGGTAGGACCACAGACCTCTGGACTCAAGTGTCATGCAAAAGCCAAGTTCATGAATTTAAATATTAATCTAAGGGACAAGCAGGGTCCAAAAGAGAGGTCTGAAAAAACTAATTGATGAGCATAAAAAGAAATATTGGCTATTGACTCAGTGAATATTATCCATCCTGTGCAAACAGCCCTGTGGAGCAAACAGTCTGTGGACACCTGATCAAACAGCGTTTATGATAACTAGTTGAGAACGTCTTTTTAATTACTTCTGTGGGAGGGAATGCAGATTTGTGTAAGAAGTATTTTTTGTTTTATTTTTCTGGGCACAATGAGCTTGAAAAACTACTTACCTTGAGAAATGGCTGCAAAGAAGAGTTTGGAAGCTGGGAGAAAGTTTTTGGTCTTTTCCAAGAAAGAAAAAATTAAAAGTTTCAAAATGTCTTTTCATTTTGAAGAATGAGCTGACTGGAGGTTAAAAAAAAAAACAGAAAGGAAAAGCCCAAACTGACACAAACCATTTTGAAACTATCAAAACACATTTCCAAAATTATTAACATGAGGTATTTCCTAATAATGTCATTAATTCTAAGCATTTTTTGTTAATTTTCCATTAACAATTTTTTTTTTTTTTTTTTCCTTAGAAAAGTAAAATTTAGAAAATTGGTGAAACTTGGTGACAAAGCCCTGGAGATCAAATTGCTTCTACCTCAAATCCATGTAGAGATAAGCCGCATATGGAGGAATTAGATCTCAGCAGTAATCTCAGTCACGGGGTTTCCTAATTGTGTGCTCCATGTTTTGAACATCGGCACCCTTTTAATGGATTTTCCTAGGTTGATTATACCATTATTTCACCACGCATGTATAAAACTGGCTGTTCAAAGTCAACTGTAAATGAAAATTGCAGTTGTTAAATCGCTGGGGTGGCTAACTTGCTGGCTGCAAAACAAAACTGGCACCCACTAATTGGCCTTTAAACAAGGATGGAGGGGAAATGCTGAGACACGTCTCTGGCATCCATCGGGCACCATCCAACAGCAAACCAAGCATCAGGAAAGCAAAAGTCACTTGAAAGACCCTTCAGCTGCCAAGGTCACCAAACTGCCTGAGCTGCCGCACTGTGGCCCAGGGGGACAATCTGGGAGGCTGAGCTGTGTGCACACTTTCTCTCCTCTCCCAGGTCACTTGCTGCCTGCAATGTTAATTATCCATTAAGAAAACAAACAAGCAAGCCCATCTCCCTGCTCAAGGTGACTCCAGAGGGTACAAGGAGGCTGGGACAGCCTTTCTGCCTGCTCTGCTGGCAGGGGGAAGAAGAAATACATCTGACCCATGTCCACACCACTGCTGATAGCAATTACACAATAGAATCAAATATACAAGCAAAAATCAACCAAGGGATGAAATTTCCAGCTCTGCTGTTAGCTAGCTTAAGATGAGACAGTCTGAGGCTTTTCAGCCCTCCTAGGTCTTTCTATTTCTCTTTGCTTTTGCCCTCTTCTTCTTCTTCATCCTCACCCTCATAGACAGAGAGGAAAATAAGATGCTAACAAGACATCCTTCAGCTGTATTTGCCACCTTGTGGATGTCGCAGCGTTTTGCAGAGATCCCTCCATGGTGGCAGAGGGCAGCAGGAGGCAGGTTGTGTTTGCCAGGACCTCCACGCTTTTGCCACCCATGCGCCCTGCTGGCTGCCTCCACCTTTCACTAGATAGTCATGGGCCAGGGACGTGCAGCCTGGGCAGATAATGTCACTTCAGACCCCTGCAGCTGCCTGGGACTTGTGGGCTGCCAGGGCAGACCATGAAATGGGTTGTCCCAGGATGCATTGCCTGCCTTGGAGCATCCTCAAATCATTGGTATTTTTCTGAACCAGAATAAGGTCAAAGTACCCAAGTCTGCCGTTGAGCAGTTACCGTCTTTCACGAAGGAAGTGTTATGTTAAGTGGAAACCAGTGTTGCAGCTATGTTTAGTTATATCTCTGTAACTTATGATGGCAGTCCCCAAGAAACCTGATTAGAAAGCAGAGGGTCCTTGTCATCTGGGTGCAGCAAGCAGTCCCTCCAGCCTCCATCCAGCAGGAAAGGCAAAGGCAAAGCCATGTAGTTGGGATAAAAGCAGGTAACACTGATTGCAGCTCTCTTGGAGAGGACTCTGGAAGGACTGTTTTGTGAACATCATGTAATTGAGGAAGTGGAGGGCACCATCGGGGGCTTTTTAGGCTGTTCCCTGCCTTGGGGCAGAAGCAGCTCTACTGAAACCAAGCATGTGCTTCTCTTGCCATCCCTGCGGACCTCAGGCAACAGAGCCTTAACTCAGCAGAAAGATTTTTTATATATGCCTCACCAACATCTCCCTTGCTGGTGTAGGCAAATGTTGGAGAGAAATTTAAAAGGAAGCAAAACAATTAAGTTTACCAAAGAACTGTCTTTTTAACCTGTTTGCCTTGAGCTCCTGTTTGCTGTGGCACCTCTTCTGTGCTAAACAGCTGGCAAGGAAACACCCACCTGGATTAGTGATGATAAAGTTTAGTACATAAGTTGTTCAAGAACAGTACTAGGGACTGGTGGTACTCAGAGGATCCTGTGGATGAGGTGTCACGATGGTACTCCATGAGCGCGAAATTAGCTCTGTAGTGAGCCACAGGTCCTGTGTCACACTAAGGTTGACTCAGTTGACTATACTTCCTTCAGGCATCACTTTGGTGTCGCATCACCAGGTTCACCAGAGCTGATGTGAAGGGATGAGCGTCCACCAGGTTAAGGGGAAATGAATTTCAGTTCAGCTGTGGGTTTGGAAGGGAATTAGCTCTCAAAGAGTCTCACTGGCACAGGTAGGGGTTGAAAACAGTACCAAGTTAAAAAGCAAGCTATGTGCCTCATCGTTTTGCATCACTCGGCAAGGTAGAGTTCTCGTCTAACAAATTTATTAATGATCTGGAAAGAGAGGTAAACAGCTTGTTAATTACATTCTCCTGCCTCAGCTGGGAGGCATTGTGAATGCCAGTGAAGATTGGGTAATAATAGAAAGAGACACCAGAGATGTTAGAAAGACAGGAAGGAAAGAAAATGAAATCCCTCTTGGGCTCAGGCAAATTGCAAAATAATCCAGAACTGGAGTTTTTAGTAGGAACAGTGAGCCCGTTCTGGAAAAGACCAGTGGCCAGCCAAAAAGAGAGGGGTTTTAAAGCAGCCAAACATGCTCTTAGGAGGGGTGGCACAGGAGAGAGCTGAGTGTGAGAGTGGGAAATCATCCTCCCCCACCTCCCCACCTGCGTGTTCAGGCTGCCACGCTCCTCGCTGTGTTATCAGAGCGGCAATGACGAACCGATGCTGTCTCAAGGAAGAGTTACAAATATGATCAGAGGCCCTGGGGAGGGGGGAATTGCTTCATGAGGAAAGATTAAAAGTGTTCACATACGTCAAGCTCAGTTAAATGATGTGCAGGGGAGGTGGGATAACAGCTGACAAATATTTGAAGGGCATAAATCTAGCAGTGACAGTGGGCTATAAATATGAGAGAGGAGCTCTTGTGGGGTGCAGGTGTCAATTTGGGTATATGGAACATCTGTCACGTTGTAGGTCGGAGAAGCAGTAGTGCCTGTGTGGCTGCTCCTCAGCACCAGGATTTGAGATACTGAAGGGAAGGGTGGAAGGTGGAATACCCACGTTTATCATTATGACTTACCACTCTTAAGCAATAGCACAGCCAGCTGCTGCAAGAACTGCAGGCAAGGGGGCTCCAGCCTGCTCCTTATCAGGGACTGAACTAAGTGCTTGTAAAGTGATGAGGAGGGGGAAAAGCTTCTGGGTCCCTTTTGGCTGCTGGGGGATGGGAAGGGAGCTGGGAAGGAAGGAGATACCCTGGATGTTCTCAGCAGGCTGAGACCTCTGACACAGGTATGCCTTAATGTGCTTCTAAAGCCCCAAGGAACTGAGACTGTGAAGGTCAACGCATGACTGCAAACACAGGCTGAACCAAGGAAATGGCTGCACACACCTGGCTGGTGCCTCCCCCCTTGACAAATATAGGTTTTTAATTTCAGAGTTAAAAAAGGAACTTTGGGGATGAAGAAAAGCCCTGGCATAATGACTGATGTGTTACGAAAGATCTGTGAAAAACCACAAACACTGTGTTTTGTCGGAAAGAGTGGCAAGCAGTGAGGAAACAAGAACATGCCTGTCACTGGGGAACTGAGTTATGTGCCATCAATACTTGTCCACAGCCTCAGCTGGCCCTTAGGTCCTTTGACAAAGGTGGCTCAGAAAGCTCCTCAGGGTTGTCAATGGAGATGCTGCAAATCTATTTATGGATTCACTGGGAAAAAATGCTCTTGTCTTTAGTCCATCAATCAGTGTAGATGGAGGAGGGCTCTGGAGTTGGGACAGCACCACCATCAAAAGGAGCTTCATCTTCGCTCTGTTGAGGAGTCAGTGCCTTGGTGAAACAATGGTATCAAAAATGAAGTGTCTAGAACCAAAATTCTGTCTCTGAGCCCTGGGAGTAGCTCATCGACAGCTTGAGACCGTGTAACTTGTCTGGTGCAGGTCAGAACTGATGGGTCTACCGGAGGATCTCCAATGCTGCCTTCCTTACCCTCCCCTAGTCAGGATTCTCCCTCCATTGCAGGAATTCTGTAAACAATGCAGGGGAAGTCACTTGTCCAATAGTCTTTTGAAGAAAGGTTAGCAAAAGCATGTGCCTTGCAGAGAACGTTCTTGTGCCAGCTCCAGAGAAATGGGCCAGCAAATCTGATGGCTTTTTCCTGTACTAAAAATGCTAAGTGGCTTCTTTTTTTTGATGCATGACATACTAGCCTTCCTTGCCCCCTGCAGGGTTCTTATGCTCTCCTCGTACTGCCTTTTGAACAACTCATCTGCCACTTCAGGCTGCATCAGACTGCGGGATCCTCTCAAAAAAGCAAGCTCTCTGTGCACTGATAACTGAGAAGTGTCCTTTTAGACTTAAGTTCCTCTTCTGCAGCTCCTACTAAATACAGCACTTAGAGCTTTTATGGTGCTTTTCATTTTCAAAGTGCTTTACAAACATTAATAATACAACACACATGAACTCCACTGCCAAAGTAATACCCTAATCCTTTCGCTTATCTCCTCTTTGGGCTCAGAACTTCCAGCCCGACAGAAGCCCGCAAGCTCTGGAGTTCTCTGACAAATAAACACCATTAAAAATAATCTCTGGTCTTTCTCTTCTTCCTCTTTTAAAAGCATCTCTCTGCAGACCTTCATGCCAATAATCCATTAATACTGTCAGCTGCAGGGTTATGAACTGCGTATGGTAATTGGCTTGAAGAGTGTTGCATTTCTGGGTTAGAGCTCTCTGGACTACCTTTGCAGCAGCTTTATAGAGGGACTCCACACAAGGACCACATCCTTGTGATCCTGAGATTCAGTGTAGGCACTGGATTCTCCACCTTGGAGCTAAACCCAGCTCTAGTAGGAGGCTAAGCCTAAGAGCCAGCAAGCCCTTCTTTGCCAGCCCTGAGTGGTGCAACACATCCTTGTGCATCTCATACAGAACAGTGAGGATGTGCTTCCTAACCCTGCTGCCTGCTCCGTGCGCGCCGTACAGAGCAGGCAGCAGCTCAGTGAGCAGGACTGATCCAATATGAAGTGATCCCATCATTTATTATGGAAAAAATAGAATGGCGGTGACTTGCCCAAATGTGCCAGGCTCCAAGCTGCAGCAGTTCGATGGCTGATTCATGAGCACCCTGAAGAACCCAGCAGCATGGCTGGGAACCTCCAGGAACTGACCGGAACAAGGTTCAATTATTTCATTCATCCCGAGGTACACTGTCCCTGAATTGGAGTCACTAGCCATGCAGTTGTGTCTTGTGTTGGGGTTTCACTCTTGTTCCTTTAAGGCAGGGGTTTGGCTTGGCTTGTATTCCCTACAACACCCCTGCCTGTTGCTCTGGATGCTGTATGGATACACATTGAATGATTCCAGCTTAAATCTGCAAAACAGACAGCAGAAGAAGTGTCAGCCACAGTTTTCAGGCAAGGCATGACAAGGCTAAGGAGTCAGCCTTGGTGTGTCTCTCCTCTGATTATGTTGGGTTCATGGCCCTTGTGACTCTTCTAGCCACAAAACCAGGTCATTGCTAAGTGCTTTGAAGAAGCTGTGGGTCAAGTAGGAGGTCCGTGGCAGGAACATGGCTCGATGCCAGCTCAGCACTGGTCCAGTGTCCTCACCACAAAGCTATCCTTTTTTGGGTCATGCCTTGCTTTCAGCTTGCTGTAGTTAGCAGTGATCTTTGCAGACACCTCTACGGCATCTGTCTCTAAAGCTTGTCTGCACATTTTTTTTCTCTTTGCCTCCACTGAGATTTCACCAACCTTAAAAGACAATTTCAATTTCTTCCCTTGATTTTGTATTCAGATTTAGCAACCTGCATCTCAAATTTATGCTTAATAATTCCCCTTATCAAGCCATCAAGTAATTTCCCTCCCTCAAATTACTACCTCCCCCACTGTCTCTGCAACTTCTCCTCCTCTTTCTCCATCTCTCTTTTCTATCTGGCAATATTTCAGACTCCTTCCGTAATTTGCTTGACTGTGTAATTGATCAGAATAACTCAGTTTTACTACAATTTGCTTGAAATCCCTTTGTTAGCAATTAGAACACTTTGTTTAAAGACAAATAAGATTTAATGCGACTCTCTGTCTTCCTTGGCAGCCTCCCAGTCTGGTCTTTCCATGCCTCCTTGTGGCTGTCTGCTCCTTACTCCCCTACTCAACAGCTCGCAGCAAATCCTCTGCCTTTTTCCTTTGGGATTCTGCCCTCTGCCTCTCACCCCACTGCCTCTGGCACTGCCTGGTCCACCTTCCTCACTGATTTGCCAAGGTTTATTATACTGGCATGGAGCACGTGACGTGCCTTCCCCCCTTCACTGCCCCCTCTCTCCCACAGCGGGAGCAAATGGGTCTGAACCAGTCATCAGGACATTTAAGTGATTTTGGACTGTGTGAGGAACAGCCTCATGCCCAGAGGGCAAAGAAGGTGCTTATTATAAGAGAGGACATAGGACTATGGAAGGGGTGCAGCAGTGGGTAGATGACATGCATGCTTCTGCTGGATCATAGGTACCTACAACAGCAGTGCCTTGAAATGTGTCTTGGCTGTCTTTTCCTGAATGCCTTCAGCATCCTCAGCATACTGGAAAACATCCATATGTGATAAATCCCAGAGATTAGCTGACATCCCCATTGGGAAATGGCTCTCCAGCTGTCTGGACTACTGCAGCCCTGATGCTGTCAAAGTCCAAGGCCTCCCTGGCTCACACAGCCATCTTCTTTGTCCGTGGCTGGCTCTGAAGGTGACAGTCAGCTGCAAACCATTTACCATCAGGGGGGCTGTTCCTTCACCCTACCCAGTGTGGGGTGTAGGGTAATAACTGTTGCTGCAGGACCTGCGTTTTTGTCTGAGAGTTTTGCTGTAGTCTTAGCTTCACTTGGCCCCGGTCTTGTTACAGCATAGGTTAGGTGGACATGGAGTTGCATATGCAAGGGGTACCAGCTCATGGGTAGCATATGGTGTGTGTAGGGTAGATGGGACAATGACAAGGAGACAGGACCTGGGTCCAGACAATCAGCTGAATCTCTCTTGATTTGCGCTCAGTGCTTATCCTGTTCTCTAGGCTCGCCCGAAGCATCCTCCTGCCCTTAAGCAGAGCCCCATCTTCCTGATTCACGTGCTGCGTCCCCATGTCATGGCAGGTGATAGAGCACGGTAGGTTCCAGCATAGGGGCTGTATCTGGGACACAGGCCTTCCCTCCAGGGACATCTACCCCACCACATGGATGCTTTCTTCAGACATGGCTGGCCAGCTGAGAGGCAGTCAGGCCACCCTCTGCATCTCACATGTGGGGACCCAGCACTGGAGAGAGTGTTCCTTGTCATACTGCTAGTGCCTGAGATCCTGACCAGGCAGGAGACACCACCTGTGATCTGAGACCTCCTGGGCTGGAAGTGCATCCTTAACCTGCAGCAACACCAGTACCTTGAGCCAGGTGGTGGCAAACCAAGTGATGCCAAGAGCAGAGCAAAACTGTCTCTTCCCTCTGGAAAAGCCTCATCAGAAGCATCGTATTCAGTGTCTGCCTTGCCTTGGGAAATTGTATATGCATCTGTCTGGGAGGACACAGCCGTGTAGGCTCCAGAACAGTGGTTATTTCTCCCAAGGGATTTTGGATCTAGCAACGTACTTTCAATAGACTGATGCTTTGTATGTTGATGAGGGGAGCCAGGGGGAAGGGCTCATCCAGACACTCTTCTTTCTGCCTGAGTGGGTTGTGGTGTCCATCAAAGCAATGGAGGAAATTCATGCGGTTAACACGGTGTGTCATGGAATATCAAAACATGCCACAGGATTTCCGGCCAAAATGTCAAGTAGGGTCTCATGAAAATATCTGACACCGGAATTAGCCTCTGCCAAAGCTCAGTGGAATTGCACTGCGGCTGGACAGTAAGAGCCTGTTATTTGCAATCGACTCAGAACAGCTCTGTTAGCACTGGGATTTGGGCTGCTGGGCTCCTTCCAAGTATGTTGCATAAACCTGGGTTTAGCTTCTTGCTCTGAGAGCATTTTCTGCAGAGCAGTTTGGATTCTGCGGCCGGCCCCATGCCCTTTGGCACTTTGCATTCTGAACAAAGAAATGCAATGTTTTAAATATTTCAAAATGTGCTCAGAAGGCACTGCACGTAAGAAATGTAGGTGACCAGGAATGTAGAGTCTTCAGCTTTGTGGGAGCTGTGACTAGTGGATTTAAAAACCCTCAGGTGATTTTAAAACCCCAGCCTAAATCGATATGAGATTTGGAGTTAAATGCTTAAAAAGAGGAAAGTGATATTGAATGACAGCATGCAGAACAGCTTGCTACAAGCTGACCATCACAGTGGTAACCTATTTGGATTGGAAATAACCTCTTTTATACCAGCATTTGCAAACCAACATTTCTGGTCTGAACTGTAACCGGGGCTCACCCAGGACTTGAAAACAGCAAGGAAAGGAAGGAGGGCACAGTGTAGGCATGGCGCCAGCCCAACAGAACAGGCATCGAAACTCACCCCAGTACTGTAACTCCTGCCGCACTTGGCCAGAGGATCTGGTGGTACCCAGAAGGGGCAGGAGCCACTGGAGGGACCCAGCTGCTGGGATGGGTCTGGGGCTGCTGCTGCAAAAGGGATGGCAAATAAACCATCATGTTGTTTGCTTTGTGTCTGGGTTTAATTCCTAATTCCTACTGGCTGAGCTGACTTTTGAAAGGAACCTGTTGCTTCTGTTTATCTCTTTTGGATCTTTAGAAAAATAAATGCATTACAGAGATACAATTAGTGATGCAGTGGTGAGAAAAAATGTAGGTTACTTGTCTAAGGGAATTTCTCAGAATTATTTCTTTTCCCTCATGTTCCTGCTGCCATCCCTTACCACCACCAGCCACAAGCAATATTTTTTTTTTTTTTTCACAAAACAGCTTTTTAACAAAAATACTGTCAGGGTATGAAATCTGGGTTTTCAAGGATCAGTTTACTCCTTGGGCTGTAAGGGAGTTAAGTTGAGGTAGTCAGAAGACAGTCAGAAGCTTTGTCTGTCAGTTCTCTACAATGGCAGGAGCCCAGGTGGCTCACAACAAACCTGGAGGGACACAGTGCCACTTACAGCTGCCCTGGGGCTTTTGGGCTGGAGACATCTCAGTGCTGCTGGCTGAGATCCTGGCACAACCAGCTTGCAACACTCGCCCTCTCAGAGGGCAGCAATGCTGTATGCAGGATGGAGATGTTTGGAGATGCTCTGTATTTGAGCAGCTCCAGTTCTCCATGGTAAAATGCATCCTTGGAAAGCAAGCAAGTTGCAGATGCTGGTGGAGACTAAATGGGGGCAGATGCTGTAAGGTAAATCTCAATCTCTGTGAGCTTTCTGGAGTGGATTTCTCTGGGAGTCCAGGAGCAGAGTTAAGGAGATTTAGCCTCATCGCACACTGAAGTTGATTTGTTTGACATTCATATTTCTTTGTACAAGTGGAGGTCAAAGGCATGTGGCACCTCCTCCTCCCAATCTCATGAAGCAAAACTTTTGGGTAAAGCAAGAATAGACATCATAGTCCATTGCTAAGGATGGCAAATCCCAAACCCAGTTGTTAGTGAGCTAATCTGACTACGTCCCTGTTTCTTGATATGAACTTTGCTGGTCTTCAGTCTCAGGGCAGGATGCCTTATCTGGTGTGAATGAAAATGTTTCTTAGCGTATATTAGACTGCTACAGTCTGACTCTGGCATCTCTTCAGACTCCTCCTGCAGGGTGGAAACCCACTTGGCCTCCATCTCACTCTCTCTCTAGCTCTGCCAGCCTGCAAGGTGACATGGAGAGGCAAAAATCTCCTTCAATTTATTGTACATTTCCCTACAGACGCTTGAGACCCTGCAGCATGAATCTTGCCCCGCGTGCTACATCTCCTCTGCAGAGCTCCTGGCTGGTCAGGACAGCCCTGATGTAAACTTGGTCAGAGGAGCCAAGACAGCAAGAGTCAAAGGAGCAGAGCAAGCAGTTTATGCTGTAAATCCCAATCCTTGCAAAACATGCAGATGAGATTCAAATTCTCCCCCCTTTGCAATATGAGTAGTCATCACTCACGCTCTTCTTTCCCTCTGCTCCTTAGTGGGGTCCAGAGGCCAGTTATAAAATGTTCCTGTCCCTGATCCCATCCTGATGGCTCCCGATGCAACACCACATTCCTTCTGCCCGCGGCCCGAGCTCCTCTGGCTCGGGGGACGGGAATCCGGAAGGCTGATGCGTGCCTGTGTTTATTTTTTACACACTCTTGCTGTTTTATGGTGTTTTTTGTGGTCGAGGGGTCAGCTGGGAGCAGAAGTAATTTGCCTGCCTTGGGAAAAGAAATGTATCCATTAGCTTTCTTGGCTTCAGTTGGAAATGCTCTGCTCCTCCCTTCTCCCTGCCGGAGAGGCAGAGCATCTCCAAACAGCCCCAGGGACAGTGGAGTGCTCACTGCATCCAAGTTGTGTCTGGCAGAATCAGACACCACCTCCGGCTTATGCTGTCAGAGCAGTTCTTGGTAGGTCACCAGCAGCCACGAGCCTGGGAACCCCAGGCTTGGAAATTGGCAGGAAAGATGCTGCTACCCCAATAGGGAAGGGTTCTGTCCCAAAAGTGTTGTGGTCTGTTTTCTGGGGGTTGAGTTGAGAGGGGTTCTCTTGTTTCCCTTGCTTGTCCTCTGGAAAAGGAGATAGCAATGGCCATGCTCCACCTCTGAAGGCTTCACCTGTTTCCTCTCTCTGCCTGTGTCTGGGTTTTCTGGTCATGCTGCAAGCTGTGCTGGGCACAGATAACCAGAGGACCGCTTGAAACCCCTCTCTGTTTTTTGTAAATGGAAACCTTGCCAGGCATTGCCTTTCCAGGTAGTCCTTCCAAACCATTTCAGCCTCTCCTTCCCTCTTGCAAGCATGATGGGCACCAGTCCCCATGGTTGTGCACGGATAAAACACAGGGACCACAGCCTAGAGGAGACACCAGGATCTGCTCCACTTGGTTCAGCACACAGCAAGATAACTATGAAGGAGACTTTGTCCCATCAAGGTCCACACAGCTCCTGTGTTACCTTTCACAACCTGCAGAGTGCTCGATGACCTTGTATTTCATAAGGCACGTCCTAACCCTACAAGAAGCCTGAGTCCTGCACCACGACTTGGCTTTGGTACTTCATAGGCCCTGAGGATCAGCGTCTAAATTTGCCTGGCAATCAGAGGGCAAAACAAAAGAAAAGCCAAGGTCCCTCTGTAACCTCAGCGTGGGCTAGAGGAGATCCACTTCTGAGCTGAGTCCTGAAGAGAAGGTACTCCAGGCCAGCTGCTGCTGGCCAAGGCTGTCTTTCTGATCTGCTGCTTACATGTTGTACTACCTCTCCAGTCCCTTGCCTTAAAGGCTGCTCAGCTGATCACCAGGCAGAGGAGCTGATAAGCTGGAAAACTGCAGGGGATGGAGAGAAAAGCTACATGAAGAAGTCAGAGCAGAGATAAAAGATGAATCCTCCCCATGACATGACGTAGCTCTTTCTCTGTGGCTGCAAGCAACGTGCTGACAGCTGCTTTACCATCATCAACCCCTCCCCCCACCAGAGTGAATTTTATGTCAGTGGATGGTCCCAGTTTGACAGACTTGGAGACTGAAACCCTCTGTCTTGCCCTGTAGAGAAGGGGGATGGACAACAGTTTCCCATACTGAAATTCTTCAGCTGTGGCTAGGAAGGGGGAAACAGGCACGTAAGGGCTGTGGATCAGAGTTCAGGCAGTGTTCAATGGTGGGAAGATGTGCAGGGCCCACTGCAATCTGGGTTTCTTTGCAAAGTGATCTGGCCTCCCGTGGGAGCAAACCTCCCCCTAACTGAGCTCTTCCACAAGTCTGAGGACAGTTTCTGGTGTGCACGCAGTCCTGCGTGACAGCTGAGGTGTCAGGGGTGTCAATGCTGTAAAGAAGCAGGGGTGGGACTCGCACCATGGGACTGCGAACGAGAGGATCACCATGGGACATCTTCCCAAAACTGAGGTGATTTACTGCTGCCAGATTACTAACACACCCCACCCAGCAAGGCAGAAATTTGACTATGCATCTCTTAGTACCGCAAAGAGGATGTCTGAGCAGCCACATGTGCCTCTGTCAACAGTGATGTTTGCGGAGGTGATGGATGTGACACTGAACACCTTGAGTGTACTTCTGATTCAAGAAGTTTGGGGGCTTCCATGTATCATAGAGAGGAAATGACCCTTCAGTAATTAATCAAGGTAGTGATTAACGCATTTTTACCTCAGCTGAGATTTAGCAACATTATGTCTCAGTCACAGCCGGAGGGAAGGAAGATAATAAATCCTGAGTGGCAGGGGGAGTGAGCACAGGGAAAAGTTGTTCATTGTCCTTTCCAGTACAAGTACTGGGGGCAACGAGTGAAATTAGCAGGTGACAGATTCAAAACAAGCACCTAATGAAGTTGTGGAGTTCTTGCTGCAGGATGTCGTGGGTGCTAAAGGCTTTAATGGGTTCAAAAAAAGCTGCTGGAGACATCAATGGAAGCCACATTCATGGCAGAAAGTCCCAAGACGCAAGTCATAACGCAGGGAGAAATATCGATTAGATATGCTGGCTCATGCTCATGCTCCTCTCTTGGCATCTGCTGTTGGCTACTCTTGGATGCTGAGCTAAGGGGACCTTTGGGATGATCAGACAAAGCTGCTTTCATGCAGAAGTTGATTGCAAGCTTGGTTAAATTCCAAATGTCCTGTTGCCTTCTCCCCAATATGAGCTGTGTGGGCAGTGCACACAGCTCCAGCTCTGATGCTGCCATCAAGCAGCTCCCAGCTCTCTGCATCCCATGGGTGTCTCTGTGTGATCATCTGCTGTAGCACAGGCTGCAGCAAAGACAATCTTGTTCATTAAATGAAACGAGTCCAAGAGGATTTGTCATTTGCATCACTGAGACTAACAATACTCTTTATTTAAGAAAATAATAAAATAAAATGAAATCATTACTAGCACTGTTTCTTCAAACTTGTAGTGATAAACACCCAGGCAGAGCTTTGCTAAATAATCTTGCAGCCTCCCTTCTGCAGCAGGCGATAAAGAAGGAATAACAAACTACCTGGAACTGGCTACACACCAGTCACTACTCCGTCAGCACAGATAGGAGTTAATTATTTCCTATCGGCCAGCTAGGTCTGGGAAATAAGGGGCAATGATTTCAAGGCTCTTCTTGTTAAGCAACAGCGACAAAAAAGGGAGGATATTAGGATTATTGTCTGCCTCTTTCATGAAGAGTAACAAGGATGGTTGGAGCAGAGCAATTAAGGAAGAAGGGATTTCATCTCCAGCAACTGAGTTAATGAAATAAGAGATGTCTATGAGAGGAATCCTTGAAAATACTGAGGATAATGTAGTTTATCACAGGGAGGATATTTGAATAACAAAGGTTTCAGTCCCTTATTGTAGTGCAGTGACAGAGATGTGCAGTGGTGAGAGAAACATGTGCTCAAGCCTTGAGCTGAGCATACCCTGCAGGGAATTGTTCCACCGTGGGGGTTGCCACCACCACCTTTTCCCTTCAAGTCTTTCCTATCCCACACGGCCTTGTCCCTCAATGTCAGTGGTCTTTTTGGGAGCCCTGGAATATTCCTCTTCTGCATGGCGGTTTTGCCACAAGAGACGGTCTTCAGATTTCGCGGGATTTCCTGTGTGGAGATGGGGTGGGAAATGCATTGGGATTTAGCTTCGGGCAGCTGTGCCCTGAGCCACACATGGAGGACCTGGTCCCAAGCCCTTCTCTGCACACACTGGCACCCCAGCACCGGGGGCGAATGGGTCCATTTTCATTTGCTGCCCTATGACCCAGTCCTCAGGCAGAATATCTTCTCCACACTTATTTCACCGTGAAGACCAAAGCAGACCAGAATTCTCCAGTTTAATATTGATGCAGGACTGCAGACAGGGATCCTAAAACTCTTTTGCCACACAGATGGCTTCCACACCAGGAATTTCTCTCTCTAGACCAAGGTTTCTCTCCCTATTTCAGCCATGGCTCCATTAGCAGTGTGATTTTTACCAGTTAAAGCTATTCCACTAAAAGCCTCGATTTATAGTTTTGGAGTTATTCCTCTTCACACATGGAAATAGTTATACCGGCATAAGTCACCTTTATCTTGAGATAACCAAGGCCATGCAAACGCAGGTTATATCAATTTTAACAATACCAGCACTGTTAGAGAGCTAGCTATCACTTGCTAAACGCAGAGAAGCCCCGTGTTAGAAACTCCTTTTAAGACTGCTGTTTTTTATAAAAATGGTGCTCCATTCTTCTCTAAGACTAATGAAATATGATACAGGAAATCAACATGGCATCGGATATTTATTAGAAATGTAACCTAAATCTGAGAAACATGTCAATGCAATAAAAATACAGATTTGCAAAGACAACAGAACATGACCAAATGCATCATAAGAAATCAATCAGAGACTACCTTCAGCTTATATTCGGAAAGATGACTGTTCTTGATTCACTTTAATCATAAATTCCTCAAAATAAGACCTCATTTATACCAGGAACAAGCTGCCAAGGGTTATATTGCATTAACCTTCTAGGGATTTCTTCAGATAGGATGGGCTAGGTTTCTTGGCTGAGCACAAACTGTCAGACTCATTACAGGATGTCTGGACAGGTTGCAGTGAGAGGTTATGCTGCCTGAACCATCACCTGCCCCTTCTGGCCATGCAATCCAAGATACCACCAGTGCAGGAGACCTCAGCTTTTGTCCTAGTGATGGTGGTGCTGCAAAAAGAAATACAGACATGTCCAGCTAATTATTTATAACCCACTTCACAAAGGTCCTTGTGTCAGACGTGGATTTATGGGAAGTCACACATATACATACTCACAGGCGTGTTACATCTGCCCTGGGACTGTGCCAATCCCACATTACCTATTAAGCAGCCACTGTCGGTGTTTATCATCTAAGACGGCAAAGCTTTATCATTCCCCACTAATATCACCCCTTTGCAGCTTCATTTTGTGATTCTGTGTGATCTGCATTGTCTCTGAACTGTGGGTTGGGACATCCTTGTCCAAGGGTTTTACATGCATATCATAGAGTGGGATCATCCTGAGAGGCTTCTTTGCTCCCACCAGGAAACTAGGATAACCAAACGCAATCCACGGACACTGTTTTCTCTTCATGGATGAGTGGCTGTTGGTTGTCTCCTGCCCTGTGCAAGGGCAGGCCATGCACGTGGTTAGTGTGGGCTGCTACAGGACAGGCATATACACAGGATGGTCATAGGAGCCACTGCAAACCCAGGGACCAGTGTCCTTTGGCTTAAATAAGGGCCATAGGACCAATTTCAGCTGCTGATGTCCAGTTGGACTCATTGGTTTTCCACAGGCATTTGTGCTTAGTGGATCAATAGTTCACTTAAGATGTTGGTTGTGGATCTACATATCAGGAGAATGATAGATGTCCCTTGCCAGGCAAGGAGAAACCTGCGTGACTCAAATGAGCTCTGAGGCTCAGGCGAAGAGAACATCCCTGCGGCTTAGCAGCCACCTCAAGAAGCTGAAACCTCTCTTCAGTGTTCCAGTCTGTCCCCACTGACAGACATATGCTGACCTCTGCCAACCTCCCCACTGATCCAGCATGCTCCCCAGCGCAGATAAATACCACCCCACGGGTGAAGGAGCCCATGTGGCAGCAAGTCTCTGCTCAGGCCTTGAAGTACAGCTGCCCTTACAGCTCGTTAGGGCACTGCTGGAGCCAAGGCCGTAGAAGCGAGGATGGGTTGAGCAGGCAGCCCCCCGGGCATGGCAATGTGATCAGGACTATGCAAATTGTCCCTTAGAGGGTACTGGGGTGATAACAGAGCATTTACCATCTGTCTGGCTCCATATCTTCTGCCATCCTTGACCAGCCTCTCCAGAGGCCCCATGGGAGTGGAGACAGGTATGTGCTCCCATGAAGAGCTAGCTTGCTTCGGAAACCCTCACTCATCTGATGCTCTGTGATTCCCAGGACAATGAAACATGAGGGCAGCTCCTGCTTTGGGAAAGCTGGGCGCTGAGCTCAGAGAGGCCCATCCTTTGAAGAGCCCCACTGTAAAAATAACAGCCTGGTAGACTTTGGCCATGACAGGAAGGAGCAGAACTAGTGTCTAAACCATGTCCTGAGGTGGACACAGTAGGGGAAATGCAGCACTCTTCTCTGGGCTCCCACATGCAGCTTTCAATGCTCCCAAGAGACTGCTGTGCCCATACCAGGGCCCGACACCCATGCCCCCATGTCTTCAAGACGGTTTAGGAAATCAGCTCCGATCAGCTGCAGTACCAAAATCTTTCAGGGGGGCTTGTCTTCCCACTTGATCTTTGGGATCTGTGACATCCCCAGCAATTGTTAGTTTAGCTTCCCATCAGAAGCTGGCTAGAATCAATGGCTCTCCTGGGCTGTTTGCTATTGCAGTGTAATTGCCTTCAGCACAGCAGGCTTTGGTGTTGTTCCTGATACTGTGGTTTCTCTTCTAAGCACGTCAGGTTTCCCATCCTGGGTACCAATGTCTGTAAAAAACAACATGAAGTCTCTTATTCTTCAGCCGGTTAAAGGTCTCCTGAGCACTCTGTCTGCTATATAATCTCTGCTCCACAGTGGCTGCTCCTTATCTGTCTCAGTTATTTGTGCTTGGCTTGTGGACTGATCGGTCCAGCTGGGAGTGCTCAGATATGCACCTGTAAGTTTAGCTTGCTATTATGGGATTTTTGTGAATAATATATATTCATTTATTTATTTAAAAAAAACCAACCTGGTAGGCTCAAAACACCCAGCTAAAATACAAACTTGTGTTGTGGCTGTTGTTTATATACACCATGCCTGATAGTTCTTACTTTGCACAACTCTCAGGCTACATGCATGAGACAGACCAAGCGTGGAGGAAAACGGTAGAGAGAGAAAGAGCGTCCCAGCAGGGACCCGCCACTAGAGTGAAGTCTGCTACATTCCTCTTAGCCATGAGATGACACTGAGGTTATGCTTCTTTCTAGCCCATCCCCACGGGGTGGTCTGCCCTGCAATACGTCTGCTACCAGAGCAACACACATAGTGCTCGAGCAGGAGCCTGTTGTGCGTGGGATTGCAGCTTTCAGAGGAAAACCCTTCAACTTTCTCCTACAAGCTCCTCCAGGGTCAATCCCAAGCAACGTAAACTCTAGCATCGGCTGCAAAGTGCTGCAACAGAGGAGGAGTGGGCAGCAGTTCTGGTCACCTTCAGCAGACCTGCACCCGCTCACCCTCACCGGCAAAATCTGGCCAAGTGTATTCGGCCTTCGGGTCTAACTCCCTGTGTTTCTGCCTTGTCTTTTATGGATATACTTGGCTTTGATCAACCTGAACACATTTAAATGACCTTATCACTTCTTAGCTGTTGTGCTATTTAATAGGAGTAGACATAAGCATCACACTTCTTCTGCTGTTCATAGCCACGCAGATTCATCTCCTGAAGGCTTCTCCCTTCCCAGGGAGTCCAGCCCACCTTCCTCAAAGTTGCATGGAAACTTCGAAGCAGCTTCCTTCTCCAAATAAGCTTGATTTTTCTCTCCGGAAGATTTATTTAGGCTTGTTTCTTCATGTCGCAAACAAGTTATTTGTATGTCAGAGTGTGATACGGCCGTATTGAACCATGATGTCTGTTTGTACCTGTATTGAAAGATTGGTGCCGTAGCAGCATTTGTTTGAACTTGCCTGCAGGCAGCCTGTTATGCTGGAAGACGGTAAGGCTGCAGTCTGGGGCTGTTGGCTTTGATTTGGCTCTGAATTGCTGGCTCATCTCCAATAGCTTAATGGTCTTCCTGCAAAGGTACCAAAGCAAGCAGAAGGGGCAGGGAACAGAGGCTCTGTTTACCAGTGGGGCTCTGAACTGTGCAGGGACTGAATGTCCGCAAAATAAGAGCTCAGAGACAGGCCAGCCTTAGGCAGTGCTGACCCCAAGCGAGGTTTCAGCTGGGACCAGAATAATGAAGATTTTGTTACAAACCAAGCTCCACATGCAGAGTGCAGCATTGCTTCTCAGATTACATGAGTGTAGAAGGAATTTCCCATAGGATAGTGCTGGCTGGAGGTCACCCCTCGCCACAACCACATCAACACGTCCACAGCGGCTGAAGTTTGCAGCCTATACTTAGCACTTGCTTTTAAGGCCTCAACTGGAAGCTCAGCCTGTACAAGGTCATTCAAGGTCTCTGATACCTCCCCGAAAGAAGGATGTGCTGTGTCACCTGCCCTATGAGAAAGAAGTCTTGGCACAGAGCTGCTGCAGAAAAGCTACTGCACAATGGGGGCAGCAGGATATCCCAGGAGCAGGGGTGCTGTCAACTGTGCCTTGGGGCAGATAGTGTGCGTGGCTTACTGACACGCCAAGCCCCAGAGAAGTGAGGTGGGACCTGTTGAGGCTCATGGCTGAGACTACTCAGTGCATGCTTTTGAGGTAAATACGTAACACTGTCATTGTGCCTGAGGTCTCTGCTCGGGGACACGCAGCCGCCGGGTCACCAAAGCTGACTGCACACACATAGGTGAGTGCAAATGAGAGGCAAATGGTAATAGCAGCGTCCTCCGCCGCTGTGCACTGTGTAACTCGCTCAGGGAGGAGAGCTCTTGCAGCACGTCTGAGCCCTTACAGGATTAGCATGTGCTGGCGTGTTCATTCAAATCCAGGCAGAGTGGGGAACTTTGTTCTTGTTTCAGTATCCTCCCTTTCGAGGACAGTAACTAATGGCATAGCTGATCATCCCCTGGGTCTGCGTGTCAGACCTAGCCTGTGTCCCTGCGCAGGGGACATTGTGCAAAGGAGAGATGTCTGCCAAATACCAACCTTTCAAGAATAATTATTCTTTGGTTATTTTTCATAAAGCTTCCTGTATCTTGTGACATCATGTTAGAAAGTGGGAATTAATGTTGTGCTGCTCAGCTTTTCTCCCTTTCAGCAAACACTGATTGTTTTTTGTTGGTTTTCTCCTGTCTTGGCAGGTTTATTTCTCATACATGTTTGTGATTGACTTTAGTACCAGTGAAAGAAGCCAGATTGACAGTCAGCCCTGGGGGATCAGAGTCTCTTGCTCTGCAGAAGACACAGCAGCAAAGGCAAACCCTTTTTACCACACAGTCTGTCCCACCTGGACCTGGGTGCTCCCTCTTGAAAGCAAAGTACCAATGCCTGGTGCTCGTACGGAACTGCAAAGAGCAAACCAAAAAAAAAAAAAGATGCCATGGTCAAAGCATAAAGCAAACTTCCCTGAGAGCAGGGGAGCAGATCGGCTTACGCCAGCTCTGTATCCCATCCCCAGCCAGGCTGCATTAGTGACTAATCCTTGAAAAGCCCCAGGTAGGGGTCGATAAGCAAATGTTATTCCCCGAGCATGCGGCAGGGAAATTGAGCCTTTGTGACTCATTTAGCCCTTGGCCTTGCTGCTGAGACTGCAGGTTATGGAGATTTCTGTGATGGAAATGCTTCGGCAGAGCATCACAAGCAGGGGTTTCTGGAGTGAGGCACTTAAACGCAGGCTTTGGCCCCCAGGTAAATGGTCTGATTGGAAGCCAAGGGGAGCTGCGGTGGCAAATTGCTATTCGGCGCTGCCTCATGCAGGATGGATGTTGTGCAGCTAATGAAGCAGGACTCACATCGACAAGGATAAAATCCGATTTTGTGGCAATCGGCCCCTCCACAGTGCACCCTGGGGCAGCCTGACCCCATCCATCCCACTGTCCCCTCCCAGCATGGCCAGGAGAGGCTGTGACACTGGTACCCAACAGGGACACGGGGCTGTGCTTGCAGTCCCTCTCCTGACACAGCTGGATCCGCGTGGCTGTTAAGAGACAGCTCTGTGCAGCCAAAATAAATGGTGCTTATGTTAAGAGAGAAAACTTTCCAGCTGAGCCAGGGAGCCTCGGGAGGGAATTGAATTGCTCAGCAATGTTAGTGCTTTGGCGACCCCCATCCTGTTTGCCCTCTTGCATTGGACTCACATGCGGGCAGAGTTCAAGCTGTCCCTGGGAATTTCCTGACTCTTCAGCTGCAACTTTTATCTTAATGACATGTTAGGATTTTTTAAAACCTGTTAAAGCTACAGCAAAGACATTGCCCTATCAGGCTACCAACCACAGGCTCTAAATCCACCTGGGCATTTTGCTGGGCTTACATAGGATGCCATTCGGACAATTGGGACATGTTGCTGGAGCTCCCTATGCCTAGCACTGCAGAGGTTTGCCCATGTCAAGTGTGTGAGGGTCTTGCAGAGATGGCCAACAAGTGCAGGGCAGGTGGGAAATGTCTTTGTGTGCATGGCGCTGGTGTCTGCAAATGGGTAATACACTCTGCACCGGGGCTGTGCTTCCTGAACCAGGGAAAGTGGAGATGTGTTGTGCACCCGTTGGACACACATCGTTACAGTGCGTATGTACGTTTGCTTGTATGTACTTCTATGTGTAATGCTATGGTGTATTTATTGTATGTCTGCAATGTATGAAATGTGCTTATGCAGGTTATGAGAGCGCTTGTGTGTTGCGCGGCTCCATTCTGCCTGCGAATATACCAGCTGTGCGGATGAACACAACTTGTGTGTGTCCGTGGTCAGTGTGCAGGCATTGTATCTGTGTATACAAGCGTAATGACTGTTTGCGTACGGTTGGGGTGAGCACGCGTGTGTGTGTGTGTGTTTGTGTGTATTCCTGGGGTCTACAGGCATCCTGCCAGCATGTGCCTGCTGCCCTGGTAAACTGGTGTTTGCGTGTGTAATGCGTTGTGCACTCAAGCGAATCGACCTCCCTCTCCCTGTACTGCCTGCATTTCCCTGTGGGCTGTTCATGCCTCCTCCCGTCTCCCTCTCATTTCCAACCAGCACTGCTCTGTGCCTGAGTGGGGAACACCGAATAAATGGTGTAAGCGCCCAGCAGCTTGATAGCTGATCAGTCACTGAAAGAGCCCTGCGTGGCTTTTTTGTGTTTTTGCCAGCTGCAGCGACAGCAACTGCCTGCTGCGCAGGATGCAGCCTGGAGCGGCTGGGGCTTGGCGGGAGGCTCCAGCACCCAGCTGGGGAGCAGCACCCAGCACCCCCCTTGACCTCATCTCCAGACTTGCATCTCAAAGGTTTCTGTCCCCGCTGTGCGCCATGGAGAAAGACAACTCAGACAGGCGTGTTTCTGAAGTGTCCCAGGTTTGGGTTAATTAATCATCCTCCGTAAGGAAACACAGACCTGATTCTGCTCACAGTTGTTGCTGCTGTAAGTCCCACCGCAGGTTGTCGGTGCCTTATTCAAGACTGGAACCAGGTGGCGGCAAGTGATCAGCATCCTGAAGGTTCCAGCAGTTATTGACAATGAGCTAAGCCATGGTGCCCTCTCTGCTCGTGAGCTGGCCCTCAGGCCAGGTCAGCCTGGGCACTTCCCGACGGAAGGAGCCAGTCCTGCGCACAGAAGTAGTTGCTGTGGCAAAATCATCTGAGCGGGAGGGCTGCCAATAATAACGCCGCTCCCTAGCCAAAGGCATTTCTTTTAGGAAGGCACACTTTCGCAGTCCATTGCAGAAGTCATACGCCAAGAGGAGACAGAGCTAGAAGAGACCAAGTGTTCATTCCCTGCCACGAGGCAGGATTGTCTCCATCCTAGACAGGTATGTGTTTAACCTCAAGAAATGAAGACTTCAACCTTCACCTCTTCCCCACACAACTTGTCCTAGCACTTCATTATTCCTAGTGTTAGAGGTTTCCTAACGTCTAATCTGTACATCCCTCCTAGACCAGGACTTCTTGTCCCATTTCCAGTGTCCATGGAGAATTCCTTTCTGATTTAAAACAGCTTTTTAAACATTTAAAAGCTATGATCATGTCTTGGGCTTCTCTTTTCAAGACTAAAAAGCCCCAGTGTCTTTGATCTTTTCTTCCATTGTTTTCACTGCTTTCCTCTGGACAGCTGCCAAAAGGTCCATCTGTCTCCTGAAATACGGCACACACCTTCGACACAGTTTTGCTTGTATCTGGAAGTCCAGGTTTCTGGACCATTGCATCTGTTTCAAATTCAAGTCACATTCACAGGCAGTCGAGGTTTGCAGAGACGGCTGGTAGAGGCGAGCAGAGAAATGTCCTGTGAGAAATCCCAAGTCTGTGGCACCTGCGTGCCTTTCTCCTCCCAGTACAGGATGAGAGCTCAACAGATGGGAACTATTCATGAGGTGCACTGCTGGCTCCCAAGCACATGGACCTGCTCTGAGTGCTGCTGAATTTCATTCCCTGTTCACCGTCGTGGTCGGGTCAAGCTCAGTGGACTCGGCATCCTGTCTGGGGTGTCCTCAGCCTCTCCAGCAGACAGTGGGGCACTGCCCTTCTCCATCTCGAGGGGCCTGCAGGGCAGAATCATCCACCCATGGCCTCAGGATGCTCTAGGACTGAATGCCAGGCTGGTAGTCAGTCAGCAAACTCAGGTGAGGGTGAAACCCCAGTATCCTGTGGGTATTCTGAAATGTTTTGACTGCCTGGTCCGGCGCAGGGATCTGAGATACCACAATGAGAAGTTAGGGGTGTGATTTTCAACAGATGCAGACTCACCATTTCTTGCAAGACTCATTTTCATACCACATGCTCATCAGGAGAATCCAGAAGCCACAAAATCCTTGTTAAATACAAATACAAAGAAGTGCTGTCTGTACTGTTGCCTTTTGAAGTATGAAGCCCCTGGTCCACAAACACCAGCCAGACCAGAAAAGCCACAGTAATGGCACAGCCCCCAGTGCATTGCTTTACCAGGTACCCACAGGGTGCATCTTCTCCGTGAGAAGTGGGGTGACCTTGCTATAGCATCTCTGAGAGCTCCTGCCCACCCACTAGCAGGTGCTTCAGTGAAATGTTTCTTTCAACAGGAGGAAACCAACTCCACTGGGAACTGCAAAGCCAGTAATTTTGCCCTTTATTGGTAAGGTNAAAAAAAAATGAGGGAAAGAAAGTGAATGAATGAAAATCCATTAAATCTAACTGGTAGCTTAAATGTTTATGCCATGTCTGACTGCCTGATCCTGCCATTACTTTCTCTCTGCATCCTGCTGTACCTGCAATTCAAGAAAATTGCCTCCCAAATTGCCATCTTTAGTTTGAGATCCACGTACAACTTGGCTGTAAGCAGTGGATGGAAATGAAATGGACTAAAAATTTAATCCAGCCAGGATTTCCTTGTGTTTTTCAATAGTCCTTGCTGTCAAACTGTAAGTCCTGCTTATTAAAGGTCATGTTTATTAGAGAATGAGGCAGGGAGAATTACAGACACTGACATCTTTAGCGGTGCAATGAGATAAAAAAAAAAAAAGATCTTTGCTTGCATCTACACGTTTGCCTCTGTATACAGGCAGAGAGACCTATATAAAGTTGTGTTTGTTGCAGTGACATGTACATGCAGAAACCTTTGGCAGAAAGCTTCAACTTTCAAGCTGCACTGAGATTTGCCCTTAGAACGGGCTAAAATCCCTCTGCTTCACACTTTAGTGATCAGATTTCATCTCCTAATTTGACATAACAGCCTCCAGAGATTAATGAAAATTTCCATGTAGGTTTTTTTGTTGTTTTCCAAGTGAAGTACTCTTCCATCCCCCCATTCCCTAAGGAGGTTGTTAAAAAATACCCTTTTTGGAAATATGGTCCTAGTTATTCCTCCTTTATTAGGGATTTTCTAGCTAAACCACCACTGTCCTAGTTTCCAGTAAACTCACAACTTCACACACAGATGCACACAGTAATGTCTCAGCTGTTAAACCGGTCCTCAGATCATCTGCATTGAGTTCTCCAGTTCCCAAAGGCAACCTCTTGCCTCTCTCTCTCTTTCTCTTTCTTTCTCCCCTTCTCTCCTTCTCTCAGCCTCCTTTCAGTAATCACTTATTTTTAGGACTATTAATTTGAAGCTTCCAAAACTCAAAGGCATAAAAAATAAATGGAAAAAAAAGAAAACTCCTCATTGCTTTGGAGAGTGGTGGTGAGCCTGGGGAGATATGAACAATGGGGATGAAACTGAAGGAAGGAGCAAATTTGTGGAAGAGTGGTTCTGCGGAGAATCATTACCTGCTAATGTATCATCAGTGGCTCAGGATGTCCCTGGTTCACAAATTGCTGAGGTCTGGGAGAGCAGGATTGCCTTATTCTTCTAATCTTGTCAAGGTATCTGCTGTTGGCCATCTTTGGAGATGAAACATAGGGTCTTTGGTCTGACCTAGGTGTGATGAAAGTGGGACCCAGGGTTCTGAGCCCTGTAGGGATGCTTGTACCTGGAGTCGTGGCATCTACCTGCAGGCTGCCAGCTGAGGAGACCACACTGAGGTCATGCTTGATCTCAGCATGACCTTAGGGAGATACCTCTGGATCTGCAGTCCCCTGGAGTCTGAAACATATGCTGGAGCTGACTGCCTCTCTGAGGACAGTGAGGACAGTGGGTTTCCCAGGAGTAAGGAGGATGCGTTACTGTTTTGGGGATGGTCTGCAGAGCTGATGGAGAGTCTGGTGTGCCAGCCCCCACTCGCTGACATAAGCAGCAATCACCCTATGGACAAGGGCACGCTTGCTGAATGATCCTGCCACCGCCTTGTCCCACTTCTGCTCGCTACTTCATCGTGTCCCCACTGAAAGGACGGGCACAATAAATATTCATAGTGCACTTATGGGTCTATTAAAAGCTACGTCTTTTTTTTTTTTTTTCTCCAAGGTAGGTTCATCTATTCTGATTATGCTAAGGGCCTACCAAATCACTCTCTCTAAATATGCCGTCGCCCTAGTGATAAATGCAGCTGCTGGAGTGGGTCCTTTCTGGCGTTAATCGAACACTTTAATGAAGTCAGTGTGCTGTTCATACGCATTAAAATGCTGGGTCCCAGCCTGAAGAGGTGCAGTCCCTCTCTGGCTCTTGTGCCACTGCACCAGAGGTAAATAAAGCACTTAGGGCTTGTGCTGGGAAGGGATGAATATCTATTTGTTGCTGCTCATCCTTTTAGGCATCCCTCCACCCTTTTTTTTAAAGTGTGAACAGTCTTCAGTGCCTCCCCTCCCAGGACTGCACAGCAAAGTGGCGCGGATGGGCTCTGATGGCTATTTGTTGTCTGTCATTCCTGTTACGTGTGACAAACTGCTGCACTGACTCCAGCCTCCCAGCTCCCTTTACAGACCATTGTCCTCCCAGTAATGAAAGGACACTGGCCGGAGTGGAGGCGCCACGAGTGAGCTGTCTGAGCAAGCAGGGAGGCACAGTGACCCAGCAAGAAGGTGGCAGCACGCACACCCAGGTTCTTAATTCATGAGTCCACAAAGGTGGTGGTGGGCTTGTACCATGAGGGGCGTGGTGGGCTTGCAGGAGTGCAGGCAGGAGAGCGGCTTTCCCTGGGGAATCCTAATGTGGGTGGGATGATGCTTGGCTTCAGGAGGCCTTTAAGATCACTGGTGTGGTCAGTCGCAATTGTGAACGAAGAAGGCAGCAACAAGGGAGGTGAATTGAGTGATGGGCAGTACATGAAGTGTGCTATCCGGCAAGTCTATAAACCATGGGCAACATAAGGGGTAAGTGAAACTCCAACTTGAGACACCTGAGCCTCTTATGTACACCAGAACTGGGTAGCCAGGCTCCTGTGAAATCCAGAGAGGTCTTTCTCCTGCCCTGACTCAGACACTGACATTTAGTCAGCTGAATTGCTCTCTACTCGGTTACCTAAGCATCACCGTCTGCTGGGTGGATGTGTGCGTGTGAGCTGGGTGCCTACACCACCATCGTGGGGTGCAAGCTCCCACCGTACCCCCAGTTACATTGACAGTGTTGGCTCAGTTTACACACATATAGGAGTCTAGACCCACTTGGGACCTGCGGGATCCCTTTGGGCTTCCTGCTGGCCCAGAACGAAGGGTATCCTGTAGGCCCTTCGCTGCATTTCTGAGCCCTGTGTGGGTATCCTGGATGTCCTGAGGTACCTTACATAGCACTAAAAGTCTATGGGTAGGCAACTGAACTGAGCTGTAGTTCCAAGAGAGCTCAAATTGCTGAGGTATTGCTGCATGCAGACGCCTGGATTCAGGTGACTGACATCCACCCCAGGTATTTTTCACCCCTGACCATGAATCTTCATGTGAAGAGCTGGAAGGGCAGTTCAAGCTCTTTCGTACATTCAGGCTTGCTATTATCAACAAAAACTGCATTTTGTGGACTCTGGGTGTGGATCTTTGTGGGTGGGATGCAGACAAATAACTCTCTAAACCCACCAACAAATTTCACATAGGCTACAAAATAACAGCTGCAAGCATCACTACCAAGTAGAGCTCAAAACAAATACTCAAGGGAAGCAATGAGACTGTAAGCACTTCCCAAGCCCTGAGCAGCTTGCATTTATTTATTTCACATCCATTTTGGAAAAGGAAGATACAGTCCTTAGCTGGGGAGCTGAGCCACATGGTAAATTGTGTCTTGTACCATACCACAAGTGAATATGGCCCAAATGAACATTGACAATTTAAAGGACAGTGACTGCTCTCATGCTCTTTCTCATATCTGATCTTTTTTAAAAAACTTATAATCTGTTCTTTGAGCCATTTTGTCTCTCCTCCCACTGGTCCTGCCCTCTCTTTCTTCTTTTTTCCTTTCCCCCTGTTCACCTTCATGGATGGGAACCTCATTCGTTGTTGCTGAAACGTGCAGTCAGCTGAAAAATTGACACTGCAAAAGAACTGGAGAGCTAAGTGGATCCCCATCATAAGAGTCCAGGAATCTTCTCCTGGACAATCAGACTCAGAAATGCATAGTGTTTAAGAAGTTCTCTATCGAGAGCCATTAAATTTTATGTATTCATTCTGAGTTTATGTCAATAACTTGTGCTTGCTCAAAATACCTTTTCTGAGATGCTATCTTGTGACCTGAGGACATCAGAAGACAGAACCTTATATGTTTCCCTTCGGTGTTTTCTCTGATCGTTTTTGGATTTTAAAATTGGGAACTTGAATTTGACTTCAGATTCTTGACACTTGTCCCCGTCATGCCTTTCTCACTGCGTTGAACAGTTCCTGAAAATCTTTACTAACAGCCATATTATCCCCACTAAGATGTGTATGTGCTGTTGCAGCATGCCTCTTGATCTTGTTTTCACTAGTCTAAGGGGGTTTGAGGGCAAGACTCAGACCGCCTGCCTCAGTAGGTAATAAGGAAAGTAAACAGAATTCGTGTCCTCAAACTGGAGCCAGCAATTCAGAAAACTTCCGCTACTGCTTCACCTACCTTTGGAGAGAAATTCAGCTAGCCATGTGCTAAGGAGGCTTTCAGTGCTCATCTTCTGTGCCTGGCCCTAACCTACCAAGAAAGGGGCATTTGCTCTCTTCCACCCTGGGGTAATTTTTGTGTGCAGTATTCCAGGACCAGTTTCACTGACCATTCCCAAAGTTAAAACACCTTCCCTACTCCTGTTCTTGCTACTACTCATTACACCTTGCCTCTTGTTTGACTATCCAAATACCACACAATAAATCTGCCATCAAAGGAGGGAATTGATGATGAATTGCTTACCCTTTACAAATTCTCAATTTTCCCGCAATTCTCTGCTTTCTAGAGACAGCACATTATGCTGTACATAATTCTTACATGCCATGACCCAAGATACCCAACTTTGCTTCTTCCTGTAGGAGGACACTCTCTCCAGCTGTGAATAGGTCTCCTGGCCTTGTAAGCACTGACCATAATCTTTGTGTCAAGCAAAAACTGCATCAGCAGCAATTTTGTTTTCCTTCCAGATTATGGATGGCAAGACAGTCATGCCAGGCTTCCTACGAACTCCTACAGACCTTGCCTCCTCAGAAACACCCCCATCTGCCCTTGATGCCTCATAAACAACTGTTGTTTAGCAGATCGCTTAACAGTTCCTAATCCATTTAAAGACTGTTTCATGGGCATTGCATCACACTAATTTTTTAATCAAACTGTCATGAGCTGCAAAGTCAAAGCTTTATAGAAGTCTAAATATATTATATCTGGGTAGTGACCTTTATCATCCCAACTTCTTATCTCATCAAAGAGTGTTTGACAAGTCCTGTTTTCTATTAGTCTGTGTTAACTGGCCCTAATTATGTTCCCATGTGTTAATTCTGTATTGATTGACTCCTGTGTTAGTTTTTCCATTATTGTGATGAGATTATGTCAGACTTGCCACTCTAGAGCTGCTTGGGTCAGACCACTTTCTCTTTTCTAATACTGGCACATAATGAGAGCACTCCAGCTCCTCTGGAATTTCCCTAGTGCTCCAGGAGTTATCCAAGACCGATGTCAAGGGGTCAGAAATTTCCTCAGCCAGTTCTAGGAAGACTCTTGGCTACAAGTTTGCAGATCCTGTTCATATAAAATGTGTTTATCCCTAGAAGAAATTGCTTAACTTCCTTCTTGGTTGCTAGTAGAGTGGAAAGTATTTCGACATCCTTGTGTGATATAAACACATCCTCTTCTTTCTTTCCAAACTCAGAGCAAACATATTTATTGAACATTTCTGCTTGTCTAAATCATTATTCACATTTTTTATGTCTCCACATGGTTGGCCCATGACATCGCTGGCATTTCTCTTTTTCCTAATTAGCCTAGAAAACTCCTTCCTGTTCAATAATTTGGATCTTTCCTTGCCATCTTTATCTTCTCCTTTCCATTTTCTGTACTTCCTATCTTAAAATTTATACTGGCTTGCATTTCTGCTTCATGTCCTTGTTTTACTTTGCTATTCTAGGGCTAATTGCTACCTTTATATCAATGCTGAACTAAAATGTGTGTTTGGATAAAATTGTCCTGTTTTTTTTCTTAGGGAATCATAGGTTTTAGGCCCTTGTAAACCCCCATTAAAGCTCTCCTGATACATATACATACATACGTATATACTATACATGTGTGTATATATGTATGTATACCCCTTTCTCCCCTGCTCAGTTAAGCTCATACTTTGCCTTAGCCTTGGGAAATTGTTTTCTTAAGTTGCAACACACATCGTTCAGAGGGAAATTGTTTTTATTAGGTGTCATGAACAAGAGTCCAAGGAACAGAACCACTTGGATAGTTGATGCACCTGAGCAGGCGTCTTGCTGTACCCTCCAAGGGCTTTGTAGAGATGGATGTAGCTGAACGTGACTGGTCAGGAGCAGAAAAGTTGTCCACACAGGGGAATCGAACATACAAATCCTCATGTTTTCTTGCTTATCCTACCTTCTTCAAAATGTTGTCCAGGCTTACAGTAAGTCTTGAGTCTAAAGCACTCCTATCAGGGTTATAGATATTTCATGGCAGTTTACAGGACATTTCTGCTGATACATAACATTTGCTGTTGACTGAACACATCCATTTCATAAGATTAATTTGGAATCCAGATCTGTGTGACCAGGAACTCTACAAGTTTCAATATCATTGCAAGGAGAGGAGACAGCCTAGGTAGCTGGAGGGAAAAGCTCTTTTACATTAGCAACATGTGGAAGACAAGATGGATTTTGTTATTCTAAGTCCTACTTGAAGGTTACTTGACTCGATTTGTTGAATGATTCAAAATGAACCTAGGTGTTGATAATCCCAGCTCCTATGAGATTTGCTATGAATTCAAACTTTGTACAGCTAATATGACTTTACCTCTGTTGTAAGTCTGAAGACTATTCAATAACGACAGTCAGTTTGGTTTGTTTGCAATCTCCATATGTTCTCTAAAGTCTGTAGGGATGCCAGAAGATGCTTGATAAGCTTCAAGCTGAAGGAATATGAGAAACCTTTGGCAAAGTGAGATGAAACTGTAGGTAAAATAACTGGCGTAAAGCAGGTTGTGGCTGACACACTCTTAGAATCGTTACAGGCAAAATTCAGTACATGGAAGGAATAAAACCCAGTCAGCTCAGTGGTAGTCAATGAATCTGAAACGGATGGTTCAAGTCATGGTTAATTTATTCAAATTGGCTTTCCGTCTTGGTGTGATAGACAGGTACGATCTGCATAACCCCCTTCGACATTTTAAATAGTTCTCACAATAATGCATCAAATTGAGTTTCACCACTAGTAATAATGCAGAACATTGACCTGTAACATTTGAAAATAAATGACAGGAGCACAAATGCACTCCTTCCTGAGCAATCACGCTTTTCACACAGGTGGAACATTTTTGTTCCAACAACCATTTTGTTCCAGCAATAGCACCCGACTTGTGTCAATCACACTGAAGATTCAAAGAGCTTCACTTGTTCAAAACAAACAGAAGGAAGCAATTCCTCTCACAACATATAATTAAGCTACCGAACTCTTTGCCTCAGGATGCTGTGGACAATAAGAGTTTATGTGAGTTTAAAAGGTGACAGGAGAAATTCATGGAGGAGCATGCTAACACTGGCTATTAAGCACAACATCCTCACCTGCCTCTGGATGTGTGTGTGATGGAAATTGCTGGAGCCTGGCAGAGAACTCGGGGGATATATCGGTCTTCTACTTTCTGTGCAGGCATCTGCTGCTGGCCACTGCCAGAGAAAGGACAGTGTTATAATGGACCTTTTGTCTGACCGAGTGCACCCATCCTTATATTCTTAATCAAATCCAATGGAAATGCCTGACCATGGTTAAAATGGGCTTGGGAACAGGCTGAAGGATACCTAAAAGTTTGGCATAGCAGCTCTTCATCCAAGAGCTGATGTATAGCTCGGTGCAGTACCGCATCAACAATAAAAGAAATGCCCTTCTTGGACTGGGATTTCATAGCTGATCTTGCACTCTCCTCGGCAGACACGATCTTAATGGTGAACGAACTTCAGGGTAGATTGCATTTGATGCAAGATAGCAGTCATTATTCAAGCTGACATTGACAAAATGACAGTGGTAAAATAATGGCACATTCTTTGATATTGCCTTCAGGGTCAGGATACTCACTGTTATAGGATGTCTTATCGATCGGACTTGCCATTTTTAGAGCCCAGACAAGATGTCAGGAGGAAGTTGCAACTGGAGAATAACAAGAATTAAAGGATTTAGCATTGGTTCGTGGCCTTCATGAAGTGTGGACACACAGGTTTCTTATGGTCTATGAACAAAAGGTCTGAAACTTCTGTACCTCCCAGATGATGATGCCATAGATAAAAGGTACTTGATAGCTAGCAACTTTCTTGTTGCTGATCTCATAATTTTATTCCTGTGAGCTTCCAAGAATACCACATACAGGGATTGATTTCATTTTGGGGCCCGTAGTGACACAAAAGAGCAGCTCTGATTTCATAGCTGCATGTATTCCTCTGAAGAATGAAGGTTTATGCAAAGTCTTGGTGCACAAGGAAAGATGCCAAGCCAAATGTATTTTTAACTGTCCAGCCAGCTGGGTTTCTTGTGTCTGTATGAATTCACTGCTTTTCCCCACAAGGATGATCAGAAACATCACTCTTGCAAAAGTTCTCAGTAAAATATCTGTAAAAATTGGTGAACCCAAAGGTGCTATGAAGCTCCCAGACTTTCTTTGGAGCCCATCCAACAATGGCAAAATTGCTTTAGTTTTATCGTTATTCCCTCTGAGGAGATGACGTATACAAGGAGTTGCACTTTAGTGAACGTTTCATGTTTTATATACAGTCTGTTTTCTCAAGCACCAGCTAGAGAGGACCAGCACTGTCCGTATAGCCAGCCAAGACTGAGCCTGATACATCCATGCAGACCTTACTGATGTAAGGAACCAACGGGAACAGGCTGAGTGGTGTAGCTAAATACTCAAAGTAAATGTGTACTATATAGACTAAAGCCTTCTAGTCAACACCTTCATAAATACACACCAAGCTGCAAGCTCTATTTGAGTCCAACTCCATAAACATCCTGGCACTCTATGTCCTTTTCAACGGTTCATTAATTAAAGACAGATGACATTTGGTTTTGATCATTATTTATTTTTCAGGATTTGATGCAGTCAACAACAAGGCGTAAAGAGCCGTCCTTTTTTAACAAACACGACGGAGGTACCGAAGGGAGATATATGAGTGAATGAAACTCTTTGTTAGGCTTTTTTTTAGGTATTCCTGCGGGGCTTGAAATCTAGCCTGGAGAAGCAGTAAATTATTTCAGCTGAGGTGCCGGCTTCAAAATTCAGACTGTTTAGATATCAAAAGGCTGAGGTTGAATTAAAGTACCAGACAGATTTCATCCAGGTATTTTTCAGAAGTCTGGGGGAGAGGTTCACTTGGGCTTGCTGGACACAGGTGTGGTCAGTGTGACCAAATTAGTTGCAGGACATTAACAGCATGTACAAAAAAAATGGCCACTTTGGACAAACTGTGTTCGTACTGATGGGATTTCTGTGAAATGCAGAGGTGATGCACTGCAAGCCAGAGATGCCAAATAGCAGGGGGGTGCATCCCATTGATTGAATGAAACCGCATGATCACAAGGTGATCTGGAATCAGGACTCAGGGAACTTACTCCGACAAAACCACCACCAGATTCAACAAGGTCAGGAGGGGCCCCGGCTCCGCTGGACCAGAAAATCAAGCTTCAGGGTAGCCATGAGGTTCCCAGATGTGACAAAGTCACTCAAAGAAATCATGAGGCACAGCAAGCAGAGCTGACTTTCTGTGTGCGTGGAAAAGCTGGCTTAGCAGAGCTATCGACTTTCATCTCACTAAGGCTGGGTGTTTTGCACATTTCCTTGGCTGGGAAACCGGTAAGAAAACGGATTTTTCGAGCGTGATATAAACAAAGCCCAAGAAAAACTGTCCTGGATAGTCCATCTGGTGTCATTTTTGGTGCCTTCCCGTCGTATCAGCCAGCACTGGTATAAATACAGGTTCTATGTGGGGAAGTAAGGATGATCTGGGCAGGAAAAAGCTTTATTTGCCCTTGATTTTGCACTCTTTGCAGGCCTGTCTGCAGAGTTCAAGTAGGGTTGTGTGCAGGTCTGGAGTGTTGACCCCAGCCAACTTAATCCTTTGTTTTATTGTATCAGCCTTGGCAGAAACAGACTATCTGAGGCACTTCAGCCTACTCCCGGTCAAGAACCATGCACAGCAGATCAAAGCAGGATAGACACTGCCTGTTGCTTGCCAAGAAGGCCAGGTGGCAGAAAGCTTCTCACATGTCAACAGGCACTAGGAGAAGTTCGGGAAACATTTGCAGGCAGCTGACGTCTTCGTGGAGATCTCAGGCTGAGGCTTTCAAGAGTTCACCGCACCTCCAAGTACAGCTGCCGAGGAGTCAGGGTGCACGCAGCTGGGTGGGATACAGGGCTGAGCAGCAGCACATGCCTTTTCCTGGAGGGGTTCAAAGCAGAGATGACAACCAAGGGCTGGTTAGGAGCAGAGGCAGATGGCAAGACAGAAATACCAGTCCTTGTACCCATAATAACCAGCTTTGTCTTTCTTCAAATCGCAAACAAGTGTTTAAAGAGAAACTCGTCCTCTTCTCCAGGTTGCTTTGGTGGTCTGGAATAGGCTCCAGGAATTGCATCCAGTCAGCCGTCTGTTCCTATGCTCAGCTTGAGAGTAGATGATGCCCCAAATCTTAGTGGAATTTAAATGGAAAAAGGGCAAAAAGGCTAATCCAGGGAGGGAGCCAGGAAGACATTTAGAAGCGGGAACATGTTAATGCAAAAATACTGTTCCCAACAGCACTTTCAGTCTCCTCCCTAGGACCAAGGATTAAATGGGACAGAGAGCTGCTGTGATTTGGCTTCTGCTCTTCATATGTTGAATTTTATTTTCCTATTTCATTTTTTTATTGTCTTTTTTTCTTTTTCATTTGGGAAGTGACCCAAGAAACTGTGTTTCCCACATAGCCTTTTCAAAGGAAATTTGATGCTGCAACAAGGGCCCTGGGGGAAACACTTTGGGAAAACAGCACCAGCTCTGTCCTTCCACTTTTTTTTTTCTTAGGA
>VYXH01004338.1:6154-17387 GCA_013397275.1 Burhinus bistriatus | reverse complement strand
AGCTGACCCTGCCCCGATCCCGAGGTTTGGACTAGGTGATTTCCAGAGATCTCTTCCAACCTCAGCGATTCAGAGTTAGCAGGTCACTTAGCAAATCTCTTTTAATTATGGCCAATTACGTTCACATTTCATGTGAACAGGCACAGGGGAGACCAGGTCTTGCTTCAGTTTAGCCTAAGTCTGTTCCCAGACTATGGAAGAGAAAGTGAACCATGGGGGCTTTTGGACTGGGTTGCGATGTGGGGTTGTACAGTATGCCCAGGCTCATCGTGAATGGGGAAGGCTCAACCCGTGTCCCCTTGCTCAGTTGGTGAGCAGTGACTGATTAAACTGCAATACACGAGCCCATGTCCTCCTGCTTCCCCCGGTCTAAGGCTCTTGCTCCCGATGGGAGCACCATCGGGAATCAGTGGATCAGTGAGTCGGAGGGGACCCTGGCCCTGGGGATGGCATTAACACTGAAGAGGAAAGGGGTAAAAGAGACTCGATACTATACACAGATTCGATAAACTTTTCTCCAACGTATGTGCAGCACATGCATTTATCAAATGGGAGCTTTCAGAGGAAGCAAGCGGGATGGTTTGTGTTCTCTTTTTCCCCACATCTCACTAGGTTTCAAGTGCTTTATTGCTATCTTTGAACAGGATCATAAAAATGGAAGGATCAGACCCCAGCCATCCGCTCTCATGCCAATAGCCTTGTTGAAGTCAAAGGGGCTGTTGGGTGATGGGGTCTCAGTGCAGGCTGCTGGCTTGGTCTCCGTGTCATGGAAAACCTCCAGCTGGATAATTGCATCCTGCCTCAATAAATTCTCCCTGGAAATCCACTTGGATTGCAGCATCTTCTCTCCCTGACTCTCTTCAGCAATGGTGGGGAACGGTTCGAGGCAGCGAAGCAGCTGCTTTGTGCTGTCTCTAGAGGTGTCCGCATTCCAGTTGCAGGCAAATGATCTCTGTGCTCATCAGGTCCACCAAATTGCTAGGAGGGCTGCAGTGGGGAGGGATGTGAAAATGAGCGCTACTGGACAGAAGGGCTCTGAGATGACACAGAATCGCTCTGCTCTGGGCTGCGGCCCTGCAGCAGCCCTAAAGCCAGATTGCACTGCCCTGGGACGTCAGCTTGAAATGCAAACAGGGAAGTGCAATGGGTTGACATTTGCATCGCACTCATCTGAGCCCTTCAGCACAAGGCAAATATTTGCTGGTGATATTGATATCATCTTAGAACCACAGAAATGAGGCCTGGCAAAGGCATACCACATCATGTGCTCCCAGTACAGGGGCAGGATGTTTTCAGACAGAAGCCTTTCTCCAGGCTTCATCCAGTCCTGTTTCAGGAATCCAGAGGACCATTCAGCACAGGGAAGAACAGATATGTTGAAGGCTTGAGTGCCTGGGAGACAGCCTGGCTGGAACACCTCTTGGGATAAAGCCTCAGTCGAATGAGGAATTGACGCCCAAAGTATAGGATAATAATAGAATAATTTCTCTTAAGTTTTTTGACACTTATCTTTACGCTGAGCCTGGTTTCTCGGTGCGATGTCACTTGGCATAAAAAGAGGGCAGGGAGAAGAGCGGTGCCTGGAAACAGACAACGGAGTAGGGGACTGGACACTGCCATGTCCATGTGGGCACCCAGTCTACTGGAGCCCCACACTGCAGGCTGGCTGTGCCCATGTCAGTCCTGCTTGCATGGAAAAGCTGCATGTGGTGGGACTGGCTGGAAGAGAGTGAGGGCAAAGGGGACAGGAATGGGTGCTCCCTGGATCTGGCTTTGGAATAACGCTCCTCCTCACATGTTGTCTTCATCTATCTGCCTCCTTTCGTGCAGCTCTGCTTTCCATCTCTCTCCAGCACATGCATGCACATCGTAAAGCAGCCCCTGCACCCATCTCGCCTTTCCCCACACGCCTGCAGGACTGCAGACTGCAAACACACCTTTCCTATCATCAAACGTGGACGCGCACCCCCTCCACACACCCCATGCAAAAACAGCCAGCCAGCCTCCCCGAATGCGAGCTAGGGGAGTTATAAAAAGGTAGATGTGTTTTTCAGGAACACGAGCAGCCCAGCTGAGCAGAACTTCAAGGGGGCCACTTCTCACTCCCTTTCGTTTCCACTCCAAAGAGCGCGTGAATGATGTCCAGTGGGAACGAGCTCGCCAAGAAAAATGCAGCTGAACTGCCGTCGTAAGGGTTGTGTGCTTCACGCCATAAAACCAGAGTGGAAGAGCAGTGTGAGAAGCTAAGACCCTCACGCACAGGCCATAATGTTCTTTTCTGCTTTGAAGTGGATTTAGGGCTGGCTCAGCCTCTCTGGGGGCTGGAGGCTGCTGCTTATCCATGCAGCCTAGCAGCAGCAATAAGCAGCTGAACATCCTCAAGCTTCCTCTGTATGGAGAGCAGAGAACGCTATGCATCCCTCTTCCTCCAAAGCAGCAGCTGCAATCAAGGAATCACAGGATGGATTGTCACAACTCACCCATTCCCCCTCTCCCTGGTGTGTTTTGGACCTGAACTCTTCCCAACTCTGAGGTCTGTTAGCACCTCCTCGTTTTTGACCCCATTTTCATGGCAAGGAATGCCTTGCAGGGCACCCTGCATAGGACCTGGGTACTCTGTGGCTTCTCCACAACCTGTCTGCAGGCAGAGGTCTTCTGGACAGCATCCCCCAGGTTCTTGCTTATGGCTGAAGAGAGGTGGGTGCTGTTTGGTTCCCTTCAGATTTGCCAGCTTTACTTGGCTTGTACTTCCTCTCCATTTTTCCTGTATATATGACAATCCTGGGCCTTCTCCTTCTCTTCCCTTGCTGATTAAGAGACATGGATGTTCAGCTGTGGATGGACCCAGGCCAACCCTTCTCCAAGCAAGGTCCGTCACCAGTGGCCGCACGACTAGACATGTCTAGCTGCCCTGGGGATTCATGGCAGAGAGCAAGAGCTCTGGTCAGGGCAGGGGCTGCTCACAACAACTGCTCCAAACTCTCCACTCTAACCACTGAGCATGTTTGCTGGAACCGTCTGTAGGAGCTGGTCACACAGCAAGAAACCCAGCACTGGGACACTATGGCAGAGCTTATCTTTTGGGATGTTTCTTCCTGACCCCTTATCTCTCCCCACCAGTGGCTGGTTATGCCTGGCCAGGGTAGATACATGAACCCCATCTTATCTGAAAACTCACCTATGGGGAAAGGAGATTTTGGAGGAAATGCAGATCTGGATGTTTGGGTTACTTGCTTCACTGAAAGCTACTGCTTCACAGCTGCCTTGCATAGGGTGGTCATGACAGCACACACTGACAATAAAAAACGACCATCCAGGGCTCAGAAGCTAAATCCTTCTTTAGCCATGGAAGCCAGCCACATCTTCCTACAGCTCTCCAGGGGGCTGCAGGAACAAGTAGCTACTAATGTGTGACTTTTCTCCACCAGATGCAGCTACCTGAAAGCTCAGCGTCTAATTTGCACTTGTCATCTGGGATATCTCTTGTTTGTGGAACACTTTTTGATGCAGATTCACCCTGTCTGTTGAACACCCTTGTATGAAGAAGGAATGAGTTTCCTCATTCCCTGGAGGTATCTGTTTCTCTCCACTGGCTGTCAAAGGAACAAACAGCAGCTACAGCGTAGATTAGAACCATGGCATTAACACAGCCAAAAATAGGTGGGATGAGTCCTACCCTCTGTGTCAGATAGGAGGTCACCCCTGTATCATGCTGCATGGCCTTTCTCCCTGTTTGTCTATAAAAAGAAATCTCTGATGGCTCTGGTACACTCAGATCTCAGGAGTTACGCTAGTGCATTTCTAGTATAAACTCCCAGGTGCCTGGGTGTGACAGAGGAACAGGAGACAAAACTGAGATTTTTAATAACCTTTCTAGGCTATAAGGTTATTAAATTTGTGGCTGGTTTCAGAGTTACCCAAATCCTCCACATCTGCCCTGATGATCCCTCCTGCCGTAGGGATGGCTGGATATGACTTGTACCCACCCCTCAGCCACTATGGTTTGCAGCCCACCATTTCATTAACATCCACCCAGGCTCATTTCAGCTAGTAGTAACGTATTTTGCCTTTCCTACTATGATTGAGGAGACTTCTGAAAAAGTCTGCTTTAACCATTGAAGCTAAATGTGCTGCCAGTCCAGAGGAGTCATCATACGTGCTCTACGTCCTTTGCAAGCGAAGTACTGCTGCTCAGCTCAGCACGGCGAGCGCAGGCTGCCTGCAAACCAGGCATCTGCAGCAAAAGTGCCAGTACTCACGTGCACGACCTTCTTCTCAATCAGATCTGCTGGAGATTTCTTGCTTTATTAATGAGAGCAGAGATTGTTGAGAACAATTAAAAGAGTTGCCGTAGGCACAGAGAGCGCATGTGCAGCCATGTAGTGGTCCTTCAGGTACTGCACAGATATTAGGGAAGGGCTGATAAAGTCAATACCCAAGAAACAGTTTTTCACTCAATTACAGTAGTTTAAAATAAGGTTGAAATCTTGGTTCACCACTATTCCCCAAATATACCTACCATAGTTCATGTCTCAAATGCATGTATTAGATACATTCAGATGGGCTGCCTAGGGTGATAACAGACTTGGGGAATGACCTCAGGTTGAACTGCAGGGAAAAGAAATTGTTTCCTCATTAATATCGCTGCAAAATAAATGTCAACTGGAAAAACAGTTTCTGTGTAATCAATCTTGGTTCATAGACACTGGGCTCTGACAATTCCTCTCATGGAAAGGAATATATTTCCCATAGATCTGTAGTGTTTCATACATTATAGCTTTCATAATAGCAAAAGCCAGTGCTAGGGTTACATTGAGATTTTCTTTCTAACCCTTTGGTTTCACATGATCATAATTCTCTGAAAAATTTCTCTGTTCAGACTAAAACTTTCACACTTCGTATAGGGCAAGAAATGATGATTTTTCTTTCACTGAAGAAAATCCTTTTAGCTATCTTTGATTTATTGGAATGTGTGTAGGGGAGAATTACACTTTTATGGCTTTTTAAAATGTATTTTTCTTCTTGGCAACTAACAAGGCTAGAAAAGCCCTTTTCCTAACCTACTTGGCATTTGCCTTACCGAGAAGCCGAGATTTTGTTGGTGGTGGGCTGGGGAAATCACCTACAAGAAAAACAGCAATTGAAGGATCACCTCTGAGCGTGCTTAGCTGAGATATACTGGGATTTTAGGGGGAGGGGGAAGAGAAGTGTTTAGATTTATTTCCTGCAAGGCGACGTTGTGTACAGAATCTGCTGCTGAGCCTGGGGCTGCTTAAGGTTGGTCATCGGGTTAAGGACAGGAATGAGTGACAAGCGACTCTCCCTCAAATGCAGAAGGAAGGTGTATCTCTACTCAAAGTCTCACCAGTTTGTGTGATTTGGATTCTGAAGACATTCGCCTTTGCTGGTTTTCTTCTAAAAAAGCTCCAGCTCTGAGAGTCAAATGATACAAGGGAATCTCGTGTATCATTGCAAAGAAAAGTGCTTTCTCAACTTCACCTTTATGCAGAAAAGTGTGAAAGCATGGCTTGGCAAGACTCCAAGATTTCTCCAGTGTCACATCCTGAGATTAGTTCCCACCTTCCTCTCTGGCTTTTCCTGGCTGCCCATGGCAGAGGCAAGTGGTTGTTAAATCACTGGTCAAGTGGCCCTTGAGGAAGGGTCCTTCCCTGCTTACAACCTCATGCCACGGCTCCCCTGTCACATGCCTGAGCATGCTGCTCTGGTCCCTGACCCACCGTGATGGATATGTGGAGTCAGGCACACTGGGAAGAAAACACCTGCAAGACTTGCAAAATGTCAAGATGAATGAAAGAACCTCATGTTTTCAATAAATAACTATTTTTAACCAGCGTCATGTTGCCCATGCAGACTGGCCGATGCATTTGAGCACCAAACATTGCCAACTCCATGAGCTTGTTCATTTCCAAGGGGCAGCAGAATACAAGAGAAATGCAAACAGCTGCACAGTGCTTTTCTTCTACTCCGATTTTCCCTTACTAACAGGAGGTAAGAAAATGTCATGCAAAATGACTCTGTTAATGTGACAATAGGATTATACATCCATTCAGTGAAGGATGGCAGGAAGTAGAGAGGTTGATCCTATCTTAGCCACGTCAATTTGTAGCCCCTATTTGTTGTGCTGTCTGCCTCCAGTGCTGGTGACTGTGGCAGCTAATTCTAGCGGAATTTCAGCAAAATTCCAGGAATCTTAGATGAAAAGCAAATTTTTCACCACCAACACAATTTTTAAAGCACATAGAAATTTGGGCTCAACTTACTGTCTTGTTTTCTGACCTGTGTGATGCAGCCTGTTCTGTTGATATAGCCTTTTTTCCCATTTCTTATATATCTCCTATGTATTCCCTGCATCTGTTTGGGAACTGGATTCATCCTACTACCTCAGAGCCTTTCTTTCTGAGATGTCTGCTTTCTATGCACGAAAATGCATTCGCAACCCATTGTAACTAGATCCAGGCATTGCCTTATTCAGTGCAGTTAGCTACCCCACAGAGATCCCTTCATGTCATAGTGTTTGTCCTCAGAAATCTTAATTGTAGACCTGTTGTTATTGCCTACTGCTTTTTGAATTTAAACCAAAGCTGGCAGCAATTGCTTGATCTCATCCTGCTTTTTGCAACATGTTCTTTTACAAAATCATTTATTACTTACCAAAAATCGAGTCTCAAACAGCATCACGACACTAATACTCAAAGTATTTGGGAGAAAAATCTGCCATCTGCCCGTTCTCAACAACCTTGACTGACTTCAATAATTGGGCTGGAAAAATCTATTAAAAGGATTAAGTGTTGCATTGCTGATGGGCTGTCAGTTGGATCCCTCCAGCCTTGAGACCCTGTACCACACAGACTCAAACTGGAGAGCAGTCTGGGATTATATGGCCATTAATAGACATTTTGGAGGAAGACATGAGACTACAGCTGGCAGATGAGCCCTACAGTTTTCCCACTGGTGCCTAAAACATAAAGTGCAAAGACCTTCCGTGTTCCTAAGATTGAGAACTGTTGGTGTTGTATTACCTGTAGAAATAACCCTGGACAAGACCAAGAGCCCATCAACCAGGCTTTGGATCTTGCTGAGCTGCTGCTTTCAGTGTCTTCTTTTGGCAGGGAGCTGCACGTCTTAATGCCCTTGTCCTACAGCCCATGCAGCATCTGAGGCTAAATCTGTGGGGCAATTCACAGGTTTAATGGTGAACTGACCTGGGACCATACATGGTACATTTGAAATACAGCCAAAGAGACCAGTTGTCAGGAAACGTAGACTCTACAGTCAGGTAGGAACATATTTTAAGACTATAACACTGTGTATTAAAAGTATATTTACAACATAATAAGCCAGGCTGTATATTTCAAAGATCAATGAGAAGGGGCCAGTTTTGGTGACGTTTGAAGTCTATCTCCTGGGCTGTCACATATATTTGAAGAATGCCTGCTATACATTTAGATCAACCCCCATTCCAAATGGAGGGGAACGCAGCTCTCTCCCCATATGGGGCTAATCTCCGGGAAGGCGGCGCGAGCACATGGTACCAATTCCTGCACACTTTGGTCCCTTAACTCAGTCCTGAAGGCAGGGAGCTGAGATGGGGGCAGGGGTAAAAGCCTGCTGTCACCCGTTCGTCTTTCAGAGAGGGGTGCCTGCTGCTCACAGGTGATCAGTTTAGCTTTGCTCCCATAGTAGGGTAGAAACACTGAGGGGACTAACCACAGGGAGTGACGCCTAGGGACAGGAATGGCTCCTGATGGAAATGTGGAAATTGCAGCTCCCTCCCACATTCTGGGGCAAATGCAAAAAAACCCAAATCGAACCCAGAATGAGCTGCCACCCCTCTCTGCAGCTCTTTTGCAGCTGAATCCTGCAAACCCAACCGGATGGCTAGAGAAATGTGTTACACACAAACAGCAGGTGAGCAGGGACAAGTCTGACTTTGGGGCAGCAGGTCAGCTGCCATCAGAGCTGCCCTTTCAGCCCCAGAGGAGCTGGACTGAGCCCGTGGGAGCCAGCCGCAGCGGTACCCTGCACACGCAGGCTGCAGGTGTGAGAAGCAGCGGGTTACTGCTTGTGCTAGAGGATGGGTAAAGCAATGTCCCTTCTGGCAGGAGGGAAACTGCAGTGGCGATTGCACTGGGAGACCTGACTGACAACAGAAAACATTTTGGGGGTAAGAAAAATCCAAAATTTTCAACAACACGTTATCTTCTGAAAGTTTCCAAAATCTGTTACAACATTTTTTTCTTTGCGGTGACACATTCATGAGTAAATCCCAGTTTAGGCAGCTTTGATTTTTTTTCGGTTTCTTCGTTTCTTTTTCTTCCACATGAAAGAAAAAGGTAGGTGGGAAGAGGATCTTCTGCTTAAAATTTTGAAACAATAAATACTGGTATCTATAATTTTTTTTTTTTCAAACTTTGTTGACTTTTCCTCTTCTAGTTGCATTAGAGAAAAACAGTTTCTAGGAAAATCCATGATGAGATGAGAGACAGTCAGAGCTGTAAAGTGTAGGAGAATTGCTCACCTCTCTTAAGACACCAACCTGCAGACATTGTCTAAGCCAATTGCATGAGGATCCTGTTCTGGGTGTGTTCATCTTGCTCTGCACAGGCTGACCCATTCCCTCTGATGCTCCACATAGAAATGGCTATGCCTCCAGGCAAGGGGCTGAGATCTACTGAGAGAAAATCAGCCCAATCCCTTTTCTACTACAACACGGGCATTTGCCACAGGAGTGCACATTTTGGTGCAGAAGTTTCCATTCATCTGAGGCATTTTACCCATGCATTTCGGAAGGAAATGAGTTATTCTTTAACAGTTTTAGATAGTCTCACCTCCATAGTCTCACTTCCCTTTAGACGTTAAAAGTGAGTTGTCTTTAGAGCTCATGTCTCTTATGCAGCAAAAGCAGAGATGTTGGGTTATTGAGAGGACATCCTGCCACCCTTGGAGGAGTTGGCTCTGCACTTGAAGGAGCTGCTGGACCCCAAATCTGGGTGACAGCTTACATTCACATCAGTAATTTTCAGATGCATGGCAGGAGAGAAAACTCCTATCCTGTGTTAACGGCAGCCACACAGTCTCAAGGATCTTCAATAAGCTCTGGGTACCACTGTTGGTACCAATGAGGGATGCTCAGCTCCATGTGCTGTCTCTCTACAGCTCTGGAGGATCAGAGCTACCTTAGGGAGGACCTGTTTCTCAGGGCTTTCCATCCCTTCCAGAACCCATCAGATCCCTGCAGCGATACAGCCTTGAGCACAAACTCCCTTCATCCCACTCCCTGTCTATGCCTCAGCAACTGCTGTCAGGCCTCAAACTCTTCAAGCAGCTCCGTCAAACTTTAATTACGTGACTACAATCTGTCCAAGAATTTTATGACATTAATAAGAATGTTCCTAATTAGCATTTATTGTTTATATTATTGAAATTCCAAATTACACGACCAATTGATTTTTCCCCGTTGCCCTCATTAAGTCGCAGTGAAATGCATTTTAAAATAGATTGGCATTTAATTCCTTTAGAAAGCGCTGATTAGATCAAGGGCCCATTTCACTGCATTTGGTTGCATGAAGTTGCGTTAGGTTTTAATTTCTCCTTGTTAGTATGAAGCTGAGTCACCAACTGAGTTCCTCTTCCCCCGCCACACAGGCACCTACTGGAAAAATCCCCCTCCATGGCTTAGACCAGGACTTTGGAATAAATGAAAGCAAAACAAATGTCTCCAGGCAGCGGATTCAATGTGAGACGAAATGCAAAGCTCAGCCAGGTGTTGAAAGCGTTCAGCTAGCTTCATGAGCCAGCAGGATGGGGAAAGAAACCTGGAACTATTAAGGGGTGTATGGCTAAATATACAGACTCTGATCTTTTCCTGTCTTCTTAAGGAAGGGTCTGTCTGTGCCTGCTGCCTGTTCCCTGCGCTTTCCTCCCCACCAGCTAGACACACCTCTGCTCTGACATGCAGAGCTGTGAAAACTTAAGGCATGGATGGGGATGAGGTCCAGCAACGAGAACACCTCTTCGGCTGAGGCACAGGTTCCTTGCATAGCTTCATAAAATCATTTGGTCCTCATTAAGGTTTCTTTCTATATAATGGGATAACAGTGTCTCCCTATCCCATGTGTTTAATACCACTGAAAATATGTGGCTACGTGAAGACCTCCATAGTTTCATAAGTAGTAAAGCCAGCTTTCCCCTAAGCTTGTTGCATCCCATGAGGACAACATGTATCGTCTTGGGGCTGTATCTTCTTGACCTCCTTGCAGATCTTGAAACATGGTCAGAGCAATCTCATGGGCTTGCTGTATGAATTGCTCTTTTTCATCATATTTCCAGGGTGACACTCAGGTACCTCTGCAGACAGTGGAGTGTCCAGCAGACTGAACACTGTGCTGTGGCAGGGGATGAAGAGATGCTGCAGTATCATGCCCTGGCTAGGACCTGGCCAGCAGATCCATCAGGGTCCTGTCTGTATAACATGGGAAGAGTTTTCTTCCAGATCAGGAGTCTGGTATCACAGAATCACAGGGGTTTGGAAGGGACCTCTGGAGACCATCTAGTCCAACCCCACTGCCAGAGCAGGGACACCTAGAGCAGGTTGCACAGGATGGTGTCCAGGCAGTTTTTTAATGTCTCCAGAGTCGGAGACTCCACCACCTCTCTGGGCAGCCTGTTCCAGTGCTCTGCCACCCTCAAAGGAAAGAAGTTCCTCCTCATGTTTAGATGTAACTTGCTACATTCAAGTTTGTGCCCGTTACCTCTTGTCCTGTCACTGGGCACCACTGCAAAAAGACTGGTGCCATCCTCCCGGCACCCTCAGCATAATCATGGCAAGGCACATGCTTCAAAAAAATCCCTCCTCTTTCATCGTCCAGCGTGTCCTCCTATATCAAATAACTCATACAAAGACAAGAGAAAAAAATCAGAATTTACCCAGACAAATGTGCTGAAGTGGGACAACTCCCTCTTGCTCAGCTGATGCCCAGAGTTTCTGTCCTGATCGTGCATTGCAATTAGCGCAGTCCTGCGCTAAGCGTTCCTTCTGTTCTCTGTTTTACAGAACGGGACTTGGCTCCAAACTGGGAGCACTGAGGGCACTCCCCAACCCCTCTTGCTCCTGCAAAGGGACACAATCCCTCCTTCAGGAGTGGCTCTTCTCAAAGCTCCTTTCAGACTTGTCGCAGGTTTTCCCTCCCTTGTGCAGGGATGAGACTCTTTT
>VYXH01004337.1:52424-80767 GCA_013397275.1 Burhinus bistriatus | reverse complement strand
GCAGCCTTCGGCTCTCCATCCAGCCCTGACTGCAGCAGGAGGGGGATGGGGAGGCGGGCGAGCCCTGCACGCCTGTCAAATTTGTCTGATTTCCTCCCCCCCCACCCCCCCAAAAAAAAATCAATCTCCTTTCTTCCATTGTCGCTTCCTCTCGGTCATCCCTGAGGAAAGCTGACAGCTGATGGCACTTGGGGGTGCGGCGGAGGGAGGAAGATGAGCCATGGCGGGGCTTTGTCCTATTGTGGAGGATGCAGCGCGGGCTGCAGGCTGCCGAAGGGAAAATAAAAAATAAAAAAAAAAATGGCAGTGCTGCTGCTGCTGCCCGTGAGGTTTGCTGGTGGGGATTTCTTCTGGCTCCTGCCTTCCTTCGAACCGGGGAGATGCCTCGGGGCCACCCCTGGCTTGTCCGCTGCGGGTTTAGTAGGGGCTGAAGGGTGGATTGCAGCTTACAAATAAGAGGCATTGTTTGAAGAAGGAGGGGGGGAAGAAAATCCAATATGGTGGAGAGGAGGTTTTTTTCTCCTCCCTGTTAAATAGCCTTTCCTGCTTTTGTTCCCTCCTGTTAACGGGGAGAGGTGGCTGGACAAAGAGATAGCTTTGGGGTTGGCCGTGAGGGATTTCCCCTGCTTCCCCTGTTGATGGTAATTGTAAATAGAAATACACGCGCTTCCTACTGGGGCTTTGGGGGCTGTGATTGACGGGGCTGCCACAGCGGCGAGGGCATCGTGTCTGCTGACACAGGGCTGGGGCAGGGCCGCTTAAGGCAGATCTGGTTTATCATCCCCCTGTTTGGAGTATGGGAATAAAGGGAACAAAACCAGGATGTGGCACAAAGAAAACGTGCAAAGTGTGGGAGCGTCTTCCCAGCTGCTGCTGTAGGGTAAACCCAACTTTCCTGGTCGCTTTCATTCCTTTCTCTGAAGGCTCTTCCTTTGAGGTAGCAGGAATGACTTAGGAGGCAAAAGCTTCTTCCCTTTGATAGGGAAAGCTGAAGTCTGTCCTCAAACCTGTCTCTGGCTCACCAGAGCAGGGAAATGGACTTCTGGGGAGGTGAAATATAATGAGCTTCTAGTGAAGGGGCCTCCGATAGATCTGAGCCCCATTAAAATGTTAATTTATGCTTTAGAATGAGCGGTGGTATCAAGTTGGTAAGCACCGTGCTTAATCTCAAACTGACAAATGCCAATGTAAATTTGACAAAAGGCCTCTTGTGAAATCACTTTTAAGACAAGCTAATGCTAATGATCAGCAGTTGAGTTAAAAGGAATAAATTATGGCCGTATTCTAAGGTGTGCTGACCAAACTCCAGAGCCCAAGAGCATGCAGGAGCGCTTATTTTGCTTCTGAAGTGCAGGCTTTAGCTCTGAAATACCAATTAGAGCGGGATGGACTTCATCTCGACTCGAGCGGTTGGTGCGGAAAAGCAAGTGAATGGAAACCAGAGGTGCTGGTGCAGCCAGGATGTTTCCGATCCTAAAATGCACGGTGTTGGCTCGAGCATTGTGGCTGGCGTGTAGTGTTGGAGCGGAACCTGGTTCAGGCTGGGCTACAGGACTCTTTCTGCAGGCAGATGAGGCATCCAACTGGAAGCTTGAAGGTTGCTCCTCCAACTTTGGTCTGGGTACCAGTGCTGGCAAAGTCGGGCTTCCTGAGGAAAAGGAACTTGGAAATGCGCTGCGTAAACACGTTCAGTTGTTTCTTTCCTTTTCCAAAGAGCCTTGAACTGTCATGAAACTTCAGATGATGTTTTCAACCACCCTTTCCTTAAAGCTGGCCCTTGCAGAAATGAGAGTCTTGGAGTCCCACCAGGCAACTGTTGTAGCTGAGTGAGTTTGTGTCTCCTCTGCTGAAAAGCCTGACTTGCACCTCAAGTACCGATCTTGATGCTGCCTGAACAAAGATTAACTGGGGGTCCTGTTTGCTGGATACTCGGGTGCTGTGCTCCTCTTGCGTCTTATCCCATGAGAGTTACCAGTTGACTTGTCCCAGTGTCCATCACTAGGACTCGTACAAAGCCCTAAAATAGGTGTAATTCAGACCATCTGGGAGAGGCAGAGAGCTGCTGCTGATCTGGGGGGATTTTTCTTTCTCTTTCCAAAGTGAAAGTTCAGTTGTTGGTTTAAAGAGGAAAAAATAAAGTGTCGGAGCCTTTGTAAAAGAGCCACAAATACATCAGTTGCAGTGGTCGTTCTGGTTGGGTCTGCAGGGCCAGCGCTACGTAAGCGCACAAGAGCGGGTGTATAGATACCACTTTTGATTGAGCTGAAAGCGGAACATGAGTATTTCAGGTGCTAATCTCTTCTTCAACCTTATGTATGCTAATTGGAGACCCTGTTGCAGTGCCAGGCTTGTAAAGATATGTCTTAGCAGTATGGGGAAAAATAATCTCAGTGCATTTTTAATCCTGAATTACTGCTGATACGACAGCCTCAAATTTACACGAGGTATAATGAACTTCATAGCGCTCATAGGAGAGCGCTACGTTCCTCCCGATCCCTCCGTGCATAGAGCGGCGGTGAAGTGTTGGGTTATGTGTGCAAACTATGGGGCAGGTATTCGCAAAGTGCTGGTGGGTCTGGCTGCCGTGGCACAAGAGCTGGTAGGGCTTCCAGCTACTGCATCCTGGAAGTGCTGGTGGGAATGGCTTCTCCAAGTTGCTCAAGTCCTAATAGCTTTAAGATCCTTGGCTTAGGCTTGCTAGGCGCGTCGTGCATTGCAGATTAGGCAGCGTCTTTCTCCAGACCTACTGCACAAACTCGTTTTTAATCTGGTGCAGTAATCGGCAGGCTGCAGAACACCTAGCGTTTTTATTTTCAGACTTGTCTTTTCAGTTCACCTGAATTTACACCTCTCTGGTCTGGAAACGGCTTGGTACTCGCTCACCAGGCCATTCAGGAGTGGGATGTTGTGCCCTCTGACAGCAGTTCGTTATCTGCTTTCTGTGCTCCAGACAACGTGGGTTATTTGACATGAATGTTGGGCATAATTAAACTGGCCTGTTCAGCCCCAGTAGATGAACACCATGTTCCTGCTGGGTTTTCACTCATTGCAGAAATAAGTGTGTTGAACTAAGCTTCTTACCTGCCAGCTGCCTCACCGCAGTAAAGCTAATATAAATCCATCGCAAAGATACAGATTCACTTTCTGTGGTAGGAGAGTCACTAAACTCTTTGGTTCAAGATGTATTTAATCGTATCGGCACAGGCCTCGTTGCTTAGAGAGCCTAAATAACATCAAAGTGACTGTGAGGACCAAGTGGAGTGTCGCCATCCCTTGCATCATCCCCTGGTAGCCCAGGGGATTGCTCAAGTGCAGCGAGTAATTGCTTTTGCAGTTTGTATGGCAAACCAGAGCTTTGAGTCTTGCTTGCTGGAGTCTGGTGTGGTAGACTGTCGCGGGATGGAAGTATCACACTCAGTTATGATTTAGCAGCAGTTCAGTTTATTTGTGATTTAACCAGCGTATGTTAGAGGTGGAATAGCCTGGGCCATGCTAACGAGCTGTGTGTAACTTCTTGCTCACCACGGCACAGCCTTGTCTTTCTAAGAAGGAGCTCTTGCTGTGCCAGAACCCGTTGTGGAAGATGAAGGGATTTTGCTAAACGTTTTGCGCAGAATCCTCCCTTCAGCCCTGTTAGATGGACCGACGCTGGCTCAAGTTTCCATCGGCCTGTCTGAGCCTTTCTGAACTGCCGCCCTACTTGGAGAAAATCCATGTAAACCGACTTGCGTCCCTCGATTCCTGAAGGCTTCTGTGTGCAGAAGGTCTATTCGTGAGCAGTTTGTGCAAGCGAGGGAAGAGCTGCTGGTCTTAAGCAAGCATGGAAACGCCACTACCTCCAAGTTCCCCCTTATTCTTGTTTTTTTTTTTCATGGATTTGTGTTGGATGTGCTGTCTCTACGTTTCTGATACGCGTTGCTCTCTGGTTCTGTGCTCTCCAGCCATTTGGAGCGGCCGAGCGGTGCTGCAGACGACATCGATCGCTGTAAGACTTGCTCTGTCATTCATTCGACAACACAATGCGAGCTCTCGGGAGCCGGGAGCCCATCATAACCTGAACTGGCTGAAGCGGTGGATTATAGTAGCACAGCGTGACTGTAATTTGCACGAAGGTTGTGTTCGACCCCAGCTGGATACCTGGAGCTTTCCCTGCTGTGTCTTGGTGCCCTTTTTGCTGTCAACAGCTGCTCGATTTTTATCCGTTTGCACAGGGTTGATGTTTTTAATATGGTCAGAAAGCCACAGATTTGAACTCTTGACGCTTCCCCTTTTTTATTTGCAGTCTAAACTGTCTCCAGCCCTTCCCTTATCAGTACAGGCTGTTTGTTTTCCTCGCTCCCTGACCCAAACGACAGAATGACATATCAAGCGGTTCCTAGACGCAGACTAGCGCACCCGTGGATGGCTATAGCCAGCGGTCAGCCAGCGCAGCCGTCGAAAGGAATTGCTGAGCTGGGAGGATAAATGTATTGTGCGTCTCGTGTGTTTTATGACCGTGCTGTTGCCTCATTGGCTGCGAAGGGAAGCGATGGTGAAAGGCCTGCGTGGGATTTCAACGCTTTGGGGCTCTGCAGGAGCCTGGGTGACATTACAAACCTGTTAAATGAGCCTTGGATAAAATAGTATCATAATACTTCCACCTCGATCCCCATATCGGTGTTTAATGGGTATGAAATAAGATTGAAAAGGTACTTAAGACCTCTTACATCTTCTGCTGGTACCCAAATTTGCTCTAGGGGGATGCTGGCAGTTTGGGCAGGCAACCTGTTGAAGGGATACACGCTCACTGGGAAGTGATGGGTGAGCTGTTCTGAGAAGATAAGAGCAAGAAATGCTTTGAAGTTTCCTTAAATGGAGGAAGGAAATCAGCTGACATCTGGGCCAAGGAATGTAGCTTCTGCAGCTTTTACTGTAACTTCATCCCTCCAATTGATACTTAATTTGTTTTGAAATCCTGGTTGGCTTCTTCGTGGCTCAGCTCCAGTGTGGATGCTGGCAGTCCTGTACCACCATCTGGCCGAGCTGGTGAGCCAGGGTTTTGGAAGATATTCCGGGGAGGATAAAACCGCAGGGTAGAGCAAAGAGTCAAACCAGAGCCCTTGCGTAGAGCTCTGTGAATTCGGTTTAACTGAGGAGATCACGCTTGCTAGTGGTGATGCACTTGGTGTGATAGTCCCACACTGCATGTGGTAAATCATTAACGTTTTAACTGACACCATAAAAGCCACCTGGACTTTCACTTGTGCAGTTCCTTGGTCTTGTAGGGCTCGTGGCGCTCTCGAGTAGTATCTTAACACAGGGTTTGGTGCAGCTGTGTCTGCGGTAAGGGTCTCTGCTTGCTTCAGCCTAGCTGGAAAATTGGAGGGATATTGTAGGACGTGAGGGATCTGGAGTCCGTGGTGGATGGTATGGTGCTGGAAGGAGCAGCTGATGGATCATAGAGAGGTTTTGTGGGAAGTACTGCGGCTAATTCTGTTCACGGTCCACGTGATGACCATGGAGCCTTGAAATCACCCGCAACTTCCGGATTCAAACTCGGAGCGGCCCATTCTTGCCGTGCACCAGGCAGGCAGCTCTAGCTCTGCTCTCCAGGGCCTTGGCTGAATTACCGTGGCGTCCTGGTGGGTAACAGCCTGGCTAGCAGTGCCTTGCTCTCCCAGCGGAAAAGATTTGCCCGTTGCCACCTGGAAGCACCAAGAACAACAAGTCCCAACGCCAGCGATCCCTGCCAACCATCCACACCCCTACAGATGTTGAGACAGTTCGGAACAAAATAACCCCTTCTGCAAGCTGCCTTTACCGTGGGTTGGTTTTTGGCTGGTGAACTTGAAGATGGTTTTAAAAGCTTCCTTTACACTGAGGATTTACTGGAGTTAGGATTTGCAAGCCATGTAAACAATATATGGTGGGAGACTTTTTGTGTAATAACTGTGGTTTGGCTGAGTTAACCGATACCTGTATTGGCCAGCGTTGCCATAACATAGTTTGCAATAAGCTTCCTACACACCACAGCAGGAGGGAAGTGACACACGAGGAGAGTCCTGAGCGCTCCGCAGGGCAAGATGCATATGGAGTAAACATAAAGGGTCTCACTGAGCCATGGATCTCTGCCAGGAGGACCAAGCTGCCAGTTCTCTTGAATGAACAGCTCCTTCGCTCCTGGGTCTGCAGATGTGCAACGGTGGCATCTCTCAGCAGCTGGATGTGGGGTTTTACAGGCTGAATGAAAGATAATCTGAGATGTGGCCGGGACCTAAAAATTAGATAATGTTGATGGTGAACGGGAGCTCAATTGTGGATGTAATTCTGCCTTTGGAGAGAGTTGAGGCAGAGCAGGAAAGATCAGTAAAACCTCCACGATAAGCAGTCCTAAGCATGCAAGTATTCAAGTTTTTGTTAAGCTCTTTGGCTTGTGAATGCTGGAGCCAGTGACTGGGTTAGTTGCAAAGTTGTGTTTTAATGGGGATTTACCTGTGCGAGTACTTAGCTGGTTCTGCAAGCTACAACTTGTGTCCCTCTGCAATTAGACTCAGCCTCTTGGTGTTGCGTTCAAACATAGCAGCTCAAAGTAATCTCGGTGTTTTTAATCTCAGTGGGCACATAGCATGGATAGCAAAGTGTCTACTGAGATGATAAAGCTCCCAAATGGCATAACTTATTCTGTATGCTACCTCTATCCTCTAAGAGTAGCTCTTGACTCTCTTGCATGTCCCAGCATGACAAATACCAACAAATGAGGTTTTGAGGAGACTTAACTGAAGGCCGGGTAAGATGTCATGCTCCTGCTGTCACCCATAAATGAGGGTGCTGCCTCTCTACGGATATCCTTAAATTGATAGCTGGTGGATTAGGAGTATAGATTTTCCTAATCTAGCCCCAGTGCCTGAACTTCCCAGAAACTTCCTCAGGGGAGCCCTGGTAGGTGGTGGTTGTTTAGTTAAAACATCTTGGTTGGCTTGGCCAGAGCAGACAGCAAACCTAGTAAGGAGTTAATCTGTCTCAGGTAGAAAAGTCTTTCAGCATGCAGGTCTTAATTCTGGAGTGAGGCAACTGGTGTGTTTGTTTTCAAAGGACTGTGCCGGTACCTTCGGATCTAGGCATGCAGCAGGCTGTCTGAACGTGCTCTTTGAGAGAGCATCGGGAGGAAAAATGGAAGGAGGCTCAAATGCAACTAACACATCCCTTGCATCCTTTCATCGTTTCCTCTCTCTGTAGGAATGCATCCTCTCCGGGATCATGTCAGTGAATGGAAAGAAAGTCCTTCACATGGATCGTAACTCTTACTATGGAGGGGAAAGCGCATCTATTACACCCCTGGAGGATGTAAGTACAGAGGCTGACACCCGCCTATTGTGTCCTCCCAGGGCACATAAAGGGGGTTTTATTTCGAGCTATCCTAGGGGTGGATTCGAAGTAATTACTCTTAAGGATTTCCTTTGAGTAAGAATGTTTTATGGCACTTCCACAGCAGATAATAGTGGGGGAGAAACCAGTGTGTGTGTTTATACTTGGTAGATAGCACTTGTTTTCTGTAGTTCCCAGCCGAGATTCGAGCATGCAGCATCCGAGTGATAGTTGGGAGGTATAATGCCCAACAGCTAGATGTTAAAACTCTTTGGCTAAATTGTTACTGTCGTGCTTGCTGGTAAGTGTTGGCCTAAGAAATGTTCTTTGTGCCTTGACGTTATGCTTCGTCCTTGGTCTGCGAGCACTTCCAGCTAGAAAGGCGCCATCTCATTTGATTACTGCTCGTGCCCTGTGATTGTGAAGCCCCTAAAGCTGTTAGTGTGGCTGATCAATTTGACGTTAGGAAATCACTGCTCTCCTTGCTGCTTAACTGGGTTAAATATTGGGGAATCTGATTTAAGTATACGGAAGAGCCTGCCCTCTCCTGAAACAGGCATTTTGATCAGATTACCTTTAGCTATGTTAAATGGTATTTCAGTTCAGCAGGTCCTAAATTCCCAAGCTTTAAGCCCTGGAGAAAGAAAGACTGGATGAGCAGAATAATGCTGCCTGATTCTTACTGTAAGAGTTTTACTGGATGTGCATTGCATCAAAAGTAAAATTTGAGCTGAAACACTGGCCAAAAGCTTGATGTGAAGAGCTTATGTTCAGCCAGGGAGATGTGGGGGTGGAAAGTGTGTACATGTGTGGGAGAAATACCCATAGACACTTCCTCTGCTGTAATAAGTTTCGTATTCTCTCCAAAGCTCTACAAAAGGTTTAATCTACCAGGAACTCCACCAGAATCTATGGGGCGAGGAAGAGACTGGAACGTGGACCTAATTCCAAAATTCCTTATGGCTAACGGTAAGCGATACTGAGCTCCCAAATCTGCCTCGTAAGCTGGGTTAGTGTTCAGTGCTGGAATCGAATAAACAGCCCTTCAGCCATCTCTTCGTGAACTTGTGGAAGCATTAATCAAAGGGCTGCAGAAAGCTCGCTTGAGCTGATCTGCCTGCGTTTATGCCAGAAGCACCACAGCTTCTGCTCTGTGAGTCGTTCTGGCTGCGGACCTTTCAGACGCGGAAGATGGCTCCAGCGTGGAGCGTGCAGCAGTGGCATGTCTGGAAGGTTTGAATGGCCATTTTCCAACATCCTGTCTTAAAGCGTTTGCATTTCTAGCCAGAGTTAATGCCATGAATTTGTGGGTGGTTATTCTACCATGGCTTAGGAAGAAACTGTTGATTCCCTGGTGACTGTTAATTCCCTTTGTTCCTATTTTTATGGCTTGCAGACTCTGCCATCCCTTATTGATGCTGCAGATCCTCATTCTTTAATTCTTTAAGTGTTCCAGTACTGGGGCAGGTCTTCTGGACCAAATCCACCATTGGTGAAGGGGTTCAGGGGCCACTCATCTTGCCAAATACCAACCACTTGCTACTGGAATATCTTGTCCCTGAAGCACGAGGGGATAGATGTATTGTGTAGTGTCAGTCTTGCTTAAGGTTAGTGCAGTAGAAGACTTGATTTGATTCCAGTCAAGGTTTGGTTACTCGAGTCTCGGCTTACTCTCAGCTTGCACAGGAATCCCATTTTGGTGCCTTTCTAAAGGACAACATCCCTCTGGGGATGTGACAGTAGGCGGGGACAGGTAAGTGGGCATATGTTGACATTAACTGCTTGCAAGCCAGGGGCTAATTTGTGGTAAGTTGGCTGGACAACTAATATGCAGGCTGTGCTAGATCTGAATAGTGAGGATGAGGAGCTGCTGTCGCCCAAAGACATGACCTTGTTTGTTACGTTGAGCGTGAATGAACTACAAGGAGCAAAGAGCAGTGGTGTTCTGCAGCGGATGAACATGCTGCAGGATGGCTTTTACTCAGAGGACTGACGGAAGCTGGAGCGATGACAAGGAAGCTGTTAATTGCCTGTAAGAAAGCCTTAAAACTGCCTAATAATTGCACTAGTGAGTATCTGCCGCACCCCGTCTCTTAGACAAAGGTGTGAGAGCTGTGTGGGTTGAACGTGGTGCTGCCATTGCCGTTGAAGGGTTTGCTGTGTTGGAAGAACTGTCTGCCTCGTGAGAAGCACTGTCTTCTTGGCTTCTGGCTACAGACCAGCTGGTTGACTTGTGCCAAACCTCCTTTCCAGGTCAGTTGGTAAAGATGCTGCTCTACACAGAAGTCACTCGCTACTTAGACTTCAAGGTGATCGAGGGGAGCTTCGTCTACAAGGGAGGAAAGATCTACAAAGTTCCTTCCACTGAGGCAGAAGCCTTGGCATCCAGTGAGTAGTTGCACCTTGCTTTGTTCCCTCCTGAGGCTACTGTCCCTAACAAAGGCAAGACAGGTCTCTGCCACCCACACCTCAGGATATTCTGTGCTCGTGTAGAAAAGAAATCTTGATGCTCCGCACGCGGTGCTGTGTGTAGACTCCACCTCAGTAACAAGCTGTGCTTAGCATAGGATCCTTCTGCATCTCATTTGTCTTCTAACACCACTTGTAGTGTGAGTCAGGCTTCCTGAGCCTTGATTTACTGTTTTCTTGGGAGCTTTCAGATGGAGCTGATCAAGCTGCCTGTTCCATGGCTCATCTGGTGAGAATTTGGCAGTATTTTACTTCCTCCAGAGGTTACGTTTAGGGCTTATGCTCCCAACTCTGCCATAAATAGTTAATGTTGGGTCCTTATTGGATGGATTTTGTCTATGTGTGTGTGTGAAAAATGTCGTGTTTGTCAGCAGGCAAATTGGAATCACTAATTCCATCATGTGGCACCTAGCTCAATCTTAATTGTTGTCTACTTAAATTTCACTCCTCTCATAAAGCAACTGAGCATGCGTAATAGCGTAGTGAAGTACATTAGGAGCTGGCAGAGGGCAGTACATTAGCTTCAGATTCAGGGTGTGTAAGTAGCATCTGTGAAAAGACTCGTGATAAAGTAACTCCTGCAACTGAGGCTCCCAGTATGTATCTCATCTGTACGTTGGAGCCTTCCTTATGGCAGATATTCCTGTTTGCTGTGAAGTAATTGGTCGTTCCTTCAATTTTGGCTGCATTGTTGACTCTTAAAGTAGTCTCTTAAGAGACCCATATTGGCAGAAGTAGGCAGTGCCTTTGGTACTGTCTCTCAGCCTTTATGTTTCAGCAAGTCTGGTCTTGTTTCTCCAACTTGTAGAAAATTAAAACACCTAAATGGTGCCTTGTCCAATCTCACATTTGAAATTTTGACCCTTGCAGCACTTGCAAGTTCCTTTGCGAGACTGCAGCACCGCTTGCTTTGATGGAGCTTTGATCACCACACTTTGATGCCAAGTCTGGTAGATACCAAACACAGGTCCCTGCTTACGGAAGCTCAGGCTGGGCTTTACACCGGGCCGAGTGGAAACTGCTCTCCAGGCTTTCCCGCAGCTGGAAGTAGCGTAGAAGCCCAGCCTCCAGCCATGCCTCGAGAAAAGTTGGCTGTACCACCTCTTGAGGTCTGGTACACCAGGACAGCTGCCAACGTGGACTGGCACGGCAGATGTTTGTGTCTCCTGCTTGAACAGAGAGCCTTGGTTAGCCCTCAAGGCCAAACTCCATGTTATTGAGTGATGTTTGAAACACTTGGTAGTTCTTACCTGCTTCTGATACTCTGGCAATGGAAAAGCCATTTAGTAGCTGTGTGAGTTCTGACAAAATACCTTGTTTTTAGGCTTAATGGGCTTGTTTGAGAAACGTCGGTTCAGGAAATTCCTAGTGTACGTTGCCAACTTTGATGAGAACGACCCCCGAACTTTCGAAGGCGTTGATCCCAAGAAGACCACCATGCGTGACGTGTATAAGAAGTTTGACCTGGGGCAAGATGTTATAGACTTCACGGGCCATGCCCTTGCGCTCTACAGGACTGACGAGTAAGTCTGGGTTCAGTTGCCCCCCCCAGATCAGCTGGGGTGCTGGGCGCGTACAGCACAGCCCTTGAAAATTGAGGGTGGGATGTCTCGCAAAGCGTGTCTGTCCCCAGGTGCTGCATCAATCTTAAAATACCGTGTCTTCTGCTGATGGGGTATTTAAACTTTGTGGGTTCCTGGGGTTAATGAAGCATCTCCTTCCTGAACAAAACCCCTTGTGACACTTAAGTGCTTCTAAAAGGGAACTTCCAGGGAAATACTTGGCAGGAGCAGCCAGTGGGTGGGGAAGAAAACTTCATGGGAAGTAGATGTTTTGCTCTCTTAGTGTGTTCTGCTCTAAGTCTTGGTTTGTGAAACATTGCAAATCCTGTAACTGCCCTCTCCAGCTATCTAGATCAACCATGCCAAGAAACAATCAACAGGATTAAGCTCTACAGTGAGTCGCTGGCTAGATACGGTAAAAGCCCGTACCTTTATCCCCTCTATGGCCTTGGAGAGCTGCCCCAGGGATTTGCAAGGTGAGAACTTGGTTTTGGACTCCAGTGTTTTCTCAACCCTGCTGTGGTACCTACTGGGGGGATCAAGATGTGTTGAGTCAGTCTTCAGGCTTCCAGAATGTGATGCCGCATAAAAATACTGCGGTCATTAATGGGTCTCTCGCTGTCTTAATCAAGAAGCGATCCCTCCATGTCAGCTTGCTGCTTTCTGGGCTCGTTTACCACAATTTCCTGTTAGCAGTGGTAGTTCTGGGTTTGCTCAGAGATACAGTTTGCAGCATGTTGTCTATCCAAGAGGTCAGATTTGCCTACGTGGTGTGGCCTGCAGCACTTCCAATGTAGGACTGTCTGGGTTGCACCAAGCAGATTCTTCCTAGCTAGAGGTAACTGCACCTATAACTTGCTCCAAATACCAGCTGATGCCTTGCAGAAAGAATAGGAGACAGCATCTGCTGCCTGGATGTTTAAGCAGTGTATTTTGAAGAGGTTTAAGTCTAATGTGGGGCTTGTCCAGGCGGAACAGAAACAAGGGGCTGAAAGGGCTGTTACAAACCAAACGCGCACCAGTGGAACATGCTGAAGTGGCTTTACTCTTGCAGGCTAAGCGCTATATACGGAGGCACCTACATGCTGAACAAGCCCATTGAAGAGATCGTGATAGAAAATGGCAAAGTGGTTGGTGTGAAGTCTGAAGGGGAGGTATGGTACCTTCCAATTCTTTCCTTACTCCCCACTCCACATCTTGCTTCTCAAAATTGTGGCTGTCAGTCACTGATCTGAACAAATGCAGTAGAAAAACCCTCATCGGAGCCCTAGGACCAAAACCGCTTGGCCGGTGCTGTTTTGCCCTGTGCCAACTTTTTTGAAGACACGTTGACATTTTCACGGTGAGGAGTACAGTACGGTAGTCCTACTCCAGGAGCTGGAATGAAGTCTCCGTGAGCTGGCAAGGTCGTCTTCGGAATAAATCAGGCTGGCTGAACTGGCAAGGAGCTGTTGCTTGTGTCTAACCTGGGTATGGAACCAGCTCTGCCCTTGCCATTAAGTCTTAACTGCTCAGACAGCTGGCACGCAGCCTTTCTGCAACTTCTTCTCACCTTGGCAATATAAAGTTAGCAAGAGTGCTGCGAGCTGCTTGGAAGCTATAAATGTGCTCCCAACTGAAGCGGGAGCTTCACAGGACAGTTCAGCACTTGCTGGTAGGGTAACGTGTCCCTTCTGGGTAGGGGATGACGTGTTCTGGCTCACATTGGAGGTGATAATCCATGCTATAGACTGATGTGCCCAAGTGCAGGCAGCCTGGAGGCTTCAAATTGGTCAAATATTACACTATTACTGTAAAAATGAGTTCTAATGCAAACTGGTTAATTCTTGCCTGTTTGGTTCAGCCCTGACCGCAGCAAGTTACAGTCCTAGACTGGAAGGACTGGACTCTGTAGTGGTTAGAGCTTAACTGTGCAGTCAAGGACAAGGGGAAGATGTGATTGATCGTGCAGCTGTATGTAGTCTTTCAAGAGTAATGCCCTGAGATTTGGATTGCCCAAGCTGAAGTGTGCTGCTGGCAGTGAAATAAGAACCTCATGCAGGACCAGCCACCTCAAATTGCTCTTGGTTTTTCCCAAAATTGGCTGGTTCCTCACCTCTGGCTGCGTACGCACCTCCGCGTAGTGGTCACCCAAGGTCTGTCTGTCTCTGCAGGTTGCTCGCTGCAAACAGCTCATCTGTGACCCCAGCTATGTCTCGGACCGCGTAACGAAGGTCGGCCAAGTGATTCGGGTAATCTGCATCTTGAGCCACCCGATCAAGAATACGAACGATGCCAACTCATGCCAGATCATCATTCCACAGAATCAAGTCAACCGAAAATCAGGTGTGTGGGGACTGGGACTGCTGGGACATGCGCAGGTCTCTATGCTCCCGGGTTGAGGCAGGGGGGTCGTTAAACGGCCTCGCACCAAACACATGCACCGATGGTCTGGTGAGATGTGAATCGAACAGGAAAATGTGTTTGCTGCCGCTCCTGTGGCAGACTTCATGTCCTTGTCCAGAAATCCTGTAGGCCCCAGCGAGGCTGTGCTGTGGTTTAGAGCAGTGGTGGGGGAAGCCGGGGGGTGCCTGTGGTCAGAAAGCTGTGTGAGGAACCGGCTGAAGGAAGTGCCCCAACCTGGGAGAAATGGGTGAGGAGCACAGGGGTGCTCTGGGAGGGGGGTGACAGTGGTGTGCAGGGGGGGCAAATGCTTCCTCGCCCTTGGACAGAGGGGTGGGCTGGCTGCTGGGGACCCCGCTGGCTTTCGGGAGCTGTCATAGCCACAGGAAACTGAATTTTGGAGGTCTCACTGGGCTGCTCGTGTCCGGGCCCATCAGCCAAGAGACTGAGAGCACGTAGGACTGCAGGGCAAGAACGGAACTCATTCAAGCGTGGTCTTAAACCAGACAAGGAGGTACCAAGTGTCAGGGGAGCAGGAAGAGGCACATGAGTGTGCAAACTAGAGGAGGCTTTTGGGATGAGGCGGGCCTGACCCAGGCTGTTGGCTTGCCTGGCGCGTACTGACCTGCCGCTGTGATGTGCTTCCCCAGATATCTATGTCTGCATGATCTCCTCTGCACACAATGTGGCAGCGCAGGGGAAGTACATCGCCATTGCCAGCACTACTGTGGAAACCGCAGACCCAGAGAAGGAAATCAAGCCGGCCTTGGACCTCTTAGAGCCCATTGAGCAGAAGTAAGGCCTCGACAAATCCCCTGTCCCCCTTCTCACCTCTCTGCTGCGAGCGCTTGGGCCTGAGGCACAAAAGCAGAGATCTGAAGGTCATTTGGCTGCACAAAGGTGTTAAAACTCTGAATTTCCTCTGCACCTTGACTGCTTACATGCTGGGCAGAGCAATTCCCTTTAATTCAGCCGTTCTTGCACCCGTACTGGTGCTCAGCGGATGCTCTAGAACCAGTCTGAAGCTCTTTTTTTTCCTCCTTTCAGGTTTGTTAGCATCAGTGACCTGTTCGCACCGACCGACTTGGGAACCGAAAGCCAGGTTAGTTAAGTGCCGAGCTCTTGTTTGGGGGGGTGGGGGACAGGCTGGATGCTAAACGGCTGCTTCTCTTTCCAGATCTTCATTTCTCGCACCTATGACGCCACTACTCACTTTGAGACGACGTGCGATGACATCAAAGATATTTATAAGAGGATGATGGGATCAGAGTTTGACTTCGAAGAGATGAAACGCAAGAAAAATGATATCTATGGGGAGGAGGAGCTGCAGTAATGAGAATCTCTAATTAGGAGAAATTTAAATCGGCTAATATGAATATATAAGGAACTTAATGAACACTGTATGAAATTCAATATTGTAAGGCCTGCTTTTGTAATCCCATCTCTGAGAGATTGAAGAGTACTGCACTGGTAATGTTCCCCTTTTGGATATCATGTGTTAATTATTTCATTCTAGTAGGGCTGCTGTCCAGAATCTGGCAAATTACTGACTGATTTAATGACTAACCTCGTAAGCGAAAGGCAGACTGAACCTTTTTTTTTTTTTTTTTTGCAGACGTAGACGTTGGTGCAGATTTGAAATAACTCATTGACAGCTGTGTCTTACCTTGTATTTTTAATCATTTGTAAACATCCTTCACAATTATGTGCTTCTGGTGAGCTAGTAAACGTGACGGTTGTCACTCAAACCTGGTACCAAGGAAAATAGAAACTGAGCACTCCATTATTGTGGACAGCATCCCTAAAGTCTCTTCCCATCAATCTAACTCTGTGGCAAGTTGTATTATGGACAAAGCCCACATCTATTGTAGCAGCAAATGTTGGCTTAGTTCTGGGCACAGAACTTAACCTCCACTTAAGCTTCTAAAACTGTTTACATCGGTTGGGACACAGCTGTGCCTAAGGCTCCTTTGTGTTTTAATCTTAATAAAATTGAGAGAACAAATTACAGAGCAGGCAAGATGTGGAAGTATTTTTCTGTACCCTGGTGGCTTCTCGGATGGACCAAACGGCACTGCGGTATCGATATGACAGAGCCTGTGCTTCTCGTGTCTCCTGAAGGCTCCAAATGATTTCTGTACTGCGAAGTAAAGCCAAATTCTGGAAACCAGTCCTGTGCTCTGGTCTGATTCACTTCAGTTGTAGGAGCAGCATCTCCTTTCCGAGATCCCTTGGATCTCTGCCCGCCAGGGTTGAAACGTGAGTGGTGCAGAGCATTTCCTACTAGAAAACAGGCTCGGGCTTCCCAGCCCCAGCTGCTCTCGGGGCTGCTTTTGGCAGGAGAGAAGATGCTGCAGCACGAGGCCTGTGGCTGTGTCTCAAGCCGTGGGTAGGCGCAAGCCTGCTCGCTCCCTGCAGCCACCCCCTAGTGCCCACATCCAGAAATAGCACTTGCTTGAAGCAGAAGTAAATGATTCTTGCTCTTACAGCTCCTCTGCAGGGCATTGATCTCTCTGAATAAGAGATGCTCCTCTTTGGAGTGAGCCTCATTGATTCCCTGGCTCGGATTTTGCAGCCTGAAGCAATCCTGCTCTTAGGCAGCAGGTGTACAGCGAGGAGCAGGGCCAGGAAAAAATGAGTAAATGCCTTGGAACAGCTTTCTCCTGCTCTCAGCTGCGGTGCTCGGGCAGGTAGGATTGCTGGTAAAGGGTTCAGCTTTCTCTGCAGCTGTAGCTGGGCTGCTCTCATGCTGCTGCTGAAGAGGAACTGGGTCTCTTGACCACATCTCGGTCACAAACCGGTGCTGTGCTAAGCCTGGCTAGAGCTGCCCCTTTCCTTCCTCCCTGGGCTTAGGGGCTTTCGGCACTTCTCTCCCTGGGCGCTGGTTTCGGGAACCACCTTGCCATTTTAAGCCACTGGGTGCCCAATGCCTGTACTGCTGGAGTGAGATGTGCAGCCATGGCTGGGGAAGTTCTCCCTTGCCGTGTGCTTCCTCTCTTGAGCTGCTTCAGTGCTTAATGGCAACAAGGGGAGCCTTTTCAAAGGGAAGACAGACCTAATGCACGTGGAAAATGAGCTCTTTCCCCTAAATACATCTGTTATCCCTCTCTGCCATAACCTGGTTACTCCTGTGGCTCTCAGTACACTTCCCCCGCTGGGAAGGAGGAGGGTGTTGAGCTTGCAGCCCAGCGTCTCCAGAAGCCCACCACTGTTTGAGCCAAGCAGTCTTTCTCGCTCTTTCCTTCCGCTGTGGGCTTCAAAGGTGGGGGTAATGCAGAACAAAGCTGATTTCTCATCTACGTGGGAGCAGGGAAAGTTGCTGTCCTCTCCTGCTGGGTGCCAAGCGGGAACCCCTCTCCAGAGAGCAGCAGTGTATGAAATGTAGTTTTTAGGTTTTATTAATCAAACTCTATATAAAGTCATCCTGTACATAATGGTCTTGCATTCTTTTATTTAAAAAAAAAAAAAAAAAAAAAGACGACAACCCTGTCCTCCACATCCATAGATAGAATAGCTTACAAAGGTCTTAATTGCGGCATTTTCTTCCCGGCGCATGTTTGTCTGAGCTGCCATAAATAAGAGCTTTTTGTTCCTGCATCCTGTTGTCTGGCTATTTACAAGACTTCCACGTGCTGGATCGCGCTTGAGTCCCAGCAGTGGAATGGTACCAAGAGGCATCAGGGGGCGACTTGAAACGTAGTGTAGAGTGGACTGCCACAGGCTCGCTATCACTCGGGTGATGGTGGCTAACACCCATTTAAAATGTACACCCACCCCAGCAGCTAACGCGTGCGTCTTGTGTACAGTATGTACAGCAACAGCCATGTGGACAATGCATTTTTTTATTGTGGCGTCGTATTGCTCCTAACCTTCAAGTAAACGTGTTTTGTGGTTTTTTTTTTTCTTTAAATCTATTTTCCTATTTCTTCCAATGTCAGCTGCACTAATCACCTGAAAACACTCCAATAATTTAAAACTGTGTAATGTTAAAATAACCTTTGTCCTATATGTAACTTGATGGCAGGGAGTAAATCCCTGGGAGGATTTGCATTAGCCATCTTTAAATAATTTCTATATACAGAACTAGAGCCAACCTTCCCCCGCCATCTCTCCATGCATGGCTCCTGTGTGCAGCACCCGAAACCCACCAGGACGTTGGGACCATCCCACAGAGGATTGGGATGCCCAAACCAGTGTCACAGGGCCCGGGGAGGAGGCGTGCCATGGTTTCCCTTCATCACCTGCAACACAGAGACGTGGCACAGGTTATTGCTCTGCTCCCCTCCTCGCTCTGGGCAACACTTGCAGAGCTCCCCCAGGGCAAGCACTGGTGTGTTTCCCGTTGCCACTGGGGCCAAGCACGGCTCTGCTGAGTACAGGCCATCCTGGCTACAGCTTCAGGAGTTGGCCCTGAGCATCACCAGAGCCGGAGCAGATCCTGCAGCCCAGTCCCTGGGAAAGGTCGCTGCTCTGCTGCGAGGGCGGCTGGACCCCAGCTCCCTGCCTGCCACCCCGCGGACAACCCGGGAGCTGCTCCCAGACTTTTTGGGGGAGCAGGGGTCAATCCTGAGCTCCCCCCTTACCAGTAGCTTCTTCTAAACGGGGCAGCTGCTTTCTGCACCGTCCCAAGGAAGGTGTTGACGTCAGCCACGAGGATTCCTTTCCTTTCAAGGACCTCCCTGCTGATGCTGGGCTTTTCTGCAAAGGAAAGAGGGGCACTGTAATTCAAACAAGCAAAGCAGTTTGTTCCAAAACCTACAGAAAATATCCCCAAGTCCCACTGCAGTTATTCTGTTTTGCAAATGTGAGCAGATTAATGGCACCGCTTTGCAAACAGCCTCAGCCCAGCAAGGCCAGAATTAGAGCGTGACGTAAAGCCATGCGCAGACTCAACAAATTGCCAGAATTCAGCAGAGCTCAAAAAAATCTCTTCATTTTGCGTTTTACCACACTGACTTGCAATGAATCAGCTTGCACCTTACCCACACTTCAAGTAAGTGATTCTAGCAGAAATGGGACCAAAATGGGGTGGGTTTTTTTGTCCCTCCTCTACCACCTCCCAGGCCAATTTAAGACAGTGCTCATGGGGTTTGAGGGCACCAGCCCAGGGAATCACCTGGAGCCCGTCCTCACCTGTGAGATACACAGTGAACCTGGCGCTGATGTGCTGAACCTGCAGGTTCAACAAGCAGTTGATGTACTCAGATTTTGGGGCCGACCTGGAGTCGCAGCTGTGGTAGTGCAGCACCTCGATGAGATCAGCTCCTTGGCACGATTTGAGGATCAAGTGCTTCTTGCGGGCGTTGGCATCCACTCTGCCGGGAGAGAGGCAAGGTGAAGTGGTGAAGGGCTTCACCCCTCTCTCCCCTCCCAGGGAACGAGCAGGTATGATGGGACCTGCCTTCCCCCCATGTGTGTTTCTTCCAGCCTTGTGGGTGCTTTTACGCTTCTTACCCTGCACTAAATGGAGATGGAAGGAGCAAGCGTTGCTGTATGGATCACACATGCAGCAGGAAAACAAAACGACCCCTTGCTCCAGGCTCATGATCCCACCACAATGGAGTCAAGAGGTGCTACATGAGTGCCAGTGATGGAGCACAAGGAAAACACTCACTCCACAGTGGCATCCACTGATGCGGCTGAGTCCTTGTCTCACAGACTACAATGAAATACCTGACCCCGAGCTTCTGTGACACCTCACTGCTTGAGGACTGAAAACCAGGTCTTCAAACCAATTACTCTGTGCTATCACCATAAAGGCTGAGTGTGGAGAGGATCTGAGATTTGTCCCCATTTGTAGCATTTTCTACTCAGACACAACAGACCAGTTTCCTCTTTGTTTGCAGGTTGTTACTAGAAAGCCGTTCTTTCTGGCCTGTGGTCTGGCACTAACAAAGGCAGCCTGCCCAATAAAAACATCCCTCTCTGAGTTCAAATGTGATAAAAGCAGGACATTTCAATGGACAGTATTCACCGTCTTGCTTCTCTTTTTCAAATCACACCCTTTGAATACATGTTGTTGCAAATAACCTAAAATAAATAGCAAAGAGCAACAGGAGACATGTCACTTTTCCCAGCAGGGTTTGATTTTACGCACGCCCCGTGACACCTCGGTTCCTCTCCACATTACAAACTCAGAGCTCCTCATCGCTCACCCAAATCCCACACATGATGGGACAGAAAAAGAAACAGATGGTGGGGCAGAGAGAGCCCCAGCAAGGTTCCCCAAGCTCCCGGGGTGTGCGTGTGCAGGAGCTGAGGTGAGCTGGTGAGAAGGGAGCTCAGTCTGCAGAGGCAGCTTTCAGAGCATGCAACTCCTCGAATGAAATCTGTGCCTTTCCTCAAGCCCCTTGCAGGCTGTAAAGCTCAGAGAGGGCATCTCTGCCAAAGAGAGGGGGGAACTGCCTTATGGAGATACAGCAGGGTGCACAAAGCAGCTGCCAGAGCTCTGCCTCATCTGGGATCACGTGCAAGACACGTTTCAGGCCATCTGATCCTCTCCAGGTCCCATGTCCTGCTGCTCCATCTCATACAGGTATAAAAAATCTATTGCGCTTTACTTGCTAGCAAGCAAATGCTGACCTACGGCAATTCCAGACTTGAAGCACATGCTCTCTCACTGATAAGAAAAGTTTTTATTTCAACAACAATCTCCAAATTCATCTTGTAACAGGCCACAAAACAACCAGAGGCACCTAACTCGCCCTGTGTCCCTACACTGAGTGTAAAAAGGGACAGCACACTCCACCACAGTGGGTATGTCCTTGCTGCAGTGATGAGGACAGCAGGGACAAGGGAGCTGCCACCGCAGAGCCGTTACCTGTTGTCTTCTCTGAGCTTCTTGCTCTCCTTGTAGTGAAGGAGCCACTTCCACCTCCCGTTTCTGTTCAGCTTCTCCAGCACCTTCACCACCTCTTGCAGTTGGCCTGGGGAGACAGCAAGAGCCAGAGGGTAACCAAGAGTGGAAGGGGTGCCTGGGAGTCTCTGGCCCAACCCCTGCTCAAAGTTGGACCACCTGAGGTTGCTCAGGGCTTTGTATAGGTGAGGTTTGAATATCTCCAAGGATGGAGACTCACAACCTGGGCTGTGAAAGTGGGCTCCTGTCCTGGTGTTGGAACACACTTGCTGTGAATTTTTCCCCCTGAAAGGGTAAGTGCAACTTGTCCCCGTCATCTCTTGCCCCATCACTGCGTATCTCCAGGAGCTGTGTGGTTTTGTGCTCTCTGCCATTAGTGAGCAAAAGACAGCAACTGGATCTCCCCTTTGCCCTCCCTTCTCCAGGCTGAACATCCTTGTACAACCCCTGCTCCAGCCCCTGACCATCCTGGTGGCCCCTGCTGTACTTAGATGTTTTGGGGAGCCCTGACCTGGACCCACTATCCAGATGTGGTCTCAAATGTCAAATAAAGGGAAAGAATTGCCCCAAATAAGCAGGAGCAGAGGACCCCAATGGCAAGTTTTTCGAAGGCGTCAGCAAACCAGCAGGCAAGGCTGGGAGCCAACACTGTGTGTCTGCATCCAAGTGAGAGGCCGCAGCGAGACTCACCCAGCGTTACCGTTTCCAACACCTCATCATCTGACACCATGAAGCCACCGGTATGAAACAGCTCCTGATATGTGTGACCTGCTATATCTTCGGGGCTGTCCACTCCGGCAAACACCACATTCGGGCACCGCTTTAGTTTCAGCAAGCACGGGACCTGCTCAAGGCAGAGATGCTTTTGCACATGCAGCTGAGTTTCAACAGCATTTACACCTCTCTGCAACTCACACCCACTCCTGGAGACCTGAGGAACCCACCCCATCCTCTTTTGCATCACCTTGATGCTCGTGTCTCCATCGCCCGACCCCAAAGCTGTGGACAGCAATACATGGAGTTCCAGGCAGGTCAGTCTGCTGCAATATTCACTGAAGCTCCACGAGCCAAAGCCTGGCTGAACTGCTCCGTTACAGAAGATAAGCCCAGTCTGACTCCTTTGAGCTGGGCTACTCCAAGTGATGTTACTCAGTGATCAAAAACAGAGACAGAAGAAAAGCATAACTGACAGGCTTCATGTTTTTGAAATACTTGTTTTTAACAGCTCTTCATGAAACACTGTTCTTTCAGTGGAGAGAACAGTGCATCTGCAGGGACTGACAATTAAATCTACAGCTATATAGAGTGTAAAACTTAAAATCTTTAAAATGGATCCTGATATTCAAAAATGGTGCTGGTAGAAAAAAAGGACGGACTCAGGTCTTACATTGTGGATGTGCGATGAAATGTCCTCATTCCTGATGACGACAAGCAGCCTATCGGCATCCGGGTGTTTCGATTCACAGAAGCTCAGAGGTTCTATCTCCACACGGCCATCTTCCTTCAGCAAGGTCTGAAACACAAATTGTTTAAGAGTTTTGTATGGAGACTGTCTTCACAACAGCAGTGCCATGCTTCTGGCACACACGTGTCTGAGGACAAGGAGAGAGGAACGAGACAGCGACCCCAACCAGGCACCCTGGCATCAAGGGCACCCTACGATGTCTGTCAAAGGCATTGCACGCTCCAGGCTGGGGCTCAAGCCAGAGGCGGAAGAAGCAGCCATTTACCTTAGTTGGCAAAAACCTTTTAGAAAACCACCTCGAGCATCTCACCGGACCATGCATCGGGCCTCCTTGCTATTTTGGAGCAGCAAATCTTCCTATGCAATCATCCTCCCTGAGTTTCCAACCCTTTAATGAGAGCTCAAGCAAAAGCCACCTTGCAGGAGCTGAGTTTGGGCTGCTCCTGCATCAACTCCGGCCTGTTGTGGCCCAGGGGATGTTCAAGTGACAGGACAAGAAGAAAAGTTGCACCAGGGGAGGTTTAGATTGGATATTAGGAAAAATTTCCTCACTGAAAGGGTTGTCAAGCATTGGAACAGGCTGCCCAGGGAAGGGGTGGAGTCGCCATCCCTGGAGGTATTTAAATGACATGTAGATGTGGCACTGAGGGACATGGTTTAGTGGTGGGCTTGGCAGTGCTAGGTTTATGGTTGGACTCGATGATCTTAAGGGTCTTTTCCAACCTAAATGAGCCTATGATTCTAATTTCTGGCAGTGGGAGTTGAGATGAAATGGCAGAGGCAGCTCCTGGCTTAAGGGAACCAAATGCCATCCACGCCAGGTTGAGCAAGCTTGCCCTGCCTCCTGCTCTGGCTGCCCTCAGCTCTCAACCCAGGGCCACCCATCCCCATCCAGGCCGGCAGGACTGGCTGTTACCTTCACTTCTGCAAAGAAAGGGTCCTTGCCTGTCTCCACCAGGTAGAACATACTGGCGCGGCTGCAGGCCTCCTTGGCCACGCTGCGCAGGCGGAAACGCAACGTGCTGCACAGGTCCACAATCATCTCCTCGAAGGCGGCCATCCTCCCAGGGAGGGACGTGCACGTCCACTTGCTTGTGGCCTCCCTGGGTGCTGGGACCGGCCCTCCACCCTTGCTCCCCGTATCAGCCATGCTCAGCATCACCCTGTTGAACTCGGCGTACTCGTCAAGGATGATGGCGATATCCCCCTGTGAGTCCTTTAGCTTATTACTGTATTTGAGCTTGCTGAGGTGGAACGGAGCTGCGCGGCCCTGGCTCGTGGTTCGGGATCTGGCCCTGGTTCTCTCATCGCAGAGGGTGTCATGCCATGGGGTACATGGGTCCCCATGCCAGCTGCTCTGCCGGTGCCAGCCGAGCCCGCTCGGCCAGATGTCGGAGGGCAGAATCGTCACCTGCAAAGGGCTCCTGCTCCGCGGGGAGGGTGGGACGGGAGCTTCTCGCACAGGCGATGTCTCAGACATCACCTGGGGAGAAAAGTCTTTTAGAAAGATGCTTTTGGAGGTAGAAAAGGGTGGTTTCCTATTCCTTAGGATTTGTTTTAGCTTATAATGGAAACGGAGACACTCCATGTCCAAAGTGTGCTGGGTGATTTCCTCAAAACCCCTCCAAGTCCCCATCAGTGACCTTAACAAATGAGACTGCCCCACACAGTGGCTGCGCCTCTTCAAAGGCTGAAGATTTCCCATCCTCTTCTGGCACTTTTTGGTTACCACGAAGTTCCGGTAGTCCTTGGCGATCCCCTGGCTGTCCCTAATATTGACGTATGGCGGAATGTGCCTGCTGCTGGCTTCCCCCAGGCCAATCGACCAGCCATGCTCAGCCTGTGAGCAGCTCTCCTCTGTGCTCAGTGAGCCCACATCCTCACTACACCCTTCCGTGTCCACTGAGCTCATGGAGGAGGAGTCGCAGTTAGTCCTTGTGCCTGCAGCATCCACAGATCTCGTGCTGTAGGAACTGGTGGCAGTAAGCAGGGACTGTGAAGTCCCCCCAAAATATTCCTGGTCCGAGTCTCCGGAGAAAGACTCAAACAGATCTTCAGAGGTCAAGCCCACATATCTGTCTCTGCTGGGGAGCTGCTTTGCCCTTGGGAGCATGTCCGAAATATCTTCAGTGTCACTAAGCTCCAGGCTCTCTCTGGAGATTCTCCTGTGTGCACATAACGGCAACATCGGGAAGGGGAGAGTGGGGATTTCTCCCTCTCCCACCTCCATGCTGGCATGGTGCAGATCAGCAAACACATCGGATCCCTCAGCCACGTGCTTGCCCTGGTTGCACACAGACTGAGGCTCGCACAGTGGCATGAGCAAGTCCCCTGCTGAAAAAGATGCAGGACTGGCAAGAGGGATGCTGCTTCCTCCTTCTGAATCCTCATGCAGGATGGGTTCCTCCTCATGGCTCCCTACCACATCTGCTGCTTGGCCCCCAGGGCTGGCACACCTGGAGCAGGTGCCCAGTGGCAGCTGTCCCACGCAGCAGGACCTTGGGGGACCATCCAGAGCCAGACTCATGCTGGGGGAGCACATCTCAGGGTGCACACCGAGGACTGAGTCTGGCTCAGTACTGTGCAGACCTGTCTTGTGGTTGTGCAGAGGAGAAGGAGGCATCGATCTCAGGCTACCCAGCACAAGCACTTCCATGGGGGAGTTCTCTGCCGGTTCTGCATAGCACGGACCTCTGTCTTTTTTCACCTCTTCTGTACATCTGGGCTTTAAGGAGCCGTGCAGGCTCTCAGCAGCCACACTCACCTCTGCAGCACCTACTTGCTCACAGGGCTTCCAGTGTTGGCACAGGACAGGCCCTGGCTTCCTTTGCTCTAACAAGTGGTGGTGGGGGTCTGTGTTTCCGCCATGGGGTAGAGGGTCCTGCTCGGGGGGAGAAGCAGGAGCTGAGCCTGTGTGGGCAGGTGGGGACAGTTCGTTTGGGGAGCTCTGCTGCTGCCTGGGGTGCTCCTTCATGGCAGACATCCCCTCTCTCACTGAGGAGGAGGGCTCTGATTCCAGGAGGTGACAAAGAGAGGTCTCTGGCTCCTGCAGTGCATTAGCCACCATCGCTGTGTTCGTTTTGTTGCTCCTGGGGGACTTATCTGCACTGAGGCACACATCATCGCCCTCCTCAGCTTCAGAGCCACCTGCTAAGGCTGTACAGTCGAAGGGGAAGCCTTGGCCATCACCCACTCCTGAGGACTCATCCAGCTTATCTGTGCGGTTGGCAGAAGGGCTGCTACACTGTTCTTCCACCAAAACCTTGTTCCCTTCTTGGTTTGATTCACCAGTGCTCAGCAAAGTGAGGTCAGCATAAACATCACTTCCACACCTTTGGGAAAGGCAGCTGCTTCCTCTCAGGGCGCCCTGTGATGGAGACTGGATGCCCGCCATGGCCTTCTGGTCCTCTGGAGCAGCCCCTGGATCTGTTGCTCCATCAAGAGTTGTCATGCAGACAGAGCTGGAGTCAGGGGACAAGCTTAGTGACAGTCCCTGGCCATAGGGTGACTCGAGGCCAGCTGTGCCAGCAGCTTTGCACCCAGCAGACGCCCACCTTTCTGCAGAGGGCGCACGAACCTTGTCTTTCTGCTCTAAGCCATCCCCGAACGTCTCTCCACCAGGTCCTACATGTCCTGTAATGCTGTCTGGCTGTGTCCCACAGACAAGGCTCGGATCAGATGGTAACAGCAGTATCAACGTGCTGTCGTGGGGTGACCCCACACGGGCTGGACTGGTTGTGTGTGCCAAACCAACACTGTTTGTCTCTGCATCTGGGGTGGCCAGAACCTCCCAGGGCTCTTGCAGCATGTCCAAGCTTGGTGCCATCTCACCAGGCAGCCCTTGAGGGCCAGTCTCAGTCCCAGTCCCATCCAACAGCACTGATGTTGATCTGCCTGAGCAGGGGGATGCTAAGGCAGCAGAGCTGGGCACAGGGTTCTCTCCAGGAACACCAAAGTCCTTTGGACATGCCGAATTCACTGGCTTCTGCTCACTGTGTTCATGCTCCATGTTGGCATCATTGCTTTCAGAAAACGCTAAATCAACAGGCCGCAGGACTGTGCTTTCATACTTGGAGTCCTCTTTCTCTTTTTCTCCCTCCTCCACCTCTTCCTCCTCTTTTTCTGGATGTCTGAAGGGGTCTTGTGATTCCCTCTCTTCCTCACTGGCTCCATCGGGCTTTGCACTTTTGGGACGTGCTTCACAGGCACGTTGCGGTCCGCTGCTGGTGGCCCAGCTGCTGCCCTCAACCTCTGGACAGTGCCCAGCATCTCCCATGCTCTCCCTGTCCTCGAGAGGGTCGGGGCCACCTCCTGACCCTGCTGCCCACCCACTCTCCTGCTGCTCTCCACGTCCATGCAGTGCACTCGATGCATCACTCCACGGAGCTGTAGCGGAATTCAGGGCTCGGTTGCATAGGTTTTCCCTGCTCAATGCAGCTGGGGGCTTGCCAGCATCACCAAGCTCATCGGAAGGACTGGGGGTGACCGTAGCATCTGGCAGTCCCTCCTTGGGCAGCTCCTCCTGAAACAACACAATTCAGAGTTTAATCTTCAATGGCAGCAAATGCAGGAGCTGAGACACTGGTGCAGGAGGACATGGATATTTTAAATGCTCAAACTTTGTACATACAACCATCCCAACAGCAACTGGGGAGATTAGTTTGAGTTTGTCTCTAAAATAAGTCCAGGTTGAATCCTTGTGAGCCACTACCATTCCCACTGCAGCTGGCGAGCAGAGTCCCACAGACAGCCAGGGAAAGGTTTTGAAACTTTCTACCTTCTTTACACCGTGAAATGGCTTAAAAACAGGCCAAACTGTGCAGGGGCCATCAGCTGGTGCCCAGAGGTAATGTATGCAGCAGCATCCTCTTACCTCTACTGAGTTTATCTGTCTGAGCAAGCTATATGGACGCTATGGACAGTGATCCCACATTTCCTCCCAGAACAATTCTGCCTGCTCCACAGCACTAAACCCAGACGGTAAAAACCACTGGGATACTTTTTCCTTCATGCAAAACAGTTGCAGCCCTATGGCAGCTACACATTTGTTCAGAGCAGAAGTTTTAAAGCATGGTTTCACCGAGGGCAAGTCCTGCATGACCAACCTAGTGGCTTTCTATGACAGAGTGACTACATCAGTGGAGAAAGGAAGAGGTATGGATGTCATCTACCTGGACTTCTATAAGGCCTTTGACACAGTCCCCCACATCCTTCTCTCTAAATTAGAGAGATGGGTTTGATGGGTGGACTGTTCAGTCGATGAGGAACTGGTTGGATGGTCACATACAGAGGGTAGCGATCAACAGCTCAGTGTCCAGATGGAGATCGGTGACAAGTGGTGTCCCTCAGGGATCCGTACTGGGACCAGTACTGTTCAGTATCTTCATCAATGACATAGCCAATGGGATCAAGTGCACTCTCGGCAAGTTTGCATCCAACACCAAGCTGAGCAGTGTGGCTGACACACCTAAGGGACGGGATGCCATCCAGAGGGACCTGGACAGGCTCGAGAAGTGGGCCCGTGTGAACCTCATGAGGTTCAACACGGTCAAGCGGAGGGTCCTGCACCTGGGTTGGGGCAATCCCCGGAATCAATATTAGCTGGGGGATGAAGGGATGGAGAGCAGCCCTGCCGAGAAGGACTTGGGGGTACCAGTGGATGAAAAGCAGGACATGAGCTAGCAATGTGCGCTCGCAGCCCAGAAGGCCAATGGCATCCTGGGCTGCATTAAAAGAAGCATGGCCAGCAGGTGGAGAGAGGCGATTCTGCCCCTCTCCTCCGCTCTGGTGAGAACCCCACTGCAGCACTGTGTCCAGCTCCGAGGCCCTCAGCACAGGAGAGACACGGACCTGATGAGGGAGCCCAGAGAAGGGTCACAAAAATGATCAGGGGGCTGAAGCACCTCTGCTATGAGGACAGGCTAAGAGAGTTGGGTTTGTTCATGCTGGAGAAGAGAAGGCTCCAGGGAGACCTTATTGCAGCCTTCCAGTACTTCAAGAGGGCCTACAGGACAGATGGGGACAAACTTTTTAGCCAGGCCTGTTGTGACAGGACAAGGGGTAATGACTTTAAACTAAAAGAGGCCCGATTTAGACTAGATAGAAGGAAGAAATTTTTTTTTTTTACAATGAGGGCGATGAAGCAGTGGCCCAGGTTGCCCAGAGAGGTGGGAGATGCCCCATCCCTGGAAACATTCCAGGTCAGGTTGGATGGGGCTCTGAGCGACCTGATCTAGTTGAAGATGTCCCTGCTCATGGCAGGGGG
>VYXH01004337.1:11096-52351 GCA_013397275.1 Burhinus bistriatus | reverse complement strand
TGGACCGGATGACCCTTAAAAGTCCCTTCCAACCCAAACCATTCTATGATTCTATGATTCTATTTTAGCTCAAGAATTCAGACCTGAAAATGTCAGCAGACACCCATGTTTTATATTTACCCAAGTACCTCCACTCCTGACCATCTGCAGACCATGGAAACTGTAAAAATTAATTTAAAAAACTCTACCCAGAATGGGGCAAGGGAAATGTTGCAAAGCACTGCACTGCCATCTGTGTGTGGGAAACCTCTCCAAAACAGCAAACCTCAGCTCTCCCAAACCAGCAGAGGAAAGGCGGTGCCGTGTCCCCTGGTATGCCTAGGCTGCTGCAACTATGGGCACAGGAGACAGGCAGGCTTTTGAGTCCTGATCTGGGGTGTTTGTGGTTCCTCTCCTCCCTCAGTTAAGTGCAGGTCTGAGACCTCGTCCAAGCTCACACAGCTCACAGCTGAAACCAGGAACAGACGCCGAGCTCCACACTTTAATTGCTCTAGTTCTTTGGGATTCCTCCCCCTTGGAGAGCATTCATGTTGAGGCCCTGCTCCCTTGGACAGGGACAGATATGGCTCATGCCAGAGCCCAGGGATGCCAGCTCAGTCCAAGAGGATACCCAAACCCGGACTGAGGCCTGAAAGCTTCTTCTTTATGGTGACACTGAGCATGTTTGCGTGGCAGTCACTTGGGGCAGCTAAATGCTGGTGGGCATTTCTCTGTCCTGCTTTGGTGACCCCCACCACCTGGCTCTAAGAGAGTCCACAAGCACATCTGCTCCACTCCTCTCAGAAGATCCTACTCCTATAAACGCAAAATGTACTGTGTGCCCTGTAGACTCGTATCACCCAAACCCCAAGCTCTTACCGCAGTGATGGTCGAGACGTCATGCACACGCTCCTCAGGAATGATTGCCAGCTGCCTGTCTTTCAAAGACAGGCTCTCATCAGCATGTTCAGTGAGGGAAAGGCTCTCAGGACAGCTTGTGGAGGAAGGCTCCTCCTCCCCACAGGACAGGTCCCCTGAAGAAGACGATACCATACTATCTACAACACCAGGAGTCCCATCAGCATCAGTCTGAGAGTCTGCAGGGCTTTCTTCTGGGTGGAAGGGTCCCTGGCAATGTGTACTGCGATCCAGAGAGCTGCTGGGAGTCTGGTCAGGGTCTGATCGAGAATCTGCAGGGCACGTCTCCAACCCAAAACAGTCCTCACCATCATCACTCAGCTCAAGAAAGTCCCCAGTGCTGTTTATTGAGACATACTTCTTGGGGTTGCTGTGCTCCACCACCTTCCTCGTGCTACTCAGGAGTTTGCTGGGTTTGCTGTAGAAGAGAGCCACCCACATATGAAGTATCAGCTTCATCTCTTCCACATCGTCGGGCAGATCAGGGTCCCAGGGCCTGGAAGGAAAAGCAAACACAGCCTGAAACATCTTCATCCTCCCTCTGGTTGACTAGCACAAGGTAACTCATCTCCTGGTTCCCCATGGTACTAAGCCCCAGTGCAGGGGAGCTGCAAATGCCCAGCTGCAGTCACAGATCACTTGATGCAGTTTCCAGCTTGATGAAAAAAAGGGAAACTCATGGCTGCAAAGAAGGACTTGTGTTCCCGGCTCTAGGTACCAATTCTAGCTGCAGAGACACAGGAAACATAGGATGGTTTGGGTTAGGAGGGACCTTTAAAGATCATCTAGTCCAACCCCCCTGCCACGGGGGAAGATACCAGGGACACCTTCCACTAGACCAGGTTGCTCAAAGTCCCATCCACCCTGACCTTGATCACTTCCANCCAAACCAGCAGAGGAAAGGCGGTGCCGTGTCCCCTGGTATGCCTAGGCTGCTGCAACTATGGGCACAGGAGACAGGCAGGCTTTTGAGTCCTGATCTGGGGTGTTTGTGGTTCCTCTCCTCCCTCAGTTAAGTGCAGGTCTGAGACCTCGTCCAAGCTCACACAGCTCACAGCTGAAACCAGGAACAGACGCCGAGCTCCACACTTTAATTGCTCTAGTTCTTTGGGATTCCTCCCCCTTGGAGAGCATTCATGTTGAGGCCCTGCTCCCTTGGACAGGGACAGATATGGCTCATGCCAGAGCCCAGGGATGCCAGCTCAGTCCAAGAGGATACCCAAACCCGGACTGAGGCCTGAAAGCTTCTTCTTTATGGTGACACTGAGCATGTTTGCGTGGCAGTCACTTGGGGCAGCTAAATGCTGGTGGGCATTTCTCTGTCCTGCTTTGGTGACCCCCACCACCTGGCTCTAAGAGAGTCCACAAGCACATCTGCTCCACTCCTCTCAGAAGATCCTACTCCTATAAACGCAAAATGTACTGTGTGCCCTGTAGACTCGTATCACCCAAACCCCAAGCTCTTACCGCAGTGATGGTCGAGACGTCATGCACACGCTCCTCAGGAATGATTGCCAGCTGCCTGTCTTTCAAAGACAGGCTCTCATCAGCATGTTCAGTGAGGGAAAGGCTCTCAGGACAGCTTGTGGAGGAAGGCTCCTCCTCCCCACAGGACAGGTCCCCTGAAGAAGACGATACCATACTATCTACAACACCAGGAGTCCCATCAGCATCAGTCTGAGAGTCTGCAGGGCTTTCTTCTGGGTGGAAGGGTCCCTGGCAATGTGTACTGCGATCCAGAGAGCTGCTGGGAGTCTGGTCAGGGTCTGATCGAGAATCTGCAGGGCACGTCTCCAACCCAAAACAGTCCTCACCATCATCACTCAGCTCAAGAAAGTCCCCAGTGCTGTTTATTGAGACATACTTCTTGGGGTTGCTGTGCTCCACCACCTTCCTCGTGCTACTCAGGAGTTTGCTGGGTTTGCTGTAGAAGAGAGCCACCCACATATGAAGTATCAGCTTCATCTCTTCCACATCGTCGGGCAGATCAGGGTCCCAGGGCCTGGAAGGAAAAGCAAACACAGCCTGAAACATCTTCATCCTCCCTCTGGTTGACTAGCACAAGGTAACTCATCTCCTGGTTCCCCATGGTACTAAGCCCCAGTGCAGGGGAGCTGCAAATGCCCAGCTGCAGTCACAGATCACTTGATGCAGTTTCCAGCTTGATGAAAAAAAGGGAAACTCATGGCTGCAAAGAAGGACTTGTGTTCCCGGCTCTAGGTACCAATTCTAGCTGCAGAGACACAGGAAACATAGGATGGTTTGGGTTAGGAGGGACCTTTAAAGATCATCTAGTCCAACCCCCCTGCCACGGGGGAAGATACCAGGGACACCTTCCACTAGACCAGGTTGCTCAAAGTCCCATCCACCCTGACCTTGATCACTTCCAATGATGGGGCATCCACAACTTCTCTGGGCAACCTGGGCCAGTGTCTCACCACCCTTGGCATAAAACATGTCTTCCTTACGTCCAAACCAAATCTACCCTCTTTCCGTTTAAAATCATTCCCCCTCGTCCTATCACCACACGCCCTGATCAAGAGTCCCTCCCCAGCTTTCCTGTAGGCTCCCTTTAGGGAATGGAAGTGGCTCTAAGGTCTCCCCAGAACCTTCTCTTCTCCAGGCTGAACAACCCCAACTCTCCCAGCCTGTCCTCACAGCAGAGGGGTTCCAACCCTCCCACCATCTCAGTGGCCTCCTCTGGCCCCGCTCCACCAGGTCCATGTCTCTCCTGTGCTGAGGCCCCAGAGCTGGAGGCAGCACTGCAGGGGGGTCTCACCAGAGCAGAGTAGAGGGGCAGAATCGCCTCCCTTGACCTGCTGGCCACACGTTTGATGCAACCCAGGATGCAGTTGGCTTTCTGGGCTGCCAGTGCACATTGCTGGTTCATCCAGTTTTTCACCCATCAGTATCCCCAAGTCCTTCTCCACAGGGAAGACAAACCAGCTTTAACACAGCAAAACTGGCCATCTAGCATGGGGGAAAAGGCACTTATCATGCAAAGCAAAGCAAAAAAAGAGCAAAGGAAGCCCCTTCCAAAAGCGCTCCAGATGTCCAGCAAGAGATGTCCCCTGCAGATGGCCTTCCAGACTGACTTACCCATGCAGGGCGCGGATGACTGTTTTCTCCAGGGCATCGTTGGTGTACCTGCTGTCCAAATTGAAGAGATACTCTGCCTCCCAATGGCACGTCACCTTCACGGATGCGCCACAGATGTTCACTGTGTGGGACTTGGCGAAGTCCTCCTTCAGCCTGGGGGACAGCAGGCTGCTCCTGCGCCTCATTGCCACAGCCTCAAAGGGCCGCTGCAGGTGGGTGCTGTTCTGCTGGTGGCGGAAAGGCAGGACTTTCCCAACCAGGGGTCCTGCTCGGGCATTCCTCGTCCCGTTTCTGGAGGGTGCTGGTCCAGGGTAGGGGGTACCTCTGGGATACATGTGTTTCTTTGAGTGCTCAGGCATCTGTGAGGCATACGAGTGCTCAGCAGAGATGAAGGAGTGCTTGTTCACCTCAGTGGCTTCTTGAGTCTCTCTTGGAGGCAGCACTTGGGGTTTTGCAGGGCTGGGGCTCACACTGTTCTTCTTGCTGAAAATCCCAGGGCTTTTATCCCTGGGACTAGAGGCCAAGTCATTTAAGTCTATTTTTTCAGCAAGAGGAGGCTTCTGGTTCGATGATGCTTTACTAGGAGAGGTGGTTCCCTTTGCAAGCTTGTCTACCCTGTGGTATTTGTGGTCAGAAGCAACACGCAAGGATTTGTGCTTGCGATGACTCTGCTGCTCCTTTGCAGAGTCACTGCAGGGGCTGGAGGACACAGCGATCATCCCACTCTCTCTGGGGATAAATGAAGGAATACAAGAACCCAAAGCCAGATCAGCCAGCAAGTTCAACGCGTGGGACTCATAGTCATTCCCCTTCAGATCGAAACCAAGATCAGCAACCCTGTCTGGGTAAACCTCACTCGTTTGGCTATCCGCTCTGTGGCATTTGGAAGAAACTTCACTCGGGAGGACAGAGAATGGCTCCTTCCACTCTGCATGAGAAAAACAAAGTCAGAGAATGAATGAAGGCCACAGAGCTCTGCCTCAAGAAGGGGTTCAAAGCAGGCTTTCAGTTTGGCAGGAAAAAAGTGCCGCTCTGTCCGGGTTTTGGCTGGGATAAAGTTAATTTTCTTCCTAACAGCTGGTATCGTGCTGTGTTTTGGATTTAGTATGAGAATAATGTTGATAACACTGATGTTTTTAGTTATTGGTAAGTAATGCTTATACTAAGTCAAGGACTTTTCAGCTCTGCCAGTGAGGAGATACACAAGAAGCTGGGAGGAAGCATAGCCAGAAGTTGATCCAAACTGACTGAAGGGGTATTCCATACCATATGATGTCATGCTCAGCATATAAACTACGGAAGTTGGCAGGGGCGGGGGCAATCACTGTTTGGGAATGGGCTGGGCATCGGTCAGCGCATGGTAAGCAATTGCATTGTGCATCACTTGTTTGGTATATTCTTTTATCATTATTATTGTTATTATTTTCTCTTCCTTCACTGTCCTGTTAAACTGTTTTAATGTCAACACACAAATTTTACCTTTTTTCCCTGATTATCTCCCCCATCCCAGGGGGGAGTGGCAGGAAGCGAGGGAGCAGCTGCGTGGCGTTTGGCTGCCTGCTGGGTTAAACCATGACAGTCCTTTTTGGCACCCAATGTGGGGCTCGACGGGTTCAGATAACAACAGATCTGACCAGAGGATGTTAAACAAATTTGTTATAAGTATTCATTATATTAGCTTAATAGTCACTGGTCACAATGTTGATTTATTTGCCCTCAGAGTTGTTGTGCTTGTTATCCGAGCTGTGCTGTTGTTGTGGTTTAACCCCAGCCCGCAGCTAGGACCACACAGCCGCTTGCTCACTCCCCCCAGTTGCAATGGGGGGGGGAGAATCAGAAGAGTAAAAGTGAGGAAAAACTCGTGGGTTGAAATAAAGACAATTTAACAGGTAAAGCAAAAGTCGTGCACACAAGCAAAGCAAAACAAGGAATTCATTCACTGCTTCCCATCGGCAGGCAGGTGTTCAGCCTTCTCCCAGAAAGCAGGGCTCCATCACGCATCACAGCTACTTGGGAAGACAAATGCCATAACTCTGAACATAGAATCACAGAATCATAGAATCACCCAGCTTGGAAGGGACCTTTGAGATCATTGAGTCCAACCATCAACCTAACACTGCCAAGTCCACCACTAAACCATGTCCCTCAGCACCACGTCTGCCCAGCTTTTCAATACCTCCAGGGACGGTGACTCAACCCCTTCCCTGGGCAGCCTGTGCCAATGCTTGACAACTCTTTCGGTGAAGAAATTTTTCCTAATATCCAATCTAAACCTCCCCTGGTGCAACCTGAGGCCATTTCCTCTTGTCCTATTGCTTGTTACTTGGGAGAAGAGATCGACCCCCACCTCTCTACAACCTCCTTTCAGGTAGTTGTAGAGAGCGATAACATACCCTGTTCCTTTTTCTTCCCCCAGCTTTATATACTGAGTATGATGTCATACAGCGTGGAATATTTCTTTGGTCAGTTGGGGTCAGCTGTCCTGGCTGTGTCTCCTCCCAACTTCTTGTGATCCCCCAGTCTACTCACTGGTGGGGTGGTATGAGGAACATAAAAGGCCTTGATTGCTTAGCAAGAATCAAAAACACCAGTGCGCTAACACACTGTTCCCATCCCAACTCCAAAACATAGCATTACACCAGCTGCTAGCAAGAAAAATTAACTCCATCCCAGCTGAAACCATGACAGTTGCGTAACACTCACTTGCTTCCTGTTGTGAGGATTATCAGCTCTGGATCAAGGTTATCATTCAGCTGTACTGTGTAACACTGCTGGTGAGACCAATCTGGTATTTGTACTGAGCACTGCCATCACCTCCATACTTCTGGAGCCATCTAGCAGAAACTATTACTCCTTACCTTTTCTCCTTGGAGAACCCGTCTATGGGGGAGAAGGGGGACACACCTTCCCCTGCTCCTTCCCCTTCCCCTTCCCACTAGTTACAGCAGCTCTTGAGAATTTTGAATATCCTTGAGATGTTCAAACCAGCATGCTCCTATTGCTATCCCTCCTGAACGTGTTTCAGATCTTTTTTAGGGTTAAACAACTGTTTAAGAACATCATCCAGAGAGCTGCCTCGAGGCTGGATAGTCATAGGTGGCACGCCATGTGGGAGAATATGGAGAGGTATCTAGAGAACATCTCACCTCCAATGGTCTGAAACTTCACTCCCGAACAGCTACGGGACCCTGACATAGTCATAGAATATTTGAAAAAAACCCAAATGTTGTGGCTACTCCAAAGAGGCTGAACTTACTGTACCGTGCTGGGCCCTGGCCAATATCTGCCAAATGCTGCTAGGTATTAGGCAGCACCCTCAGGGAGAAGAGAGGGAAAGCAACGTGACAGGCACTGCGGCAACTCCAACTCCCACAGCAGGCACTGTGGCTACTCCAATCCTGGCGACAGGCGCTGTGGCTACTCCAACCTCTGCAACAGACACCGTAGCTGAACCCAAGAACCAACCTGTGCCAGTATCAGTTGTCCTTATATAGAAGAAGAAATGGACAAGAAAGTCAGCTCATTTAGCAAGGGATGGTGAAGCAGGGCCATCACAAGAAGAGGAGGAAGAGGCAGAACCAGAGGTAACCACCGGATCCTTATCCCTGAGTGAGCTGCAAGATATGCAAGAAGATTTCAGCCATCTCACCTGGCTGCTCTGATGCTGGGATAACTGTCTGAAAAGTCTGAAAACCTGTTCAAAAAGCTGTTCTGGGAGTTCCAGCAACTCAAAGAGGATAGGTCCTACTCCCCACCTGTACAGACCAGTATCTCAACTGTTAGACATAAGCGTGCTTCTGCTCAAAAGAGAGGATATAGAGGGTACACACCATAGGGCACCCTGTGGTTTCACCTGCGTGACCACAGAGAGGACCCTACCTTGACCCCAGAGCGGACCCTACCTTGACCCCAGAGGCACGGGTATGTGAGCTGCAAGGAAAAACAACCACACAAGGGAGTTCTTCCAGGAAAACTGTTCCTTCACTTTCCAATGGGCAGTTCCCCAGACAGAGTAGAAGGGCTGATCTTACTTCTGATTCTAATGAAGGGACTTCTGACTCATATTTACAAGAATAATGAATAATCAGGACTGGAGGGGCCCTGCCTCCAGACGGGTGGAAGACAGGGACAACTGGGTTTATTGGACTGTGTGGATTTGATGGCCTGGCATGTCAGACCCATAGGAGTATAAGGCTCTGGTGGACACCAGTGCATAATGTATCCTCTTCCAGTTTGAAGCCATTACCCCTTGTCCTATAAGGACATGTAGCGATAGAACAAGGGGGAACGATTTTAAACTGGAAGAGGGGAGATTTAGATTAGATCTCGGGAAGAAATTCTTTACCGTGAGGGTGGTGAGACACTGGCCCAGGTTGCCCAGGGAAGCTGTGGCTGCCCTCCTCCTGGAGGTGTTCAAGGCCAGGCTGGACGGGGCTTTGAGCAACCTGGTCTAGTGGGAGGTGTCCCTGCCCATGGCAGGGGGGTTGGAACTAGATGACCTTCAAGGTCTCTTCCAACCTAAACCATTCTACGATTCTACGACTCAAGGTCGACCGCTAGGGATTTGGAGTTGGGGATACAGCAGATCCGAGGCCCACTATACTCCAACTGAAAAAGAGATACTGGCAGCATATGAAGCAGTTCGAGCTGCTTCGGAAGTGGTTGGTACAGAAGCACAGCTCCTCTTAGCACTGCGACTGCCGGTGCTGGGCTGGATGTTCAAAGAGAGGGGCCCCCTCTACACATCATGCAACTGATGCTACCTGGAGTAAGTGGGTTGCACTGATCACACAGCAGGCTTGAATAAGAAACCCCAGTCACCCAGGAATTCTGGAAGTGATCAGGACTGGCCAGAAGGCAAAGATTTTGGAACACCACCAGAAGAGGAGGTGACGTGTGCTGAAGAAACCCCACTGTATAATAAACTGCCGGAAAATAAGAAGCAGTGTGCCCTGTTCACTGATGGGTCCTGTCACATTATAGGAAAGCATCAGAGATGGAATGCTGCTGTATACAACAAGTTGCAGAAACGGCTGAAGGAGAAGGTGAATTGAGCCAGTTTGCAGAAGTGAAGGCCATCCAACTAGCTTTGGACATTGCTGACTGAGAAAAGTGGCCAGTGTTCTATCTCTATACTGACGCATGGATGGTGGCAAATGCTCTGTGGGGTTGGTTACAGCACTGGAAGCAGAGTAACTGGCAGCGGAGAAGCAAACCGATCTGGGCTGCCCTGCTGGAGAATCTGGTTGTAAAAGTACGTCATGAAGATGCCCACATACCCAAGAGTCAGGCCACTGAAGAGCATCAAAACAACTAGCAGGTTGCTAAGATTGAAGTGGGTCAGGTGGATCTGGACTGGCAACATAAGGATGAATTATTTCTAGCTTGGTGGGCCCATGCCACCTCAGGCCATCAACGAAGAGATGCAACATATAGATGGGCTCATGATTGAGGGGTGGACTTGACCATGGACACAGTTTATCCATGAATGTGAAACGTGCTGCAATCAAGCAAGCCAAGCAGTTAAAGCCTCTCTGGTATGGAGGACGATGGCTGAAATATAAATACGGGAGGCCTAGCAGATTGATTATATCACTCTCACAAACCAAGGCAAGTGCTGTGTGCTTACAAAAGCAGAAGCAACCACCAGATGGCTGGAAACATAACCTGTGTTCCACGCCACCACACGGAACACTATCCTGGGCCTTGAAAAGCAAGTCTTATGGCGACATGGCACCCCAGAAAGAATTGAGTCAGACAACGGTACTCATTTCCAAAACAACCTCATAGACACCTGGGCCAAAAAGCATGGTATTGAGCGGGTATATCACATCCCCTATCGTGCACCAGCCTCCAGGAAAATCGAACAATACAATGGCCTGTTAAAGACTACACTGAGTGCAATGGGTGGTGGGACCTTCAAACACTGGATACACATTTACCAAAAGCTACCTAGTTAGTTAACACTAGAGGATCTACCAATCGAGTTGGCCTTGCCCAATCAAAACTTCCACATACTGTAGAAGGGGATAAAGTCTTCACATGAAGAGTGTGTTAGGGAAGACAGTCTGGGTTAGTCCTGCCTCAGGCAAAGCCAAACCCATCCGTGGGGTTGCTTTTGCTCAAGTACCTGGGTGCACTTGGCGGGTGATGCAGAAGGACGGTGAATTCCAATGTGTACCTCAAGAGTATTTGATTTTGGGTGAGAATAGCCAATAAATTAAATTGTATGATGATAATTGCTACATAACCCTGCCACCGTATGTCATCGCTACTACAGTTGCTATATGCCATATTAAAGGCATTATAGTAACAAACACCCAAACTAATGAAGGATGAACGTTGATGAAATTGAACAAAGCGCAGCAGTGATGGAACTAGAACTGGCTTCAGGACCTGGTGCCCACCAACTTCCTTGAGATGCACATCTTCAACCTGTAGACCATGGGCATGTGCTGCACCAGATACACCAGCCACGAGCTTCAGATGCAGCGTGCAACAATCCAACACCACACACCACCTCTCCTGCCCTGAAAGACTGTTATGACAGATGGAGCCCAAAGTCATGGATTAGATGAACTCAGTGAACGTTTTAAAGGGATGGCCCACAGACTACAGGAATGATACCTGTGTGACAGAAAAAGTGGTGGTGATTAATTGGAAAATGTAGGATCTGGGCATAATGTACNTGGGTGCACTTGGCGGGTGATGCAGAAGGACGGTGAATTCCAATGTGTACCTCAAGAGTATTTGATTTTGGGTGAGAATAGCCAATAAATTAAATTGTATGATGATAATTGCTACATAACCCTGCCACCGTATGTCATCGCTACTACAGTTGCTATATGCCATATTAAAGGCATTATAGTAACAAACACCCAAACTAATGAAGGATGAACGTTGATGAAATTGAACAAAGCGCAGCAGTGATGGAACTAGAACTGGCTTCAGGACCTGGTGCCCACCAACTTCCTTGAGATGCACATCTTCAACCTGTAGACCATGGGCATGTGCTGCACCAGATACACCAGCCACGAGCTTCAGATGCAGCGTGCAACAATCCAACACCACACACCACCTCTCCTGCCCTGAAAGACTGTTATGACAGATGGAGCCCAAAGTCATGGATTAGATGAACTCAGTGAACGTTTTAAAGGGATGGCCCACAGACTACAGGAATGATACCTGTGTGACAGAAAAAGTGGTGGTGATTAATTGGAAAATGTAGGATCTGGGCATAATGTACATGGTATAAAATAAGGGGTGGATAATGTCCTGTTTTTGGCTGGGATAGAGTTCATTTTCACAAGAAGCTGGGAGGGGGCACAGCCAGGACAGCTGACCCAAACTAGCCAAAGGGATATTCAATACCATATGATGTCATGCTCTGTACATAAGTGTCCGAGTTGGCTGGTGGGGGACAGGGATCCCTGCTTGGGGAACGGGCTGGGCATCAGGTTCTGGGTGGTGAGGAATTCCACTGCATATCACTCATTTTGTATATTCTTCTATCAATATTATTGTTATTATTTTTCTCTTCCTTTGCTGTTTTATTAAACTGTCTTTACCCCAACCCATGAGTTTGACCTCTTTCTTTCTATTCTCGTCCCCATCCCACCAGGGGTGGGAGGAGTGAGCGAGCAGCCACTTAGTACTTAGTTGACAGCTAAGGCTAAACCATGACACACAGTTACAAAACAAAACCCTTTAAAACACAGAGGAAACCCACCCTGCCCTCATACTTCTCACTGCACATCCTCTGAAGACCACAGCCTGCCCCTGAGTTCTAACTTAGAGCACAGGCAGAAAGCTGGGGGCTCCCAGAGGCAGCCAGATCACAGCAAGTAAGTGTTAATTTAGTTTTCAGTGTTAAGAATGACCCTCACCATGGCTCAAGGCCCATATTCATAAAAGCATTAAATAAGGTTAATGCCTTCTACTAAAAACCAGCACAAAAATCGCTCTTCGAGTAAAGCCTTGTTAAATCACATCTGTGCCAAAGTCCAACACGTTACGTTTAACCTCCTTGAGAACTGCATAGCAAGACATATAAATTGAGTATTTCTTACTTCTAGACACTCTTACTTGGCAGATCCTGGCATTCAGCAGGACCCATTTGACATCCTGCCTGTGCAAGAGCACTGGCCAGATCTGGTCCAGGGACACCCACATAATAGGGGCAACAAGGGGCGGTGCTTGATAAACACACGCTGATGAAAGTGCCACGTTTCAGGAACACATGGCAATAAAAGACTGAGAAGAATGGAGAAACTGAGCTGAGGTGGCTAAACCAGTCTTCAAAGCCTTCACCTCCCCCAAGAAGGGAAAATAGAAAGACCAGAGACAGATCTGAAAAAGGACAAAGTGTGAGAAAACATGACAAATTAACAGAAAATTACTTCCCTGTTCCACCATTTATTTTGGCACCAAAATACTGGTTCTCAGTTTAACAGAAGACTCCCAGCCAGCACCTGCAGACGCTACACTCAGGGGCTGTCCATGCTGCCTCTTAAATCCGCCGCAGTCTGTCTGCAAAGGCTGTGTCAATTCAGCTCTTTTTAAAACAACCAGATTTACAACGTAATGGACTAAAAATCTAGGCAGACCCTGGCTACGAGCAGAGCTTATAATGCTCTGTCCGTGAGCTGCCTCAGCGCAGTTTCAGAGCTCAGCAGTTAAAAATCAGGCTTTTTAAACTATTCCAGCAGTTTGCCAAGGATGCAAACTGAAGGCTTAGGAAAGGACTCAGAAGAGACCCTGTGTGGTTCATACATCCTGTAACTGTGATTTTCATGGTCGCCTTCGTGTTTTACACTACTATGCATAACTGGGTGCCTGCAGGCTGTGGGGCAGCAGCACTCAGACCCCAGTCCAGACCCTCAGCACTAAATGTCATAAGGCCCTTTGGCTGCTGCCAAATGTGCTGTTACTGTCATCTGGTCGTGACCTGACCATGATGTTTGATGGTTCGGCTTTTAAAGGAAAGATTTCCACAGGGAACAGAACTCTTACCACTATCTGCTTGCTTTTTGGCTTGAGGGTTTGACGGGTTGTTAGTCGCACTTTTTAGCATCTTATTTTTCACTGGCTTCGTGATGGTCTCAGCAACAGGAACCTTTTTCATGCCTGGGTTCTTCAGCATCTTTGCTCTCTTTGTTTCCAAGCCAGGATCGTTGGGAGCTGAGGTTTCCTTCTGAACAGGTTCAGACTGTGTTTTGTGCACAAACTCTGCAGACAGAACCTCCGCACCTGGGGCAGGGGAAAGGGAGGACATTTCTTTTGGTTTGAGACATTCAGATTAAAAAGGAGTAATTGCAAAATAGCCAGTTAAGGAATGTGGAAGGACCGCTTTAGAAGTGATGGCAGCAGCAGAGTAGTCTTCAATGACTTGATTTATTCATCTGATCTTACAAATGGGTTTGTTACTGATGTGAGTGATCAGTAAGCAGTTATTAAAAATAAAGCATAATTTCTTAAGCTCATTAAAAGCCTGTTTTCCTGATCTAGAATAGGTGTTCTCTGGGGATAAGTCACTCTAATTCCTGCCTGGCACGCTTGCACCCTGAGGGTACTTATTTACCTCTCCAAGAACCACCCAAGAACCTCTCCCAGATTCATCAGCAATGCCACCCAGGCCCGAGGCAATGTGCCCCAGGACAGAACTTGATGGACTATGAATCAGAGTTGACTTCAGCCCACAGTGGGCAGACACCACACCACCCCGTGTTGCACACCAACTCATTTCCAGAGTCTGCTGCTGCTACCTGTGATGTGTGTAAATGCCAGGGAGGTCACCGAGTATGAGACTGCCTTTGCAGTCAGGTGGATCCTTCGGGTATTTTCAGCCATGTTTTGTTACTAAGGTTGGGATTCATCTCAACTCACTTTGAGTGTCTCTACAAACCAGGTGGAGGCTCAGGCTGGCTCAAAAAGGACAGGCTTAGTCTACCCTCCGCAGTGAGACAGGAGCCTTCAGAGGACAATTTATGCCATTGAGACACCTCGCATGAGCAGCTTGGGCCAGATACCAGCTTTCAGCAGAGTAAATTGGTTGTTGTTTCCTCAAGGCCACAGCAAGAAAGTTGACTCTCAGGGAGTCACAACATGACCATGTAGAGTGGCTGGTTATCTATGCAGCCTGTAATGACCATGGCTTGGGCAACTGCTCCTTGACTGAGCCATCGACAGCCCATGGACAAGGGATGCAATAACCATGACCTAGCTGATGTCCCTGTGTATAATCACATGTAAGTAAAGGAAGGCAACAGCATAGAATCATTTAGGTTGGAAAAGTTCTTTAAGATCATCCAGTCCAACCATTGACCCAACTCTGCCAGGTCGGCCACTAAACCATGTCTCTAAGCACCACATCTACATGACTTTTAAACACTTCTAGGGATGGTGACTCAGCCACCTCCCTGGGCAGCCTGTTCCAATGTTTGATAACTCCTTCAGTGAAAATTTTTTTCCTAATGTCCAGCCTAAACCTCCCCTGGTGCAACTTGAACCCATTTCCTCTTGTCCTATTGCCTGTTACTTGGGAGAAGAGATCAGCTCCCATCTCACTACAACCTCCTTTCAGGCATGGACCACTGTGCTGGGTTTCAGGTAGCTTCACCGAAATCCCCTGTCATAGCCCTGGGCTCCTTCCCAGGTTGAACAAGAGACTGTGAAGACAGAATCACAGAATCCCCAGGGTTGGAAGGGACCTCTGGAGATCATCTAGTCCAACCCCCCTGCCAGAGCAGGATCACCTAGAGCAGGTTGCGCAGGATGGCGTCCAGGCGGGTTTGGAATGTCTCCAGAGTCAGAGACTCCACCACCTCTCTGGGCAGCCTGTCTGCTTGGTCTGGGCACCTGGGGGGAAGGTGAAGGACATGGGTCCTAGTGAACCCTGAGTATCCCAGTGGGATACCCTGGAGAAGCCGGAGGAAGTCACTCCCATTTATACAGCACTTACCTCTTTTCCTTCTGTGTGGAAACTGCAAATTGGCTAATTTAAGCATGGGCTCGTTGGAGTTGGCCGTGAGCCCTGGCTTTTTAGGAAAAGAGAAAGCGACATTGATCTTCTTCTTCTTGGTTGCTTTCCTGTTCCTGCTGCTGTCTCCCATAGGATGCATTTGCATCTTGAGGGGTGACCATTTTTTCCTGGTGCTGGTCACAACAGCTCGGCTGGACTTCCTCCTGCTCTGCTGCACCCAGAGCTTGCTGGCCGAGTTGGCATCTTTTGTGGGCCCTTCACTGCTCTGGTCCAGCCCCACAGTGGGCTTTGGGTTTTCACTTTTGACTTTTCTTTCTGCTGCTGTGTTGGGAGGAATAGGGTCTGGTGGCACAGCTGAAGAGAAGTTCACTTTACAATCAACCTCTGAATTGCAGCACGGAGACTGAACAGCACCAGTCAAACATCCTAAGGCAGCCGACATTTCCAGAGTATAGCTGCTGGGATCAGAGAAATAACACTGCAGCTGGGAGAAGGACTGCTCTGAGCGTTTTTTGAAGGGATTAGTACATTCATCCTTGGCTGGTGAGAGGAGAGAAGAAAGGGGAACTTTGCTGGTTTGGCCAGAGGGGGGCTGTGGATTTCGATCGAGCTTTGCATATTCCTGGAAGTGCTGTTTGATACGTACGCTGGTACTGACTGTGTCCCCCCATGAAGAACTGGTGGCTTTCTGTAAGGCATAGCGAAGTCCGGGCAAAACTGAGGCTATTTTTAATGAGATGTCACTATCATCACTATCTTCCCTTTCATCTTTCAGATTGTGCTTTTCAACTGCGAAAGGAAAAAAATAGAATTTTATAAAAATTATTGAAAAAGGATTAAATTCCCCAAATCACCTCACTGTTACATGCTAAGAGAACATGAAAGCTATGAAAAAGCCCCAGAAGCCAACCTACAAAAAGCTAGCCCCGGGGGCGATGTCCTGGTTTGATGGATGCTTGTAACTGCTAGATGTAAAAAAAAGAACTGCACGTGGGAGTCAAAAGTGGATTAAACTAAGATGAAAGACTGCTGTTGTACCAACTAGCCCCATTCTGCAGGAAGTTACAGGGTGAGATCGCACACATAGTGGTCTAAGTCACCTCACTCCAGCAATTCTCACTAAATCCAACATTTAGGACAGTCAGAGCTCTGAAAATACATGGGTTTTGTTGTTGTTTTTTTTTTTAAATCTGTTTAAATTTAGGGTTGTCCATGCAGGGTGTTTAGACTAGCACCACTTTCAGATCACTTGTGTCCCTGTTCAGATGCAATTTCTAGCTGCTCCAACTCTATCTGCTGTCAGGGTGGGTGGACACACTTCACATGAAGACATATCAATCCTCTGGAGCGGGATGGGGAACACTGAGCAGATCTGGGGACCATATAAATAAATAACATGAACCCCTGGGTGATTTTCTAAAGCTGGGCTGGAGGACTGATCCTACTGAAAACAGCTGGTGTTTTTGTTTTCAGCAGGACTAATGCACAGCGCACCTAACTACCATGTACACAGTGTCATAAAAGTTTAGCTCCCAATAGGGATCAACATGAATGAGTCCCAAGGCTTGAGGGTGCCCGTTTTTGCAGATGTCACCGAGGAAGTAGGCTCTGGTTGGCATAGCAGCGTCCTCTTGGTGTCTGGAAATGCCTGGAGAGCCGGTGTGATATGCAGAGGCTGTCAGTGGAGCTCGCTCTCCACACAAGCCAGATTTATCCGGCTTCATCCGCTGCAACCCAGCCGTCTGATGTTGGCACTTTGCACCTGCAGGCTTGGCCCATCTGCATGTTATGATCCGACTCTGAGGTTTCTTTTGGCTGCAGGGCCAGGTTGACAACCCCAGTGTGCCCTTCCCCGTCACATCTCTTCCCAGCAAGGCAAAGGCGTTTCTCTTTTCCTCCCAGACGCATGATTTTCTTCACCTATTGGCCCTGCCTTGCCCTGGCAAGGCTGGTCCTTGTTACCGGCAAGCCCAGGCGTCCCCACAAGTCAGCTCCCAGCTGCCTGCCTCCACTGCTGGAACGCTGCGGCACGTCTGCACAGTGGGCTTGTTACGCCTGCCCTACATTCCTCCCAAAGGCTGTCTGGACAGGACGGGAACAGATTCAGAGGCCGCTTGTTTTGAAACAGGAAACATTATTCATACTTTGAGTCTGAGCTGAATGACTTCAAACGCATCCATCCTTCACCCTCCTTTTCTCCCTTCATCGTCCCTGCTGTCTTTGGTGACCGTCCCTTTTCAATCCCAAATTCCTTCACAGCTCTGCTTATCTTCATAGGAAGGAGAAGTCCTAAAGCAAACAGGGTTTCTAAACTCAGTGAGAAGAGGTCTCTGACCTAGAGGACAGTCAGGGCTGGCTGGGGTAACATTGCTCATGCAGGCAGAACGGACAGCACGTGCAGGAGTCCTGCTGGCACCAGAGGGAAGACATCTGGCAGCCATCAACATTCAGATCGTGTCACATAACAACGTGGAGTGTTTGCTCAATGTTATCCTCTCCTGCCTCTTTGCTTCACTGCCAGCCACTCTCCGGTTGCCCAGGCTTTGCCTCCTCTTTAGCATCAACACCAGTCACAGGCTATGTCTGCTACACTCCAAACCTTCCTACAAACTGGCTGCTTGCACTGTCTTCGCTCCAGGATGCTCCTTACATGTGGTGCCCTCTCCTGTCTCTACCACCTTCTTCCACAATAACCCTCTTCAAGATAAATACCTCCTTGCCCTGTTCCCCTCTCCCCCAGTGCACAGCGCCTGCAGTCAGCCTTGCAGGAATAGACTCATCTGTTCTGGAGGGTATTTTCTGCCTGTTGTGGGGTGGGTCAGCAAGATCTCAGTATCCGAGTGGTCAATTCCCACCTCCAGTCTGGTCTGCAGGCATTCTTTCCCTTCACTTCACCCACCTTCAGGCCCTTGCTTCAGGTGTCACAGCAACAACCTGATCCCAGGTTTGACCTGGCACTTTGGATCTTCAATCTGCCTCAGGAGGAGCCTGGCTCTCTCCTACGCCTAGAAAAGTAACTAGAAAAGCTGCCATGCTAACACAGCCACCAGCAGCACATGCTTAAAGTTAGGCTGACTGAATTCAAGCATCAAAGACATTTGCCCCCCGCACTGCAAAGTTACCATCATGCCTTCACCTGACTTACAAGACCACTTCGTATGTGGATCCTGAAGGAGAAAGCTTATAGCTGGAAGTTAAACACCAAAAAGGACAAAGCAATCCATGCTCGGATGTGCTGGTAGGTCCTGTCGGCTTTTCTGCCGATTTTATCTTCCGGGGAGGGGAGATGGGCATGTCCTCTGCTGCTCCGTCAGCAATGCCAGCCATCACTCACGCAGAAGCAGACTGAAATACCAGCGTGTGCTGGCATAAAAACAGTCTCTTGGCTTGTCCCTAGGATGACTCAACAAAAAGCAAGCCAGAAGTTACGCAGAGCAAAAGGCCCCTGTTTATATGTTGCTTGGGCATCTGCAAGGCTAGATGGTGGAGTGGATGCAATGAGAGGTGAGCGGATGAAGCTGTCCAGGGGAGGTAGAGCAGTAACTTTATGTCCACAAGAGGAAATTGTAGTGTGAGTATTTCCATGTAGACAGTGCAGTATAAAGCCAACAGATACAGAGAAACAGAGAAAATTTGAGGCAAATGCAACAGATGTTGAAGCTTGTTCTTATTTCAAGATCTGCAGACTCAAACTGTGCAATCTTTATTTTCTCTTATTTAGTGCTTCTGTGTTTGTTCTGCATGAAAAGAAGCATGTTCTGGGGCTGCAAACAGTCTGGATTCACCTCCCAGGTCCCAGAGCTGTGACTCACCTTGATGGCAGCAAAGCACCGTGGCTCTGCCCAACACCATCTCCCTGCCTCCCTCCCTTCCCCATCACGCACCCTGACCGGTTGTCACGGCTCCGCTACCAGCATTTACAGATCCCGCAGAGAAGTCCCACAAGGCGGCTGAGCCTCCAAACCCTTGCTGCTCTTTACAGGGTTATGACCCTTCTCCATCTCTCCTTCCCCTGTCCATATCAGCAGCAACCTTTCACAGAGCCCATTTCACTTGTTATCTCAGCAGAAAACAATTCACTTATTTTTTAGGGCAGGCTGTTTTCCTGCTGGTTTAGCAAATCACATCAGCTCCGTGCAGGGTCCAGCAAATGCCATGTGTCGTTTTGCGCACTGAGCATAGCTCCAGAGCACCTTTAGGGACATAAGCCAGGCTCTGCAGGAGTCAGACTCCTATGCACACACATAAGACAGTTCAGGAAGTGGATGCTGCTGAAAATCAACTGAGAAGGAGAAAAGTAATTATTTTTCACTCACACCAACTTCTTGCAAAGGGGCAAGGAAGAGCAGTGAAGGGGAGAGACATGTGGACCTGGTTTAGCTCTGCTTAAAATGCAGCATAGCTAGAGAGTTGAGACATTTCTCTCCTCTTTTAACACCCTTTGTGCTAAAGCTGTAGGTGGTTCTGAGCAGAGAAATCAGTTTTTCAAGAGGAATGTGTCTGTGAGGACCCTCTGGTGAGGATCCCACACCCAAAACAGTGTCCAAAGCCAGCAAAGGGAACATCCCTACCTCTCAGGCACACCGACCGGGACGAGGTGAACAAAAACAGGGCCACGAGGCTGACGGGCTCCTTGGGGTCAAACTCTATGAAAGAAATAGACAGGTTTTGTTTAGACTAAGGGTGCCCACCCTCCGTTTCCAAAACAGAGAAGGATGTTTAAGCACAGATACTGGTTTCTATGTAGCCATGTCTTACCATCGTCTTGTGCCAAGGCAGAGGACGTGAGGAGGATAAGGACTCCTTGATCTTGTAAATATTTGATGATTGCCTATAACAAACACACACAAAGTTAGAGCAACCACTCCCTTTCCTCCTTAGCACACTTTATATCACTCAGCACGACTGTCAACAAGCCCTGATTGCTGGTGAACGTGTGCCAACACCACTAGTTCATTCCCTGTTGAGGAGGACACTGTTCGTTTCATGCCACTTGGGCCAACTGGGACCTGTAACCAAAAACATTCCATTTATGTTGTTATTCAGCTCTCAAATTCCTGCCATCTGGCTCCTTAAAAATTAAATACGCTTAGTCAAACTAGCTGTAATTAATGAACAAGGTTAATAATTTTAGTCCCTTCAGTTCAAAAGCTCCTGGGCATCTCAGCCAGGAATTGCTTTCCACAGCCCAAGGGGAAGGCTTTCCCAGCAGGGAAAGCAAAGCTGGACACCAGCATCTGAGAAAACAAAACCAACCATTCCAGCCACAAGCCTGACTGAAGTTCAAGCCATGCAGATTGCTTATTAGCAGCATCAGTATCAATGAATACATGAAAAAAATTTGCTGAGCCTAAGTGACGCCTGCGACTCTGTCTCAGAGCTGTATGACTGCATGTCTAAAAAGATATGAGCACTTATCAAGGCTTTTCTTGTGTTTGGGTGTTGCTTGATGTCTCATCGCAGAGCTTGGCTTGGACTGCCTTTCCCTCCGTGGGGACACCCATTTGGATCTCTTTCTTCCGTGCAGACACATCTTTTCCGGAAACCTACAGGAACTGAATAGCCCTAGGGCTTCTAGCGCTCTGTAAAACTTCACTGATCTCATTCAATACATTCAGACATAACAGAGGATTGGATTAATGCCCATAGCCTCATTTCGCCAGGACAACAGAACAACTTTGGAAATGCTGAACAATTTCAGTGTAATATTCACTACTCAGAACAGTAGCTCCTTGCTTTGGTTGTCTCAAGCCAGCAGAGCAGAAGGGATAAGAGCCAGCATCTCTGTTGCATAAATCCAGCTCAATGAAATAGCTGTGGTTTCTCACCGACGAGACAATTTTCAGGCAGGTGATTTAAGATTGTCTTTGCTATCCCCTTTTTTTCTTCTCATGTTGTTACCAACAAAAGATAGCTTAATCAATACTTTAGGGAGTCCGAATGCTTTTCTTACAGGGACCCACAACAAACACTTGCTCTGTTACGTTACATGTGGGAAGCTGCACATCGGTGGGCAGCTCTTCAGCAGTGCCGCACAGCAACAGCACTTCCAGGGCTGCTGCCAGCTTACAGTGAGGGGAGGACGTGCCTGGCCAGTTGCGAGTTTGTGGCCACGAATTTACAACCCTGAATCTACAGGAAGCGTCAGATGTGAGAGAGCAACCAGGAGCAGCAAAGCCAAACCCAACTGGATCACAAATCCCAGCAGAGACGCAGGTGCTGTGCTCCACAGGGGTGAGGTTTATCCCTTGGAGTCACAAGTTGTGACAATCACACTAGGAATCACAGTGTTCTGGAAAAAAGCCTTAACAGATAATATATTGCAAGGGAAGTTTCCCATTAAAAAAAGGATAAATCTCAACACCTTCAGAGCTCCTGGAAGCCCAGCTGTGAATATCTAGCTGAGCGGGGGCTATTTTTCAGCCTTAAGGGAGAAAGGCAGGCACGTGACAGCCTATGTCTTTTGCTTAGCAATTACCATTTTGGCATTGGGGGACTTTGTTTCTGCTTTCTTAAATATATACGATCCCCTCGCAGTCCTTGTCCACCATGCCGTTTCCAATGCAAGGGGGAAAATCATTAATAAAGGCAATAAAATAATCTCAACTGGCATAAACATAGCCAAAGAAGAGCTTTGCCCGGTATAATGCCTTCTACTCAGTAGGGCATGCTCATGCTAGAAATCAGATCCCAGCTCATAGTGGGTAATCTTCAGTTAACAGTTTATATACAGAAAGACTATGTTTGAGAATAAGAAAGCAGGAAAATAATACTTAAAGAAGGGAAATTAATTACATTTTACATTAGTTCAGAATCTGTAAATAATGTTACCAAAAGTTTCAAGAGATCATTTAAAAGGCCACTTTCCTCCCAGAAAGACAATATTTTAAAATACTTACCAAGTCCTTTTCCTTTAGATTTTCTACTAACTGATCCATTTTATATTGATCCTTATTTGATATTTCTACTTCATACAGACTGAAGTAAACACCTTGAAAGCAGACTGCAGACAAAAGAGAGAGAATTTGATGTTGAAATAGTGCTTCTTGCATGAACTCTGAAAAAACAAGTGCTCCTGTACAAGGAAGATGGGTGTGCAATTGGTGGAAGCACTGGGTTTAAAAAAAACTTATCAAGATTTCCTAAGCTGGTATATGCATTCATATCACAGTGAGTTTCCTCTTCAAGCCATGGTTCACAGAAGATGTTTCCCATCTTATCTCTGCGGCTAACAAAAGCAATTTAACCAATGCTATGTGCTTTAACAGAGCCTTTCAGAGGGAAATACCTCATTCTAACATGCCATACTCTCCCCTGCTATGGAGCATCCTTATTCTGCACTCTGATTCCCAAGGGAGTTTAACAAAGGCAAGATCTTGGTCCCACATTACCCCTCCTAAATCTCACAGCAAAATTCTTCTGTTCAAGTATTTCGTCTCTTTCACCAGCCAGCTGCAACACTGTGGCTCCATAGCACCTTCATCAAGTGTTGCTGTGGCCTCCCCCACTTCTCCTGCCTCCTCCCCTGCCCTGGCACTATCCTGTGTCCATCTGCACTGTGAGCTGAATGCTAACCCCCAAAACAGGCTGGCTGTCAGCCGGTCTGATCAGCGCCCCGACCTGGCTCAACAAAGCTGATACACAGATGGGAGGCAACACTGCAGCAATTCACACTTATTTTGGTGGAACATGACATGGAGATACACCTGGAGCTTCTGCAAATCGCATCCAGAACTCTCCATGTGCAACCTGTGGTATCTGTGTCAGTAACTGCGCGTCTGCTGCATTGCATAGCCACGCACAGCCATAACCTGAGCGCTGACAGCTGCCAGGCTCATCAAAACTCTAACCCAAAACACAATCAGCAGTATGAACCCCAAAGTGTAATTAGACACAGGCCCCCTCCTCCCCACCCTGCACTGACCAGGACAGAGAGTGGCTGACTATAGGAAAGTAGGGTCTCTTAGCACCATTAAGGGGACAGTAGAGCCCTTCTCCCCCTTCCCCAAATCTGTTTTTTATTTGCTGATGGCTGAGCATTCCTAGCCTCTCCCCAAGGTTTCTGGAGTCTTCTCCCCTCTCATGCTGCCATTCACTTTCACCGTCAGTCCCCCTGCAGCGGCAAGTAGGTCACCCATGACCCAAAGCTACTGCAGGCAGCCACATCTTTTTTGGCTTTGGCTGGCAGTTACCGCCACCTGCCCAGATGCAGGAGACACTGGGTCACATCCCAAGAGGTCGAGTGTCCCTCACCTCGTAGGGAGTCATGTAAGAAGGGGAAAGTTTGTCTCCCCGCATTTGGTCTCAATTGCACCATGTCTGGCACCTTGCAGGATGGGAGCCCACGTCTCAAAATAGGGTTTCCCACCCTGTCCTGTCCGAGGAACGGGCTGATTAAAGGGCTGCTTTGGGAAGAGGATTATATCACAGCAGGAGACCACATGAAGCGTGGACAGGAAAACATCCCTGTGCTGCCACGGCATTTTTCCTCGCTTATCTGCAATCTGCCACTCTTCAAGTCCCAGTGCTACGTGGACCTGAGCTCTGACCCCCGGGCAGCAATTCCTATGGGACAGCACAAGCAGATGTTACTCATCACACTGCCGGGTTTTGCACTCACCTTCATTCTCAATGTAATTTCTTTTCCCAAATGCAGCTTCTGGTAGCTTTTTCTTCAAGTCAGACAAACCCATGACATGGTTAATGTCCAGGTTGGGAGGCCTGTGGGGATAAAGCAGCTGAAGGTGAGATCACAAGCATAAAAGGCTCCCAGAATTAAGCATAGCAAAGAGCTGCGGTTGCCCTGTCACTGTGAAACCAGAGAAAGCAGTTCTGGAGAAGGTTGGAGAAGGCACAGCTTGCCTAGCACTTAGCCAATTTGAGGATCCTGTTTGGAAACACCTCCAAACACTGATATTGGTGGCTGTGTTACTGGCTGTTTCAAATTGTTGCCTGCTGGTTGGCTTCTGACTACTGAAAATTTTAAAGATCTAATCTTTTTGAATGCTATTTACCTCAATACTTTATTTGTCATTGTGCTGATCTGTAAACACAACCGGCTGATTGTACATGCACCATCAGGAAGCCCACTTTTCACAAGGAGAAAATCCCAAGCAGGAATAAGTGATTTGGAATAAACATCCCAAAGCAGTTTCCAGCTGCAGTTCAGAGCCTGATCTCATGTCCTTATCCAGCTGTTGCTGTGACACCGCACTGCTGGCTGCCCCAAACCACTTCCCAGCACTGATGATTGCACCAACAATGCAGGTGGCAAGCTGCAAGAAGATGCTGATCAATGAAGGGATGGGGCAGGAGGGACAAAACTGGCTTTTGCTGGTACATGGACACCCAAAGGTGATCCCAAAATGATCCGCAAGAGTGGCTATAATGCTTCACACTCCACAAATTGCACAGAAATGAGAGAAAGGGGCAACTTACAGCTGGGCTGGAATCGTGGAGCTGTATGGGGTCCTCAGGGCGATGTTGCACAAAAGCTGGCCCTGGATGGAGAGCTGTCCCCTCCATGGACAGTACAATGCTACAGGCAAAAGGGAGAACAGCTCAGGGAAAGCAGGAGAGAAGAGGACGGCAAACAGAGAAAGGTACATTTATAAAACAAAACCAACCACCAGACGTTCCTACCTTTGTGATTAAGCTCAGGTCTAGAAAAAAGGGAGAAAAAGAGGAACATTTAGCAATGGGAAAAGGAAAAACAGCCCACAAAAGTGCCCAGGTATTTTGAAACAACAGCAAGTTGCTTACAGGCTCTCTATAGCTAAGACGGGCATTTCCTTCGGCTCCCTGTACTGGCAGGTGATGACTATGTACGGGCAGATCTGCCTGGGCCGCTCAGCAGCACTGCCATCAGACACTTCATACACGTAATACTGGGGTGAGAAGGGAAACACAGATGAAAAAATAAGGTGAGAAATGAACGAGGCATGTGGACCAGCGCTGTGCTCCTCTGCGGCTCACAAGTGAGCTGTCTGCAGAGTCCTGTTGGAAACCTATACCTGGCTCTGCTCGAAGGCCTGGCAGTGGCTGGTCTTTGATGGTGTATTGCTTCTGCTCACGGCGACGTGGCAGTCATAGCCGGGAGATGGGCAGGTATAGCTGGTTGTGTAATTCTCAGATACCACCTTGACCTTCCCCTGTGTCAGAAAATTTACCAAAAAAAAAAAAAGAAAAAAAGAATACACATAACTGTTCACAGAAACTTATTTTAAAAGAACCCCTGAATCCTCCTTTTTCCCCAAAGACAGCATTGCTGGCAGCCCCATGCTCCCCACCACCGTAACGGGGTTGTGTGTGTTTGTGTCCTGCCAAACATGAAGGCCTGACTTGGCTGAGCTTGGCATGGGACAAACCTGCACTGCCCAGGAGCGGAAACAGAAGCAGCATGTTTTCAGTGCCAGCTACAGAGAGCAGGAGCCAGAGGGGAGGGGAGAAAGGGGCCACATGCCAGCCCCACGGAGGAATGGGAATGGGGCTGTGATCTGAGACACCTTAGGGCTTCCCCCTCAAACCCCTGAAACACATGAGAGTCCAGGGAAAAAGGTGACCCTATGGGGAATTTCTGATCTCGGCAGTGGAATTTGGAAGGTCCTCTGCATCCTCTGCTGCCCGATCAGTCTCTTGCTTTCTAGCCTGACACATCCTGTAGTCAAAAATCCTGATGAGCTCTCAACAGAGCTGATTTTACACTCCACCACAGTTATGGGCACCAATGTCTTCTTAAAAACCGCCTGCACTGTACAGTGGCTTCTGAAAACCATTCCACATAAAAAGAAAGACTTGCATTTTACCTTAATTAGCTTACAAATGACAATATAGCCTGATTTTCCATGATACCAGGGTCTCGGATGAAGATAGTCTGCATACTTGGAAATATAAACCCCTGTGAAAACAAAGCAACGCAAGATAATGTGAATCATCTGCCAAGTAAAGTCGATTGCAAAAAAAAACCCTCTAAAGAAGATGCACCTTGCGGCAATGGGAGTCTGCAGAGTCAGTGCTGCAAACCAGAGTAGCACTCGCTGCCACAAAAAGGCTAAGAGTCTTTCTGACTCTTTTCCCTTTTTTGACTGCTGGTATGGAACAGGATTATATGTTTCGGGGTCAGCTCTAGCAAAGGAGTTAACTTGGGTTTCTCCTGGGAGAAGTAGCCCAGCTAACGTCAATTTTGCCCACACTACATGAAAACATATTGAGAAAGGGCTTCTCTCTTACAGGAAGATCTGGTGAAGGGCTTCCAGGTCAGACTGCAAGTGGGGGAGGTACTTTGCTCAATTTGGAGTCACACAAAGGCAACGTGGATGTTTATACGTGGAAACACACAGTGCAGGAGCACGAGAGCAGTCCCATGGCATGGCACAGACCCTCCCAGGCCACTTCCTTTGTTCATGGCCGTTTGGCATCCCGGAAACCAACATAAACCTTCTACCCTGTGACAAGGCCCACTCTGACATGGCTTATTCCCATCCCTTCTCCATGCCCAGGGCATATCACATGTTGATTTATTGTGGGGTGGGGGAGTTGAGTCTTCACTCCTGCTTTATATTTGTAGACTAGATAGGTAGAGAAGTCCACAGGGGCAGAAACAGGGACTGGGCAGGGGAAATGCTAAGAAGAGACACATCATAATATTCATCTCAGTCCATCAGGACTAAGATATACACCCAGATAAATATCCAGTACTCGCTTGGTTTTGCATTCACTGCCATTAACTGTTCAATAATTGGGTGTCTTGGCCTGCAAAGGTTCATGGGATGAGCACTGGGACATATTTTGTTTCTGGCAGAAGGATTTCTCTGAGTAACGTGTCCTGCACTGCACGTCTTGAGGTCCCAGACCTTTGGGCAAGGAACAAACACAGATTGAAAAGGCTTTGATATGTCACGATCTGCTCTGGTTATTAACAAGACTGGTGGTAAAAGCTCAAGAAAAGGACTCTGAAGAGCAAACCCGTGGGGAGAGCTGCCAAAATGCCACTTTGGTGACAAAGGCTGTTATTAACAAGGGAGCAAAAGCCTGAAATAGAGAGGTGAAGAGATGATAACATTCCCTGGGGAAGACCCCATCCTCATCTGGTTGAGGGGGCAGAAGGAAAACACTGCTGCTTGCTTGATCCAAACAAATGCAGTTTCCCATGTAAGAAACACAGGCATTTCCATGGATCTTTGCAGTAAATAACAAGGTAGCACCAGGAGTCTGCCTGGGCTTTTGCTTTTGTTTTTAAAGGAGTCAATATCACCACAACAGTGAACAGGTCTCTTCATCCTCTGAATGGAAATCTTACCTTTTGCTGGGTCACCAAGTGTGGAAATAGAACTGCTGTTTACACGGAGGCCTGTCTGACACACCTCTTTTGCCTTCAAAAGAAGAGACAGCCTCTTTTACCATTTATTTTCAAAGATAAGGGACACAGCTACTGAAATCTGTAGCATGACAGTTAGCAAAAACACTTTCAACAGACAAACGTGCCACAAGTCAATTACAGATTGTTACAGTCCCAAAACACCCATGGTATAAAGAAAACTAAACACAATGTCCACAGGAAGAACCAACAGGAAGAAAATTTGTTGTTTCAGACACTAAATACTTGTATTTATCAAATGTTGTTACAAACACTTCAGTGGCAGCAAAAGCTTAGAAAAATCTGGAAAAAATCCAGCATGTCCAGCAACCACCGCAAGTGCAAGGCTGGACTTTGCACTTTCTTTATCTGCATGGGCAATTTGTGGAAAAACAAATGTAACAAGGCTGGCATGAAAGCAAAGGACATTTGCTACTGTGTGCTTACTCCTCCATAGGCACAATTACTACCTTGGGAGCATCTCACTGGCTTGGATTTAATCCACATCTAAAGCAGATTCAAAGCGTGCAAAGTCCAAATATATATTGACTGAAGAGTGACAACTGGAGCAGTTTGAACTCATTATGGGTTAGAAATAAAAGCAAACCAGTCAAACTGTAGTCAGTCCCTTTATAAGCAACATGGGGCATTCATCACACCTAACTTCTGCCTCCTAAAAGGCAAACGTCTAGCCTAGACTAGCCAGATTTGTCTGAACAACGGACAGAGAGGCACCTCCAGAGAGTGACCTAGCCCAAGAATTTTAGATGCTTGCATTAAATGAGGTCCAACTGTCCTCTGGAGAGCTTCCACTTTCCTAGGGTCTGTACAGTCACTTGGCACAGACTGTGCTAAATTGCAAACAGCCAAAATTAAGCGGGACAATTCCTGCACCCAAACTGAGACTGAAAGTGGTTTATTTTGCTGTAGCTCAATCCAAACTGAACAGAACTAAATGCATTCAGGCCACTCTCATCCTGAATAAAACCATCTCTGCAGTGATTTAGCACGGCATCATTAAATCACGCTAACAGTGAATTCCCACTAGATTCCCTGAGCATCTTTGTGTAGACAAACTCTTTTCACAAAATCAAAAGCATCCTTGTGAACAATGGGCAGGAATAACTTTCCCAACAGCTGTGTCAGGCTCTCTCTCCACCTAGCAGGGAAAACCAAGGGAATTTGCCCAAAAGCACCTGACAAACTCCTGTCTTCTGTAACAAAGGTGCTTTTCTCTTCTAAGATTACCTGAAAGGTTTCACCTGCCTGAACTTGACCATAAATCCACTGGGACAAAGGGAGACTCCTTCCATCTCCCCACAGAGGGCAAAGGAGGCATCCAAATCTCAGTCAGTAATTGACTGGAGAGATGCAAAATAAGGCCTGTCACTAAAACCTCCCTGAAGCTGCTTTCAGAACTTGCTCTGGACTATTTATACAGTAGTAATTACACTGGTAACTGGGGTACAGAGAGCCAGGACACTTCAGTGAACAGATCTGCTGGGTTTTGGTGGGACAGCACACGTGCAGGCACTTAGCATCAAAGCTCTTAAGTTGAATAAACATTTCAGGTTACCTCTTCTTCATTATCAAACAGGAGAAATGCAAAGGTCTCCTCCAGCTCCTCTTGGCTGTACCCGGCGGCTTCCTTTGCTTGGGCAAAAGCTTTGAGCTGCGGAAGACACAACACCACTTTGTTCTAGTCTGTTCATGCCAAAGCCAAGTGATATGTGTTCATGGTGTGAGGACAGCATGTCCCAAGTACCTCCAGTCATGGTCAGTATAGGGCAGCTGGCAGCACATCATTCACTCCCCCAGGGATGTGTATACCCAGTCTCGCACCACAAGACCCCCAATCCATGCATCTCTCTGTCCATCTGTCTCTGCCTTTGATCCCAGCAGAACATGTTCAATGTCCTCCAAGGGACAGCAGGCACACCCAGCCCCACAGTGTCATGCTGTGCTCATCCCAGGGAAGTCCAGCCTTATTCCACCTTGCCCCTCTTGCCACACATCGTCGGCTACTGGGGAGCTTGTTTCACTGAGCAGCATGCGGGCTGGTGGAGCATCACATTTAGCAGCCAACTACGACCATCAGAAGACATGGAGAAGATGCCTATGAAGGGAAGACGCTTTGGAGGCACCTCTCTCTTTCTCTCTCCATTGACCTAGACTATTTGACGAGAGGGCAGGTGCTACCATGCGACTACAGCTCAGAGGGTTTGGCTACAGCCAAATAACACATTACTCCAATTTTATTTGTTTGATAATTAAAGCAGAGCACGTTCTCAGTACAGACAGGGAGAACATCAAAGGAGCAAAGAGAGTTGGGTCTGAGTCCATGGTGTTTTGGGGCTTTAATAAAAGAAGCTGTAGAAGGATAGGATTTTTTTAAACAGGGTTAGAAGATAAGAAAACAGCAATCTCATCACTGCTTTTGCTTATTTTGGCTTTAGAACTCAGGCAAATCAACAAATGACTTGATATCTGCCTTCACAGTTTTTTATCCAGCTCCCCAGTGATGATCCCAGATTTAGGCAGTCAAGATGTCTAAGCTCTATTTAATTCATGACAACAAGCAGACCGGTCATCTCCAGTCCCCAGAGGAGACTGCCTGTCTTCCACGCCAATGACAGTGGGACTGCAGGGATGAAAGCATCTTAAAAGTGGTTTTGTATATGCCCCAGTTAGCTGGAGAAAGGGAAACTGGGTTAAAACTGGTGCCTGCATAGGTGTGAGGGCAGAACAAAGAAATACCACCTGGAAATCTGCCTTGCTGTGAATCAGCAGAAGTACCATAACATTAAAGCCCCTCTGCTAGGTATCAAACCAGGATTTCAACCTGCCCTGAAGGCCTGCTCCAAGAACTGCTGTTGAATGTTTGGCAACACTGCCTGAATGGACCTTTTGTTCCTGATCAGATTGGGAAGAAAGAAGTGCAAGAAAGCAAAGAAAAGGCTCCCTTTAGTCAGGAACTGCAAATGGGGCTCTAAGAAGCAGGAAGATCAGCCAGGTGCTGCAAAGGAAAGACAAACTTGCCAATAAACCGGCATTCACAGACAGCTGCAGCTCCCAAAGAAATGCCACCCCTTCCCAAGCTGCCAGCAACACCCTGCTCCCCCACTGGCCTTACCTCACTTAGAAAAACATTGTTTTCCACCAGAATTGCTTGGCTGTACTGAAAACCGTCCTGAGATGTAGAGTCCAAGTAGGAGCTCTGCAGCACCGAAACCGCTGTCTCCAAAAGGGAACTTGACTCTTCCGACTCTGGATGAAAACCTGAAGGAAGAAAGCAAAAAGCAGGTGCAAATATTAACTCTGGGCATCCCCAGATGAGTATGGGGCCTCAGCAGAGGCAGGTGGCAGCTGAGCGTGACTCACCACACACGGGCCTCATTTATCAAGCCCAGATCTCCACAGAGGAGCATATCAACTCAGTGGCTCCCACCGGGAGCAACAGCTCCCCTCCAGCCATGCAACCCCCAAGTCTTTGTCTGCAAATTAAATCACCCTTCAGCAGGAGGAATATGAGCTCCCTCATAAGCCCTTGCCAGTAAGCCCTTAAAGTTTTTCCTTTGCAACAGTGAAGAAAAAAAAAAAAAAAGAAATTGTTAGCAACTGCTAGAAGCAAAGCCTGGTGGTAAATTAACTTTACACTTTCTGAGCAGGTCAGAGTTTTATCTTGTGCTAAAAAGTTACGTAGATTCATTGTGTGCTCTTCTAGGGTGTGAGAGCTGATGTCTGCACCCAGGGAAAATCTTGGTGCATGCTCAGTTTCCTGGGGTTATCTGGTTTACTATAAAGATCTTCAGGTCTTGGGTGAACGTGGTTTTCAATACCACAAGAGCAAATTTTCCTTCAAAGCCTCAATGGGTAGAGCTTTCTTGAAGTCCAAATTCTCTCAACATCTCCGAAGGAAAACATCTAAGTAAAACACCTCCCAACAGCATCCCACCAAGAAGATGTCCCAAAGTAGCTGACAAATTAAATACTGACACAGAAACAAAGGAAAGCCCTGCAGTGTTTGTGCTCTTGCAGCTGTTACATTCCAAATATTAAATAAAGCAGCCACTTAAAAACACAGGAAATACTGGTCTCAGTCTCTGTTGCACATTTAAAAACCTTTATTACTGGTGGTGATTCATGAGCTACGAGATTTCAAATCCCAAGCTAAGTTTGCAACATAGACATATTGAAAAGGTTTATTTCTTCTGACCCATTAACTTAAGAAAATAAAGCAGTTATCTATAAGGAAAGAAAGGTAGAACCGCTGAACTCCATGCGAAGAGCAGATTCTGCATGCTGGTCGCTCCTTAAGAAAAACCACCGAAATTTTTGAGGACAAATAGATAAGTTCTTGTTTTAACCTCTAAAGCAGAAAGGCCCACGTTCCTTTGCTAATGAGCAAGATAGCACCTGTTGTCACCCTGCAACCTACTTGCAGTTTTGACTCCTATTTTTAAAGGATAAGTTTTAATTGTTTTTTTCTTTTCCTCCCCTCAGTTAAAAAGAAGAAGAAAAGACAGAATAATTTCCTATATCACAAATCTTGTTATTCCTTTCAAATTACTCAAGGCCAAAAAAAGACCTAATATAAGGAAAAGCAAAAATAACAGTTCAAATTGCAGGTATTAAACTAATTTACCTACACTGCTCTAAGCCGGTTCAGCCAGCCTGCCCTACGGGGCTTAACAGGGGAAGGGAGACAGCATCTGCTTTCTGCCAAGCAAAAGACAAATCCAGACAAGGCAAAGAGTGGGGGGATGTAAAAATGGTTCTAAGAAAAGCATGTATGGTGGGAATGGAAATTGGGAGCACAGAAAGGAAAGTCTTTAAAGGTACTTTTGCCCCTCTTAATCTTGCTCTGGGGTCTTTTGTGCCCTCTTGTATTCACTTTCTAAACCTCCCACCTTCAGGTGATGCCTCTGTGATCATTAGAAGCAGTAAAAAAGCAACTGAACACAACTTGGCTCTTATGAAAAATGAAAATTAAAGAGGTCTTCCAGCTCTCTCTCAGTATTATTGTTTTCTCTCTTTGAACCTAATGAGGATAGGAAGGGATGTTAACTTTGCTCACTTTTTTTCCTTACTTGTCTTTCATTTTGCTTTGTGTTTCTTGCATCCTGTGGATCTCAAAGAAGCAGTCAGGGAGTTCAGACTCCCCACAGAAATCAGATCAGGGAATTGCATCCCAGCTCACAGCCCTGCTCAAAGGCTTGGACCGAACATAACATCTCTTTTTGCTTCTTGCTGGAGCACCACAACGCTTGTGTCTGGACTCATCCTCCGAAGAGAGACAGCCCTGTCCTCAGCGTCTTCTCCACCAGTCTAAACAAGCCCAGCTCCCTCGACTGCTCCTCGTTGTCCCAAAAGCACAGGACTGCAGTGGGTGTTATTTAATTTCACAGTTACTGCTCCAAATCACCTCACTTTTCAGGGTGCAATATTCTGCTCTTTCCTACCGATAGTGCCTTGCAACTCTGCATCATTGACAAGTTTGGGTCTTGGAGCATGAGAAAGGCCATGTCTAAACATGCGAGCTGGGAACCAGTCCTATGTTTCCACGCGGAGCATGTGAGTTGGCAAAGAGAGACTATGGGGTTTAAAACGCCAGTGGGTGCAGAACACATATTGAGTGTACTTGGTGTTAAATCAGCAAAAGCATTGGATATTTAGTATCTTTCAGGGGTAAAAGCTAAAGGCTTTAAAAAAAAAAAAAAAAAAGAAGCCTGGGAAGCTCTTGGAAATGCAACATAAACAGCAATTTTGCAGATAACTCAAACATTTGTTCCTCTGTGCAAGTTCAGCTGCAGTGTAAAAATGAAAGTCCAAAAGGAGAAAAAAAAGTATGAAAATCACAGAGTGTGGCACCAAGCTTGCTGTGAGCCTCATCTCCCCTTTCAGATTTAAGAGGCTCCTTCAGATCTGTTCCCACCCTAAGGAAGAGTCTGCACTCACACAAATACATAGAAAACCCTGACACATCCAGGTTTCATTGGCGGAAGCAGAAGGCCCTTGACAGTCTCTGCACAGGCTGTGAGGAGGCGAAAGTGAAAGTGCCTAAACCAGAAGTAAAAGTGAAAGTGGCTGTTCCCCTCTGAGCAGATTGGACATGTCACTACCACCACTCAGCATCCTCAGAGAACGGGACCGACTTCTCACAGCGGGTCAGTCAGACAACAGAGATGCGTCGCAGGACCGATGGCTGGGGGAAAGCTGGAGAAACCCAGCATGACTGCACCGGCATAGCTCAGCTCAACCCACAGTGCGTATTATCCGTGCCCTGAAATCCTTGGGAAGGGAATTCACAGCCTGTCCTGGTGATTTCCTGCCCTGATAGCAAGGGAGAAAAACTAATCACCTTTGCAGCTATTCACATCAGTTACCAACACCGCAAGTAAGACTGATCTTTCCCTCGTGCTGTGGCTGTGCAGAAGTCATCCTCCAAGAGCCTTGCATTCCTTGGAAGGCTAATAACCTGCTGCTTCCTCCTCCTTTTCTAGACTGAAAACCAGCTCCTTCGACCTTTCCTCCCTGATGGCACCTGCAAATGTCTCAATATGCCCCATTCTGTCCTCTGCAAAGCATTGGCTAAAGCCAGCCTGTGTGGACATGCCGCACCAGCAGACATGCATGGCCCATACACCTCCCAGGAGCTGCACACCTTTGCTCCCCTTTCCAACTCAGGGTTCCTGCAGGTGCTAGATGCCCGTCAGGAGGGCCAGCTGAGGCCAAGAGACACGTATTTCCCAAAAACAGGATCCTGTTTTGGCTCATCCATTTTCATGAGACCGCTGGATGGCCTCACCATGCAGAGACTTCCAAAGTCAGCCCAGGAGGAAAACCCACGGCTTTCGAACCACTTGTATAGACTTGTACAGAGAAACAGGTTTGCTTTTCTTCATGGTATTTTTTTTTTTTTTACCTTAAAATTCTAGTAGCACTTGCTGCAGACACTTGAATGCTGTCAAATCTCAAAAAGTCTGCAACCCATTGTGGTCAACACACACTGAACAGAGCCACATTGCTCACCTACGGGGCTTCTGACCCATCCTCGGCACAGCTTCTCCTGCACAGTCCCTTCCCACAGCCCTTCTCCATCTTGCCTCTCTTCAACCAGGATTTCCTCCGTTATCCTGGCTTGGTTCCATCGTTAGTATGAGCTGTAACAGCAGGCGTCGCTGGCAGTGTCAGTTCTGGCACCACCACATGCCACTTTGTACCGTCAACAGTTTATGTATTGCCAGCTGAGACTCCTTAAGATCATCCTCCCAACTTCTTCAGCTCTGTTGAAGTCCACATTCTCTCTTCATTTTACGATCTCCCATTCTGATTTTCTGCTTTCACTCTTTAGTTTTACTTTCTAATAATTTCTAGCATGCAGTAATTACTATGACAATTATAGGAACTGTCCCTTTTAACTCTGCGTTATAAAACCCATGGTACTATATGCTTGACCAGCTATTTACCTGCAAACTTCTTTTAGCTACAGCCTGCTGACAGGGCAGCCACAAAGGTGACATGGCAAACATATTGACAAAGGAGGATGTCTCTTTAGCCAGGAGTCCTGAGACATCCCTGATAAGCTCAGCCAAAACCTCCTTTATGGGGAGCAGTTGGCAGGACAAAGAAACTGAGATAATGAACTGACCTTCCATGAAAACAGAAGTCAGCAACAACTATTCTGGGAACTGATGTCCTATGCCAACTTACGCATCTACAGCAAAAAGGTATAAAAAGTAACTCGCTACCTACCCAAAATGAGCTTCTCTTCAAAACTTCCATCCGCGACATCTCCTGGACAGACCAGACCCTCACCAGGGATGCCTGACTGACTCCGGACTTGGTGACTTGGATCATCTTTGAAGTGAGACTTTTCTGTCACCGATTGGCCGCACTCCTGGGAGCAGTTTGGTGAGTGTCACACCGGTGACACCTCACATAATATATTTATAGCTGCACACATAGGTAAAAGTTCATTAAGTGTATACTTGCTTCGCTAACTAGAATCCTGTAATAACTTGTGATATACATGTATTTGCTTTACTCTTGTTATATATATATATATACACTTGCTTTCCTAGTTTAGTGACTTGTAGTATATATTTATATATGTATATATTTGTTTTTACTAAGAGTAGTTTTGTAGTAATTTGTAATGAAAAAATTCTCAGAAACCCAGACCTCTGCATTCATATGTATTGCAGAATCCCGAGAACCCCATGATCACCCACACAAGTCGTGACCATGACCGCTACACCCACGCAACCCAACTTTTATAATGAATCTTGGCTCATTACTGCTGAAGCACAGAAATCCTTTTCCTCTTTCAGTTTAAGCCAAACACTGAGCTAAACAAAGTCAAACAAAGCCAAAAATCACCACCTCCCAGAAATGTTGGGGAGCAGGAAGGTGTCATGCCTGCAAAGTACAAGATGTCGACTATGGCAGATGCCTCTGACTGTTATAAAGTATTCCCAGTTAATGTCACGATGTAAACTAAGGTTCCATTTACTCTCCAGGAGTAATCAGGCAAGGAGATGTAGCACAGACCACTCACATGGCTAGCTGATATTTGGTGTATTTGCAAAGCGATCACTCAAGGCAGACCTCAGAGACTGCTCCGTGCAGCGCGGCAGAGCTATCCCCACCATGGAGCAGGTGTCCTATGCCTGTGGGGACCGGTCCAGGGCATGGTTAGCATGGCACCGAAGCAGAAAATGATTTGCCTTGGTACATTCAAGCCTCTCAGGGGTTCTCTTGTGTTTTTGTGTGGGTACTTCAAAGCCTTTCGACCTCAAAATACACTCTCCTACACCAGACAAGTGCCTTGTTCCTGCTGCTCCTGCCATTATCACCAACTTTTACAGCTTTGTTGCTCCCCATCATCTTTTTCTTTCACTTTCTCTCCTTTTCCCATCCCGTTTTTTCCACTCGGAGGCACAGACAACTATTCTAACCTTGTATTTGTCAGCCTGCTAATAAGCACAGCTGGCTGAACCTGCCGTGCGGTAACAGATCTGATCTAAACCATGTACAACAGAGCCAACACAGCCGGGATATTACATGTACCAGAGGCAGATGTTGGGAATGGGATGTTACCAGGGCAGCCTTGTGCTCATGGTCCAGCCAAAACAAGACGTCTGTCTTAAACTGGGCTGATGGAAGCACTCATTTGCAGAGATGAGGAGTGAGTCTGTTGGCAAATGAAAGGGGAAAAGGTCTCCAATTGGGGATGGAAAAGGCGGCACAGGTTGTATCACAGGCTGTCTGGCAGAGCCAGGAAGGGCTCTAATGACAAGCAGCATTTTCTGAAGGTCTCACCATGGGTTCCTGCAGAGAGGTTCAAAGATCAACTGGACAGATTTGTGGGGAAAATACTCTACTGAATACAAAGAGTCTAGCTCTTCCTCAGGAAATCCCTGAGCCACAAACCTGCACAGTTGGCATGAGTTTTCAGAGAAAGAGTGCTGTACCTTTGTCCTATACTTTTCCCTAAGCAGCCACTCCAGGAGTCAGGATACCAGCCAAGATGGGCATTTGGTCTCAGCTGGGACAGCCCATGAAATCAGCAGAAAGTTTTAGCCCTATTCCAATGTGTGCGGAGCCAGGCTGAGACCAGATGATGGATATGCAGTGCCACATTAGCGCGACTGTGGTAGGAAGCATCTCTTACTCTATGCGGTGCTTTCATTGGCAAGACCAGGAACCTATTGAGGCAATTACCCTGCAACTGCTACAGGCCTCCTGCAAGTAAATCACAGTAACAGATCATTGCAAACCACCTCTCTGTAGCAGATGTTTCCTTGTACTCTCAGAAAGAGAGAGGCAGTTGGTTTGCATGGAGGTTCTAGAGCTCTCATAACTGTGGAGCTACTTTCCCCCAGAAGAACCGAGCATTCAAATTGACAGGCAGGGGGGAATTTTTGGGTGGCACGGCTCTCTAACCTTTGCAATTAGATGAAAAAAGTAAGCAGGCTGATGCTGCTCCGCTCTCCTAAATTAACATCCTTGCCCTTAAACCTGGGAGTTATGTCCCTGTTTGGGGTGAGATGGTATCTTTTGCAATCTCCTGGTCTGATGTATTTAAAACACTCTTCCATAGTAAGACAAGGTGATTGCCGCTAAGCTGGAAAACCCAGGTGCTGGACTGTGTTTTAAATTACCTCTGGGATCAGGTAGCCCTGGAATGCAGATATATAGGCTTGCAGGAGCTTTTATAATGCTTTTCATCCTGATATCAGAGACTGACAGTATTTATTTAGATCACTGTTAGGAGTCAGGCAATCCAGGGAGCCCCTGGCACCCTCTCAGGAGAGCTACCACTCCACCCAGAGGACAGGCAACCTTTACACAGACAGCTCCACTTGAGCTCTGCCAACACAGATTTAATCTCACAGCGATATCTGAATGCATCTAGTCGCCTGGGGAGAAAACATTATTAGTTTCCTCGCGGGTAGGGAAGGTTATGTTCCTATACTATGTAAAAAATCCCTGTGTCATAAGACATTTCAGCAAACCTGGTTGTTTCAAACTGTGCCCCAAATTCCTCCTCAGAGAGGGCATAATTATGTAGAAAGCGAGGGAGCTGGACTGGCACTAGTCTGGGGGAAAAAAGCTAGGGAGATCCAACTGCAGTCCACAACTCCCTGATGGAGAGTCAGAGAGATGATGGAGCCTCTCTTATGGCAACAGCAGACGGAAAAAATAAGGGGAAACACCTCAAGATGCACCTTGGGAGGATGAAATTTTTCTCCCAGAGGGTGATGCAGCCTTAAGCCAGGTCGCAGAGAGGCAGGAGTCTCTATCCTTGGCTGGGCAAAGCCACAGCTGCTCACTCTGACGCTGGTGAAAAATTTACTCAGAGAAGTTCTACACCAGAGAAACCTTCCAGGTAATATTTCATTGATTTTATAACTTCCCTCCTGTTACTTTCAGCGGCTCACGTAATTGAGGATGTGGTTGTTACAGGTTTTCCCTTGTTAACTCACTGCGCAGGCAGTTGTTGCTGCCTTTCATCTCAGCAGATGCACCTTAAAGCCCCGTCCTGTCATTGTGCCCCTCTTCTCTTACCTTATACAGGGTTGCCACCTGTTGTGGATTCACTCAGCTGCAGGTGTCTGCATTGACTCTTCCCAAATCTAGCATGAGCACAGGTATTTTAGCACTTTGACAACTAAAGAAAATCCTTTCTTTGCAAAACCAGCCAGCCAAGCGATTCTCCATGCTAGTGCAGTAGCCCGATGGCCTAAGACAGTCAGACTTGATGTGCTTTGACCTTGCGGGTGAGCTGTAGATTCACGCACAGCAAACCAAAAACCCGCTGACGACAGGCTTGCCTTTGCTAGGTTACGTTTCGCAGATCCCTTGCATGCAGCCCACAGATGCTACGTTGAAACACACGTTAAACCCAGCCAACCACACAGCACCCGCAGAGAAACATCCAGCCCACCCAAGAAACATCAGCCTGCCGCCACGTGAGCTCGAGTTCATCTCCTGCCTCCCAAGGCCCCAAAAAATCAACGTTGGGGACATCATGGATCTAAAGCCCATAAGCCGTCAAGGCGACTGCACATGCTGCAGTGATGTTCATGGTCTCCCGACACGCAGGCAGCCTTGTGAGAGCAACAGCAACAGTTCCCGTGTTAAAAACAACCTCCCCAAGGCAGAGTTCCCCCATTTGGGAAACGAAAAAAAACCCAACTTGTTCGCAGCTGGAGAAAGCGGGCATACAGTTCCCCTGCCTGATATCCTGCAGCTGCATTCCTCCAGACTGCTGGTTACTTAACTTCTTCTGCCTTTGAGCAAGCCTGAAAACCTCCCAAACAGGGATATATCCTTCCTTAGGCTTGTTCCATTGCATTACTTTTGCTCTTAGTAGAGATGCTCTCCTTTTGGCATTGACTTTCTTTCCCCTGGTCTACTTGTTCTGCTTGATATGGCAATAGAGCTTTAACCACACACTCTCTATGGACCCTTTGACTGTGGAAATTACCAAGACACACTTGGTTTCAAATAAAAACAGAACCAAAGCCAAGCACTAAAATCCCCATGCATACGGACTCCAAATACCCTATCAGAACTAGTGGGCGCTTATTTCACCATCAACCCCCCCCTGCCCCCAAAAAGCCAAACTGTGCAAAAATAGCATTTACCAAAAATAATAAACATTTCACTTTCTCGTCTCAAAGCGATTCTAACCAAGAATAATCAGTTGATCACTTTGGCATGTGCCAGAGTGACCAACAAATATATTTCATGTAATAAAATCAGCCCATTCCACCAAAGCTGTAATCCCATATGCATTTTGGTTAGCAGCTACAGTGACCTACGCAAGCCCTTGCCCTGATGTTCCTTCTGTTCCCCTCCTGGCACAGCTGGGACTGTGTAATGAAGAAAATCAGCAAACTGCAACAAAAAAATTAAGGAAAATAGGCTATTTTTAATCCAGATAGGTTCAGCAATCTAGATTGCTCCACAGTTCCACAAACACTTGTACCAACACAGCTTGAAGCTGGGCAGGATGCAGATGTTAGAGGGTACTGGAGGTGAGTATCTGGGAATGGTGAACACTTAAGCTAGCTCTGCTACTGTCAAAACCACAAGGTTTAAGAGGAACACTAAAAATAGACCAAAATAGTATATAAAACCAGTTTCAGAGCTGGGTAATACAGTCTCTGGTCCTATGCAAGTACTTACACTTCTTACCAGAGCAGGAATTCTCTGACAAAATGATTTTTCGATTGGAAAACAGCAATTTCTGAATCAAACATTTTCTTGACAACACATTATATCTAACAAATTCGTTCAGGTGCAGACCGGTCATGTCCAGACTCAACCATAGGCCAGCTAGTGCCAGTACAGCCCCATGTTTGTCTGCCTGTTTGTTACCAGTCTCCTATAAGCACTGTACCGAGATATATCGAGCAGCACTGAGAAACATCCACTTTGACCAAACGCTTGGGGTAAAACCGTGAGGTTAATGTTCTGGCTTGAACCCGCCACAGAGCAGAGCTTTACCCAGCATCTCCTGCATCCATGATGAGCATCAAACCACCGGGCTACTGATTATTCTGGGCCAGGCAGGCTTTCTTGCACATTTTTTAAAAAACCCACTTTGTTCCCATGGAGCAAGGAACATGTTTTACAACTATTTTCGTGCCACCCACCCTCCTGCTTGCTTCATCTATCCCAGATTATCCCGCTTTAAGAAGTGCAAGCGGGACTCCTCGCGAGCTACAGCTCAGCAAGCCCTGCTCCTATCCACGCCTCTGCGGTGCAATTTGTTTGAGCACAACCTCAGAGCAGAACTGTGCGCGACCAGAGAAGAAACACTTGTTTTTCCCCTTCTCTAAGCCCAACGTCCAGCCCTGTGGGGCAGTGCAGTTGCTCCAAAGGGGGAGCAAAGAGGCCTTCCAGCCTTCAGCTCCCCATGCCATTCCCAGGACGGGAGCAGCACGCAGCCGATCTGTTTGTATTTCCATATACCACTCCTGAAGGGCACCTGCATTGACCAGCACGGCTCCCCAAGGACAGACCAAAGGTGCGAGCATCCACAAAACCGAACAGGACCGCAGCTTTCCCAGCTGCACAGGGTCAGCTACCCATGTGCGTGGGAGCCTGGAAAAGCCAACATGTCCCCAGCGAGCCAGTCAAAATTAAATAATAATAATAAAAAGGCTGCTTTCTAGGTGTCAAGGGCCTCCAGGCGCTCAGAGGCTCAGGACAGGTTCCTCCAGCCCTGGCCCGGGGGCTGCTCCCCCTCACCTGGTGAGGAGCGGGTCCCCAAGCGGCCGGGCAGCCCCGGCTTTGGAGAAACAGAGGGGTAAAGCCGGCTTTGGCCTCTCCTCCCTAGACGAAGGGTTGGACGGAGCCGGCCGCCCTCCCCGTAGCTCGGTCCCCGCCCGCCTCCCCCGGCCCCCG
>VYXH01004337.1:0-10942 GCA_013397275.1 Burhinus bistriatus | reverse complement strand
GCCTTCCTGCGCCTCAGGCTTTTCCCCGGCTCCTTGGTTTGGACCTTACCTCAGCCTCTTCCCTGATCGCCTCAGCTCCCCGGCGCCAGTCTTCAGCCCTTCCCTCCGCCCCTTTCCTCATCCCCGCCGTCTTTGCCTGCTGCCCTGGACTCCGTCCCTCACCTCAGTCCTTCCCCCGGCCCCTCAGTGCCTTGTTCTGGACCTTCCCTCAGCCCTCACCTCATGCCCTGGGCCCCTTCCCTCACCTCAATCCTTCCCCCTCGGTGCCTTCCCTCAGCCCCTTGTTTTAGACCTTCCCTCAGTGACCCCCCAACCCTTTCCTTGATCCCCTCAGCCCNTCATCCCCTCGGCCCCTTCCTTCTGCCCCTCACTTCGTGCCCTGGGCCCCTTCCCTCACCTCAATCCTTCCCCCTTGGTGCCTTCCCTCAGCCCCTTGTTTTGGACCTTCCCTCAGTGACCCCCCAACCCTTTCCTTGATCCCCTCAGCCCCTCTCTTTGGCCCTTCTCTCAGCCCCTTCCCTCACCCTCTCAGTCTTCGCCTCCTGCCCCTCATCCCTTCAGCTCCTTCCCTCAGTCCCTCACCCCTCTCTTCATGCCCTGGGCCCCTTCCTTCACCTCAGTCCTTCCCCCTTGGTGCCTTCCCTCAGCCCCTTGTTTTGGACCTTCCCTCAGTGAGCCCCCAACCCTTTCCTTGATCTCCTCAGCCCTTTCCCCCATCTTTCTTTAGCCCCATCCCTGTCCCCCTTGCCCCTCCAGGGGTACCCCCAGAGACCCTCACGAGGTGGCTCCAGGCCCCACTTCACGGCAGCAGCCCCTGCGCAGTGGGGTTGCTCGGTCACCTCTTTTAAATAGGATTTTCCCCGGAGTGTTAAAAAGTGCCCTGTCCCACCCAGATACTCTGGGGTTTGCTCCTCTGTTGAAAACGCAGACGTGCGCGGCCCAGCAGTGGATTTGCTCCAGGAGTGAGGGGGGTAAATGAATGTTTAAGCCAAAAAAGTAGATATATAATCCTGTTTCCTTCCACCACCCAGGATCTGTCTAGATCACCCCAGCAGGGAGACGGTTTGTCACTTGAGTAGCTCCGTGTAAACCACCAGACCAGGTTGCTCCAAGCCCCGTCCAACCTGGCCTTGAACACCTCCAGGGATGGGGCAGCCACAGCTTCCCTGGGCAACCTGGGCCACTGTCTCACCACCCTCATGGTAAAACATTTCTTCCTTATGTCCAGCCTAAACCTACCCTCTTTCAATTTAAAACTCTTGCCCCTTGTCCTGTCGCTACAGGTCCTGGTAAAAAGTCTCTCTCTGTCTTTCTTCTAAGATCCCTTTATATATAGAAATATATATATGGATTAGATTGTAGCTTTCTAGCTGCACAACGGCTTCCAGCTCCTCCTTGTTAACAGGTGCTGTGTGCATCGCTATAGAGGCGCTTCACTATCAACCATGACACCTTTTTAGAGGAACATGCCCCGGTTCCTCTGAGTCATTTCACTGGTGTTTTCTTGTTGGTTCCTAATGCATCAGCAACCCCTGGCTCTTCTCTGTTTCTCAAAACTCCATCCGCCGTCCCCGCTAAATCTAGTTTAAAGCTCTCCATACAACTCTGACCAGCTTGCTGGCGAAAACCCTTTTGCCCCACTTGGTCCTGCGAATCCCATAATTTGTCTCCTCCTTCCTAAACCACTTCCTCTGACTGGGAGGATAGAGGAGAACACCACTTGTGCTCCAGATCTTTTTTAATGTTGCTCCAAGGGACATACAGTCTCTTGTGATGGTTCTGCGTTGCCTCGTTGCAGTATTGTTGGACCCTACGTGGAATAGTAGGAGTGGGTGATCATTTGTAGGGTTCGCCAGGCTCAGCAGCCTTTCAGGGACGTCACGAATGCAGTAAATAGTCAATGTTGCAATAGACGTTGGGGGGAACAGGGAACAGGGTAATCTGGGCTTGCCCAACCTCTTGTGCAAGGGGTTGCATGAACACAGTGTGCTAAATTATGGGTCAACGGTTGTGTTGCATGAACGCCCGTTTGGCTGTGCCGGGCAATGAGTCTGGTGGGTGCTTGGAGGGGAGCCCACCTGGGACTTCAGGTACTTTTGGCAATAAGATCCGTGGTGCTGTGTCCATACAGAGATGTGCATCGTGGACGCGCTGTGCTGTCACCCAGCTGAGCTAATAAATTTTTCGAGAGGCTGCTGCCTCATCCTGGCTGGTGTTTGCACAGCCCGTTTGGGTCTCTCTGCGCTCAGCTCCCCAGCGCCCAGGCTCTGGTTTACCTCTGCTGATGTGGTCAGATGTATTTTCGCATGCTGGGGTCGTCATGGCCTTAGCAGGAAAGCTTGGAAAACAAAGGAAAAAAGGAGAAAGAACAATGAGACGACAATGTGACAACTCATAAGTCACTTATTACTCAAAGCAATGCTGCAGGTCAGTAACGTGCCGGTACAGATATCTCACCCATCCTAAGAATTTGCTACCGCAGCAGCAGAGAGTGCAAAGTGCTACTACCCAGTGAAAAAACAAAGGCATGGGGAAGAGTAAGTGATTTTTCTGGTGTCCTACAGTCAGTGAGGGCAGCGTCGACAGCAGCCTCGTGCTCTGACCGTGTAGCAGTGTATCTCCGGTTTGCCAGATCCACTGATTTTTTCTAGCTCCTGCTGATGTATCGAAGACTGGAATTCTTGCTGGTGTTACTGGTCTTAAGCACAGATAGCCTAGGAGCAAGAAAAAAGGCTTTCCATGTTCCCATGCCACAGTACTCGGGGGAGGTGAGACGGAAATATCTTTGCAGGGTTGGTGTCTCTGGTTGCCCTGTGAGGGTGGAAGATGAACAGCCCCGTGTAACCATGGCCCTCATCCTAGGAGACAGGAGAAGGGCTCTGAGCTTCTGTGGCATCTGTGAGGAAGAGCAGACGCGCAGTCAGAGCGCCCGGGTTTCCACCTCAAGCGTGACCGTTCAGCCACCGCTGCAGTGAAACACGAGAGTTTTAGTATTAGGAATTATTTCTGATGAGGAAACGTAGGATTTCTGGTGAGAGCTCCTTTCTCAATGATCTATTCCTGTTTCATCTATGGGAAAGACAAGGAATTTGGGGGGCTTTTGTCATTGTTTTGCTGGGGAGAGTAACGGGAGCCTCTGGAGGTCAGACCGTTTCTAACTGGAGTTTCTATGTTGCTGTTTGATGCCTCATGCCTTTTTGGGCGGTGGCATGTGCGGTCCGTGCAAGAGGGACAGCCCATGATCTAACTGTGGTGGGGACCTAGTTCCTGGCAATACTCTATTTTGGCTTCTTTGAAAGAATGACTCATAAAGTGCTGGCATACTTGCAAGTCTAAAATAAAGAATCAGTCATTTGAATATCTATTTCCTCTTTTATTCAGAAAAAAATGAATGGTGCCTGCAGATGCCGTCAGTCACTCTGAAAAATAAAATAGCTGCAATGAAATGAATCAACTGGGAGGTGGAAGCAGCAGTTCTTGAAAATGACAGTGTCCTCCCACTGAAAGACAACACACAACGTTAAAGCAAATAATTAGGTTTGAGATCATTATTGACTGTGTGGGGCAGCGTCGGGAGTCCCAGCTGCTGCATGAAGTGTACAAACACAGCCTGCAAACATCGGATGGCGTAGGACTTGTGGCCTCCCTCCCCTTTTCCTGCCATGTGAGAATCATGGGACAGCAGATGACACAGAAATACATGGAAACACTGTGTTTCTCCTGTTTCCTTATAATACGTGGCATGAGAGATTGGTTTGATTTTCGCTTGGAAAGGAGGCTTGTGATCGTACAATTTCTGTCTGGCTGGCTGGCTCTTCCATTAACTTTTGAAGCTATGAGCCAGTTTCAGCCCAATTTGACAATGAGGTAGTGGTTTCACAGACTGCTTTCTACAATTTTCTGGAAAATAAGTGGTCTGCTGGAGGACCCACTTCCTCTTCTGCTCATGAGAACATCTAAAGGGTGAACTGTCCCCTTAGCTGGTGCGGAGGGAGTCCAGGTGGGAGGAGGTCACCAGTGGATCAAGGTAATTTTGAATAAATGTTTGCATTTGTGTAGACCTCAAAGCCAAATCATGAAGTTCATGGCTGGCTGATGCCCAGCATGATTGTTCGTTCATTGGCATGGCTGTTGGGACAGATTAAAGCAGGTCTAAAAGGTAAAATGCAAGCATATGGAAATATGGGTGCTTTTTGGGAATGTGCTGAAAACCCCAGTGTTCCTCTGCTGTGGAGACTCTGGACAGACATGTCCAGAGGGGAGAGGGGCAACTGCAGAAACCAAGAGGAACCACAGGCAAGTGGCTACAGCAGGGAGGAGAGGCAAGATGGGCTTCTTGCACAGTGGGATCCTAGCATGGTTTTACGTCAAGATGAAGTTTCCCTTCCCAGGGAGTGCTTCCAGGAATGAAGCAGAGCAGGACTGGTCCTGACTGATCTTTTTGTACAAGTCTGCGCCAAGAAATTACCTGGTTTTGAACAGAAATGAGCTTGAACCAGAAGCCTCCCCGGGTGCAGCATCACCAGGCCAATCTGGAGGGTCAGATAGGCCCCGGCATCTATTGTTTGAGTAACTTCTGATGTGCAGTGGTAAAATACTAAGTTCAGAGCCACTTGGCTTGAGAAATGTTGGCTCAGGACCTTACTGATAGAGACAGAGGGGAAAGAGAACTTGTGGGCTTGTTTGACCTCTTTGGTAGCCTGTTATGTTTGGTTATTCCTGCTGGTATGGCCAGAAAAAACACCAAGCTCTTTTTAAAGGTGTCCTGTTCAGAGAATGAAAAGTTTATTCAAAGACTTCTGGACTCCTGAGGAGGGGTGGGAGCAGGCAGCGAGCTCAGAAATGGCTGCTGCTCACCACCCCAAAGGTTGAGCCCTTCTGGTTTAATCCAGGCGAACAGAAAGAGTTTTGTTCCCACTCACGTCTGCTCTACTCACTTTTCTGTGGAGTGTCAAACCAAACAGCAAGGAAAAGCACGAAATGCAAAGTCAGGAACTTCTTGACCCAAAGGTCTACTTTATTCTACAACACCGTCACAAGGTGTGCGTCATCCCCCAGAAAGCTGTCTTGCCACGTCCTTCACTCGACTCAAGCAAAACTCCCACAATCACTTTTGCAGCAAGACAACCAAATTTTGCCCCGTCTTTCAACAATAGGGGAAAGTCTTCAAAAATACCACAGCAAATACCATCTCCAGCTCTATCCAGATGCAGGAATCCTCCAGCACGACGATACATGTGTGTGGTTTCTCTGAGAACGAGTGCAGTTTCTCATGTGCTTTCCAAGTCTGCAGGTGACAGACAGCTTGAGATTAACTGCAGAGGATTATTCCCCCCAGAGGAATAGCTGATTGAGTCTTCTCCCTCAAAATCTTCCTTCTTACTTTACCAGGATGTGCTCTATCCAGATAGGCCAGCACATTTTCTGAGCCTCACGATCTATCAAGAGTCTTCTGCCTCTTCGAGGAAATCCCAAGTAACTCTCGGCTTCACGACGTGCCTATTAGTGACATGCTTCTTCTTGTATTTGTTGGAAAATGCGTTGTATTTTCATTGCTGTTGAAATCTGGTATTTGCTCACAGTGTATTCATGCAGCGTACACCTCCCACAGTAAAGCACAGTTCAGATTTTCAGCTTTTGGGTTCATTTATTCTTGTATTCGTTTTTTTGGCTCCTTCGGCATCTTGCAGCTTCCTAAGAAACCAACTTTTTGTTCGAGTTGTGATGACAAACATTCAAATAGTTCTAGGGGCATTGGGGAATCAGAACCAAAGTTGTTAAAACAACCAACCAACCCCCTACAAAAGCCTCTAACAAAACCCTGCTTGTTTTATGGTGTTTTCACAACGGTGTAAAACCACACAGTGCACAGGCAGCTACAAGGTCTGCTCAGAAAATGAGTCGAAGATGACAAGAATGTGACAAAGTGCAGATGGGCGTTTTCAGTGGTGAGCAAGTGATTATTTTTTTTTTCCAAGTCTCTGCCATTTTTTTAAATTGTTAGTGAGGTAGTTAATCAAAATTAATAGCTGTGCTGCTTACCCTATATTTTTGTGATGGAAATCTGACAATCTCTGAAGATGGAGTCTAAACATTAATTATTACTCCTGACCAGGCACAAGACTGGAGCCAGGAGGCACAAGCTCTTTCTATAATTAAAATGTTACTGTTTGATCACAGCAAAATGTGACTGCGGGTTTGATACCGTGCAGATCTCCTAAACAGAGTAACTGTTTTGTCTCGTGCAGTAATCAGTCCTGCGGAAATTAAACAGACGGAGCATCTGCAATTGAGCTGATACCAGTTTGTGTGAGGCTCGAGTTGGTCGCACCGCTCTTATCTCAGACTATCTGCAGATGCAGGCAAATGATTCTGCTCAGCGAAGTGATATCTACAGTGGATTATTTTCTCATAGATGGAAACATAGATTGTGTCCACGATCCTCCTCCACAACCGCTTCTTTCCCACTTTGCCTGTGCTATTTCCAACCTCTAATCTATCTCCTTCCATGGAATCCTGTGTTCTCCCTACAGAAGAGCCAGGTGAGGCTGAAGAGGTGCTGGCTGGTCTCAGAGAACAAAGTCTCTCCTCCCATGAGCCACATCAGCCCATTCGGTGATGATTGATCTCCTCCATCAGGCAGATGTTGGACCTGCTGGAGCGAGTCCAGAGGAGGCTACAAAGATAATCTGAGGGCTGGAGCCCCTCTGCTGGGAGGACAGGCTGAGAGAGTTGGGGTTGTTCAGCCTGGAGAAGAGAAGGCTCCAGGGAGACCTTATTGCAGCCTTCCAGTATCTGAAAGGGGCCTACAAGAAAGCTGGAGAGGGACTTTTTACAAGGGCATGTAGTGATAGGACAAGGCGTAATGGCTTCAAACTGGAAAAGGGCAGATTTACATGAGATATTAGGAAGAAATTCTTCACTGTGAGGGTGGTGAGACACTGGCCCAGGTTGCCCAGAGAAGCTGTGGCTGCCCCATCCCTGGAGGTGTTCAAGGCCAGGTTGGACGGGGCTTGGAGCAACCTGGTCTGGTGGGAGGTGTCCCTGCCCATGGCAGGGGGGTTGGAACTGGATGATCTTTAAGGTCCCTTCCAACTCTAACCATTCTATGATTCTATGGTATAAATTGGTAATATCCAGACTTTACAGAGGAGAAAACTGAGGCAGCGAGTGCTTTGGTGGAGGTCAGATAAGGAGTTGTGTAAGGTTAAAATGCAGTTGTTCTTAGCCTTCTGCTTTCAGGTGTTGTGTATATAAGGATATGTGTTGAAATAGGAACACTTACTCCTGATCTTTTCAAACTGAGGCAGACACCACATTTATCTCTTCGTATTATTGCCTGTATCATAATTTCGTTATCTACAGCTGATTAATGCCCAAGACTTTCTGAACTGCAGCTGACATTATATGCAGGTCTGCAGAGTATTTCCATCTCTACCTGGCACTACCTGCTGTTCTCCTGCACTAAGACAATGATTTTATCCACTTCTTAAATTCATCACTGCACCCACCTTGGGGCAAGAGGTGAGAGAATTTACATGATTTTCTGAGATCACTTCCATCCCTGTTCTCTGTGTTTCTGTTACAGTGCTGGGACACCAGCTCTTTGCATCTTTAAATAGGGAATGGAAACCCTGAAATATGTAAAAACAATTATCTTGTCCTGCCTTTGAGGCTTGCATGAATGGCTGCAACATATGGACATAAAAGATAATATCTCACGTTTTGAGAGGTCCCATCCTGGGCTAATTCTCCTATTGTTTCAGTTGACAGGCTGTAGCAATTTTAGTTTTTATGAAGTTACTGCAAGAAATTATCAAGCATTGGCACAGGCTGCCCAGGGAAGTGGTGGAATCGCCATCCCTGGAGGTATTGAAAAGCTGGGCAGACGTGGTGCTGAGGGACGTGGTTTAGTGGTGGACTTGGCAGTGTTAGGTTGATGGTTGGACTCGATGATCTTAAAGGTCTCTTCCAAGCTAGGTCATTCTATGATTCTGTGAAATACTTGATTTTCTTACTGTGTCAAAGTGGCAGCAGCTCCACCACTGTGCTGTCCAGAAATTTCCCACTGGAGTTACTTGATTTCATCCTCCTGCAATGGAAAATTTGTTTCCTTCAAAATTATTATTTTCAGGAGAAAAATGTCTACTGCTGGAAAACATTGATTTTTCCCTCAAAGCGGGGAAGAAGCACAGGGTAGATTGCTATTTTAGAAGTGTAGTCACTGGAGAATAGTAAGAAGCAATAGAATTTTACTTTTTTTTTTTTTTCTTTCCCTAAAAATGTAATTTTAATTTTTTTTAAAAACACGGTTTCGTCCTTTATCCTGCTGTGAATGGAAGGGGGAAGCAGGTGTTCTGCAGCTGGCTGTGTACCGTAGAGCACAGCTCCCAACCACATGAGAAATGCACATACAAATGGAAAGCAGGTGGGCAAAATGAAAAACATGAACAGAATTCCACATGTACGGCACGATGGTGAAGTGAAGGAATCCTGCAGGATCCCTCCTCCTCCTCGGAGCAGCTTTCCTTGCAGACCTGCTCCTGCAGAGACTGTTTGGGGTGAGGGCGATTTTTTTTGGTCTCCTTGCTTACTTCCTCCAGCAATTTGGGAGGAATGTCAGGGGAAGACTGCAAGACTGGGAGTGTAATTAAAGTAGGATACACAAGAAAGCGTCCTCTTTCAAGACCTGGATGTAAATGAGAAAGGTTAATAACACTATCGCATGGCAGTTGTCCGAGCTGCCGGCAGCTGTTGACAAAGGTTGGCTCTGCGAGCGAAATCAAGGCGTCAGTATTTTGAGTGCATGTCACCTTTTTGAGAGTTCAGGAAGTGCAGATTCAAGTTGCATTTCTCAAAACAGCACCCAAATTTAACTCCTTGCCCACACAGACGCCAACCCAGGGGTCTGGTTTCTCTTTGGGTAAGGCAAAACAAACATACAGGCACCAAGGCTCTTACAAAGTCATAAATATCAGCTACCTAAATAACCTGTTGGGAATTAGGACAGCAAATGCTTTGTATTTCTGGATGTGACTACACGAGTGTGGGGCAGGAGGGGGAACCTGGCACGCAGGGGAAGAAAGTCCAGGGATAAACAGCAGATGACTGCGCAGCCTGGGTTCTTCCTCCTACGTTTCTAATGCAAAGAACAGTAATTTAGAGAAGGAGGAGGAGGGGAAGGTGGAAGATGAAGGCTGTGTATTACCTGGCTCTTCGATTTCAGTCCTAGGTGATAAGCTGGGAGAAACAGAGGAGAATGTGGAAGATTTTAGGGCAGTCACTGACCTTTATGTTGATATCCTGAGTACGATATGCTCATCTTTGGCTCCTGTCTCCTGCAGTTTGGTTGCTGTGGCTTCTCTCCCACTCTGTGACCCCGGGTGACTGATACGCAATTTGTTGATGAGCTGCAGTTGCTGCGTAGGGCTCCTAAGCTGAGGAAAGGGATGTGCTTGGAGCCGCATCCCTGCGGCAGGTGCGCTGATGTGATGGGGACCGGATACCTGAGACACCGGCAATGCTGTTGATCAGCATGATCAAACCTGGTACGTGGCTGTTTCCTGCAGGTTCTGCTGCTGCCTCTATGTGCACGTGGTTATTTTGGAAGGTTTAAAATAAGGATTTTTAAGGAATTCATCTTACCCTAGCTCCTACCCTGAGAGAGATCTGGGGTAGACAGCAGAGAAGCGATAGAGAAGGGTTGCACTTTCCTGGGTGAATCAAGTGGGAATCAAGCGATCCAGGCTGTAGTTTCAGCCTTGCACTGAGTTCTTTTTGTAATCTTTGGCAAATAACTTCACTTTTCATAGAATCGTAGAATGGTTTAGGTTGGAAGGGACCTTGAAGGTCACCTAGTTCCAACCCCCATGCCATGGGCAGGGACACTTCCCACCAGACCAGGTTGCTCCAAGCCCCGTCCAACCTGGCCTTGAACACCTCCAGGGATGGGGCAGCCACAGCTTCCCTGGGCAACCTGGGCCAGTGTCTCACCACCCTCAGAGTGAAAAATTTCTTCCCGAGATCTAATCTAAATCTCCCCTCTTCCAGTTTGAAGCTGTTACCCGTCATCCTATCACTACGTGCCCTTGTAAAAAGTCCCTCTCCAGCTTTCTTGTAGGCCCTTGTCAGATACTGGAAGGCTGCAATAAGGTCTCCCTGGAGCCTTCTCTTCTCCAGGCTGAACAACCCCAACTCTCTCAGCCTGTCCTCCCAGCAGAGGAGCTCTAACCCTCTGATCATCTTCATGGCTTCCTCTGGACTCGCTCCAACAGGTCCATGTCCTTCCTATGTTTCTGTGCTTCTGTTCCCGCCGTCTTACCTACTTGTAAATTTTGCAGAGCAGCCATCGACAGAATGACCCAGCAAAACCAGAGAGTTCAACTTTAATACAAGTAACCAAGAAATGCCAGTCCTTATGGAGAGGCCAGGAGGTCCGGCTCCCTGCTCCGCGTTGCACGTGTGACCTGCTGTTTCCAGGAGGTCATATCATCAATGACATAATTACCAAGGAACTTGCTCTGGTCCTGGTGACTCTGGAAGAGCAGCTCACTCAGCCCTGGGACCTGGGTGGACTCTGCTGCCATCTGGGACCCAGGGAAAACAGTCCCACCACGTTTTTGGTACACACGTCACCCCCAGTGATCTCTCCAGTCCACTCCAGCACACCCCAAACCTCCCTTTGCCACAGCAACTCCTCCAAACACATTCTCACCCAGCTCCTGCACCCCATCCCACGGCTACGCAGGTGGTTGTCCCAGCCTGTCCTTTCCCTCCATGCTGAGCCCCCTTCCCAGCTCCCCCAGCCCTTCCTCCCCCCAAAACACCCTGTGTCCCCAGTTCACCCTCCCAGCATCTCCCAGTGTCACACACCAGTTTCATAGGCCCCTCCAGCCTCCCCTACCCCCGTCAGCACCCCTGTCTGTTTGCACTAGTGCCACCA
>VYXH01004336.1:20977-36847 GCA_013397275.1 Burhinus bistriatus | reverse complement strand
GGCTTGCAGCCAATCGGAAGCCGCCATGCTGAGCCGGCGGGGAACGCCCAATCAAAGGTGTCCTCTGAAGCCCTGGGTCATGTGAGAGGGTAAGATGGCGGCGCCCACGAGGAGGGGTGGGAGGAGCCATGTTGTAGGCGGTGCCGCCTTCTCGGCGGGAGCGGCACGGTAAGGGCGGGAGAGGGGGGGGGGGGGGCGCCGCCGGCGGGGGGCGCTCAAGNTGGCCGCCGCCGGCGGGGGCAGCTCAAGGGCGTGCAGGTCGGAGCCCGGCCCCGGCGGGAAGGCCGTGAGGGTGAATGTGGTGCGGGGGCGGCGCGGAGGTTGGTAATGGTCGCTAACGGCTTTCGGTGCGGTTTAAAACCCGGGGGGGGTGTGCCGCAGCCTCCCGCCGTGAGGGCTTCTGGCCTGAACCGGGGCCTGGGGGCTTGGGGACCTCCAGCTGCCTTACAGCAGCGTGCAAGGGCACAGGTACTGACAGCTCCGGGACCTAACGTCTGTGGTTTACCTAAAGAACAGGCCTCAAGGCTGGCACCGGCCCCGCTGATCCCGGGTGAGGCCCTGCTGCTTGTCCGGCATCCCGGCCAGCCCGCGTTGAAGCAAGCGGAATCCCATAGCTAGGCTGTAGGACACGGGCTTCAAAGTATAAAAGAAACTTAAGGTAAGTATGGCTAGCAAAATAAGTCTGGGAAGCTTTCCTCTGGGGAGAAACATCTAGAAAAAGCATGTGAATCGCTAAATAACCGGGTTTAATCAAAAGCTGTTGTGGTGGGTTGACCTCGGCTGGCTGCTAGGTGCCCGACAAGCCGCTCTCTCACTCCCCCTCCATCAGCAGGACAAGGGGAGAAGATATGATGAAAAGCTCGTGGGTCAAGATAAGGACAGGGAGATCACTCACCAGTTACCATTACAGACAAAACAATGACTGGACTTTGCGGAAATTAATTTAATTTATTACCAATTAAACAGAATAGGATAATGAGAAATAGAAGCAAATCTTAAAATACCTTCCCCCCACCCCTCCCTTTTTCCCAGGCTCAACTTCAGTCCCAGTTTCTCCACCTCCTCCCCCTGAGTGGCACGGGGGGACAGGGAATGGGAGCTGTGGTCAGTTCATCACACGTTGTCTCTGCTGCTCCTTCCTCCTCAGGGGGAGGACTCCTCACACTCCTCCCCTGCTCCAGCGTGGGGTCCCTCCCACGGGAGACAGTCCTCCATGAACTGTTCCAGCATGGGTCCCTTCCATGGGGTGCACTCCTTCAGGAACAGACTGCTCCAGTGTGGGTCCCCGTAGGGTCACAAGTCCTACCAGCAAACCTGCTCCAGAGTGGGCTCCTCTCTCCATGGAGCCACAGGTCCTGCCAGGAGCCTGCTGCAGCACAGGCTCTCCACAGGGTCACAGCCTCCTTCGGGCATCCACCTGCTCCACCGTGGGGTCCTCTGTGGGCTGCAGGTGGATATCTGCTCTACCGTGGACCTCCCTGGGCTGCAGAGGGACAGCCTGTCTCACCATGGTCTTCACGGGAATCTCTGCTCCAGTGCCTGGACCACCTCCTCCCCCTCCTTCTTCACTGACCTTGGTGCCTGCAGAGGTGTTGCTCTCACATATTCTCACTGCTCTCTCTACTGCTGTTGTGCAGTGTTTTTTCTCCTCTTCTTAAATACGTTATCCGAGAGGCACTACCACTGTCACTGATGGGTTCAGCTTTGGGCAACGGTGGGTCCATCTTGGAGCCAGGTGGCATTGGCTGTGTCAGACATGAGAGCAGCTTCTGGTATCTTCTCACAGAAGCCACCGCTGCAGCCCCCTGCTACCGAAACCTTGCCACGTAAATAACTGTATGCTTTCTGACTTAATATATGTCTCTGGCTAAGAATACCAATAAAGACCTTCTATAGTTGTGGCATGTAAAATCAGAGTAGATATCTTCATGATTTCTTTAAATCTTTACAAAGTATGGATTTATTTGAGGTTTTTATCCTTACAGTTCTATTTGACAGTTAAGACAATTTAAACCTGGAGTATAGCAAAAATCCATATTTCCATTCATGTCTTCCTTTGTGCCTCTGGCATTAGGGATCATTATGTTAGGAGGTGGTCCAGCTGGAAAAAACAGTACGCATCCTGTTCCTCTGAGCAATTTTCATCTGTGTGTTTCCTGATCCAAGCTGCTGTACGGCCCCAGGGTTGGAGGTGCTCGGGCAGGAGTGTCTGGAGGGTGAGACCATCAATTTTCATCAGAGCAAGTACTTAAGTTGGCCTAGAGCAATTGTCAAACCACAGCTGCAACAGCACTAAAGAAAGCAGTTTGGTAGGGTTCATGTAGTCATAAATATCATAGACTTCTGTAGCTGGATTGTGCCCTTTGCATCTGAAGACTCTGCTGTGAAAACTGGGAAATTCATTTGTGATTGCACAGTGCCAAAAGAATCTAAAATTTTATTTGATACATACTGGGGCTGTGTAACTTTGATTACATTTGTTTGTTTGTTCCTTATGATCCAGGACTTCAAGATGACAGGAAGAGAGTTTCTTGAACTAGATTCTCCGCAGCACAGACTATATTTGGAAAGACTTAAGCGGATGGAAGTCATACAAAAGATGTTCAATGAGCTTCCAAAAGCAGATCAGTAAGTGCTAGTAAAATAAATGAAGATAAGTGCATCAAATATTTCAAGTCTTTTGGAGGATTTTCTTTACCCTTACTCTTGTATTGGAAATCTTTCTTGCACTTACAAAAATATTTAATTGTGAAGATGCTCATTACTGCCTAGAACAGAAAACTCGTTTTGTGTTTTTTAAATGTGGTTAGTTCACTGTTGTCTCTGGTCATGCTCAGCTGGTTTCTGGCCTGTCCTCCCCAGTGCCTAAGGTTCTGGGATGGCCGATCAGCCCTGACTGGCTCTGAGCATTCATACAGTCCTGTGCTAGAGCTAATACATTTTCTAGGAAACCGAAATGTTGGTGAGCATAAGGCAGATACCTGTGGTTCTGCAGGAGTCATGTTGTGTCCAGCAGGGCTGGCCTGGGGCCAGAACTGAGTGGGCATCAACCTGCTAGTTTCCGCATTTCAGGAAGGCGAGACTGAGGTATCCAGGTGGTGGTGGACGAGTCAGCCAGAGTCATGCAGGCTCATCAGCAGGGTTCTGTGCAGCACAAAAACAGCTAAATGCCTTCTGGGCTTCACAAACAACCTTTTTGTGTTTTGTGATATTGCATTTCACCACAGAACCTTACTGGAACTGAACTGGTTCTGTAAGGAGCTGTTTGCACGTGTGTATCATCTTGGATAAATTCTGTATAAATAAGAGCTGCTTTTATTTTTTTTTTTTTTTTTTTTTAGTAGGACTTAATTGCTGGCTAAAAAAACTGTCTGTAAAAAAAGAACAAGGCCAAGGCTTTATCCCTCCCATTAGTGTCAGTGGTGCAGCTTTATGTAGGATCTGCTGCGCTCACATTCAACTTGGAACACTTCTCCAGAAGAGCTGAGGGGCTCAGGGGGAGGCAGATTCCTGAGCGGTGAGGTGGTAACATCTTGATAAAAACTGTGGTACCTAGGGACTGCTGGGCCTTGGAAAGAAATACCTGCCAGGGTATGTGCCTTTATTTGAAACTGCCCTGGCAGGTGGCACAGAGTCTGGTTGGAGGTCTGTGACAAGTGGTATTCCCCAGGGGTCAGTCCTGGGTCCNGCCCAGTCTTTTTTCAGTGGTGCCCAGTGACAGGACAAGAGGTAATGGGCACACACTTGAACAGAGGAAGTTCCATCTGAACATAGGAGGAACTTCTTTCCTTTGAGGGTGGCAGAGCACTGGAACAGGCTGCCCAGAGAGGTGGTGGAGTCTCCAACTCTGGAGACCTTCCAAACCCAGCTGGACGCCATCCTGTGCAACCTGCTGTAGGTGTCCGTGCTCTGAGAGGGGGGTTGGACTAGATGATCTCCAGAGGTCCCTTCCAACCCTCGTGATTCTGTCTTGAAGTTTGTATATGCAGAAGGGAGGTCGCTAATGGCTGGAAGGGAAGAGGAAGCATCCTACAGTCAGACTGAGAGAGTTCTGGCTCACTGAAGTTCTTGTTTTTAACACTAGGGAGCTAGTATGAAAACAAAAGAAACAGACAAACAAAAAATTCCCAAGCAGCCCTCCCTCCCAAAACTAACAAATCATCCCCCCCGAAAATAACCTCTAAACAAAAACCCCAAACCCCAACCTATCCATCCTCTCTTTCTTTCCTTTCATGCAGTGTAGCAGTTCTGTACATCAGTAAGCCTGAGTAGATTCTGCTGTACATTATTAATGTCCTGCGTACATTAATAGGCTGTATTTTGGGTTCTGAAATACGCTGCTAAATTTTAATTTTGGTCCTCTACACGTATGTATACACATACGGGCATTTCACTGCCTGTGGTTTTAAAGGTACCAACAGAATGAAATGGCTCATTTGCAGAGTCTGTGCTCTGGGGACATTCTGTGAATGACATCCCGTATTGGGAGAATGGTGATTTGAAAAGCAAATAGGCCCCTTTCTGTTTAAAACCCCCCAAAAAAGAAACATGCCTCCTAAATAAGGGCAAGAGAGATCTGACCAGACAAGTTCTTTTGCTAAATAGCATCAGAATTGAATGGTTAGTAGCTTGTTTTCATGTTTGAAAATCTGGTATGTACCAAGAGTGAAAGTATTTTCCTATTCAAAATGAGACATAGTTGGTGTTATTGATGTCAGATGTTTCTAATGGTTTAGGTTTTGCAGAATTAGCACTTACATCTCTGAAGCCTTTTTTGTATGGTTTGTGCGTGCTTAATGTTACTCTAAGCATTAAAATGGGGAAGAGTTTTAAATAGGTGGATTTTAAAAAATCATGTATGTTAATTGCTAAATGGTTTGGAGATTGTCACATTTGATAATTTTGCAAATAAATATGACATTTGACCTAGTATAAATTTTGTGACTGGTTAAGCATTTTATTTTCTTTGGGGCTTTAGCAGTAAATCCAACTTATGACGCATTTTAAAAATACACTTTTAACATAATAATATTGGCACAGCCTCAGAATCAGAGTGCCTTGCAGTTAATTGCTTTGCCTGGCAATAGTTGTCATTTCAGGAATTTTAGATTTGTGGAAACCTAAAGCAAAGAGTTGTTTCCGCTGATCAAGTGTCTGTGCCAGGTATAATGCTAAAGATAATGCACGATTTCCTTCTGCAAGTCAAATGAAATAAATCACAAACTGCTCATCAGGCTTGTAAAATTGACAGGCTTTCCCATCCCCTCTCTTGCGTTACCTGCTGCGATGGAAGGTACTCAAGTGGAAGCTGTTTGTCAAGATACTAAATGCTGAATATCTCTGACCAGACTTTCTTCTATTCTGCCTTCACCGTGTTACAGATTGCAACAACTGCTCTAAACCCTATGTTAAAAAAAGGGTACGTAACAGAATCCAGTCCCTCTGTTACCAAGGAAAAAATAGAAGCTCCAGTTCTCTAAACCAATATGTAACCTTTAACTAGCGTAACCTCCTAGCAAGGTAGGACCTTAAATTCCCATGTTCCGTGCACACAAGGAAGGCTTACAGCCCCTCAGCCTACAGAATCGCTACAAATGATCTGCCAGCAGCTGCTGAGATCATTACTGCAAGATCTCAGTTGCCGTAGTTGTCCCACCTGATCTGCTCTGTAAGCTCTTACGTTGAAAGTAAATCCATACTTTTGGGTAAGCAGGCTAGAAACAAGGATGTTTACAGGAGCTAGCTGTGATGATAGATTTTTTTTTTTTTTTTTTAATTTCTTTTGAGAAAACATTCTCCTTCGAAACATGCTGATTAGGAGAGCAAATTTCATGAAGTTTCCATTAGCCATAATAAAAAAAAATTGTAGAAAAGTCTTCTCAGCCTGTCTGTTTACTTCATTCTTGAGGTGTGTGTAAACGCAGGCATATAGCGCAGTATGCTGTACTCATTGCTTTGGAAAGTAGTTACTCTCCCTTTTGCACCAGTGAGAGATTAGCGTCTCTTACCTCTTACTGTAGGATATTCGGAAGTAAATTGTAGCACTGAGTAAACCAAACTTTTTTACAGTTCTCAGTTGCTGAAGCGACTTTTCTTCTTTCACAGGAACCTTTGTAATCATGGATCATACTTCCTTGCAGCAAATTCAAGCTTATGCGGCTTAGCGGCAAATAACTTCTTCAGGAACATCCTACACGTCAGAAGAGCTTCCTTGGTGTCTGCAGTGCCAATGGCTGTTATTCCGTTTCTTTCAACAGGAGCGGTTTATGAAGTTTTTGTGCGTGAGCCTTTATTTTCAGGTAAAATCTTCATTATTCCTGGTTTTCTTTCTGTACACAGTGTAACACTAGAGAGCTTTTCCTCTGTGCGACAGTGGTCTTGAACTGTTGTGGTCTTCAAAAACCTCAGTTTGTAAAGCAGGGTTTGAAAAACAGATCATCTAATACATTGGGCAGCAGCGAGTTCTTGAAGTTGAGCGGGAAAGAAGATACATGTCTGTATTTATATATGTTTCTAAAAAGATTTGTTACACATCACTGATTTTTAGCATTTTTCACCCGAAGTCATGTAAAAGTGAGTACAACAAAGCAGTTCACTTTCCCGCATCTGTATGATTTCGTTTGAAGGTCATCTTCAGAGCCATAAATTCTTCATGGGTTGGAATGAGAGTCGTTTTTTTGTTTGTTTGTTTGTTTTTTCTCCGCAAAAGGAAGAGTCCTTCTTTCAAAATTTCCACGTTGCTGCACGCAGCCTATCAATGGATGTGTTGGAGCTATGTGAATATTCACAGTGAAACATTTTGTTTGTCCTGCAGGTGAGCTAAACTGTGAGGTGTGTGCTGTGGTCAGAGGAGGATTGATAGGAGCCGTTGTGGGTGGTTTCTATCCTGTTTTCCTGGCTCTCCCCATGAACGCAAGCCTTGTGGCCAGGTACGTCTTATTAACCTGCAACGAGTGAAATGTATTTGTTGGTCAAATCTTCAGCTCTCAGTTTAAATTTTGTGGATTTTTAGTCTATGCACACCTATCTGCTTGTAGGCTTTTAGTACACGGAAGGGGATTTACGTTAAGGTCACCTAATTACAAGGCAAAGTTAGTAAGAGCTACACCAAGCCCCCAGAGTGAAACAACATCTGCATACTGGTAACTGTAAAGCACTTGTCTTGAGCTGGCACCTGACAAGCCACCCGCGATGCGCCTGGCTATGTGAAATTGTGGCTGCCGTCCTGCCAAGCGGTGGAGATTGCTGCTCAGTGCTGTTTGGCTGGACGGCCGAGAGACCTTAGTGATGCCGGGCAGTGCCCAGCAGCCAGACTGCCCGGCGGGTGGGACTCCGTGGACTGGGTCAGAGCACAGCGAGGGGATGGCGAGACGTCAGGATGGTTTATAGCATTTATCCGGAGAGCTCAGTACCACCAGGTGAATTTAGCTTAGGAGAGGAAGGAGAGAATGAATAGCTACCTAAATGTTTTTAATGACTTTAATGTTAAATATTGATGTTTAAATTGGATTGGGAAAAAAATAAAAGTAAGTTCTTACCACTGTTTGTGTTGTTTAGGTATTCTTCATCTCCCTTGCCAGGGAAAGAAAACCTATTGCGCTTCTGGCTCACAACTGCTCAGCCTGTCTTTAGAAAGATGAGTTTGGGTATACTTATACAGGTTCTAACTGGATTATATCTTGCCACTAAACATCATGGAATATATGTCAAAATACTGGAGCAGATGAACACGAGGAGGGATCCTGAAGAGTTACAAGACTGAAGTTAAGCAACTTTTCGATTGCCTTGGATAAGTAACCATAATAAACAAAGAAAGAAGTTGTTGCTTGCTGTCTGTATTAATAGAAAAACAAAGTTAAGACTCTGCACTACCATTCTTTTCAGTTCTAAACTTAAATGCAAGTTAAGTTTTTCATTATGTCCGGCCTAGGGTATACACCTGAATAACAGCTTTATAAGGACAGGTGTTTTTCTTTGGAAATGCAGGGGGGGAAAGCATTTATATTGTATTGGCTGCATAGTGTTTGGCTGTAAGGTGATGCTACATCTTTTAGAAGCTATTTAAATCAGTATAACTGAAAAAGAGTTTTTTCTTCATAATGCAAACCACAGTGACTTAAAAAAAAGGGGGGGGGGGAGGGGCAGGGCAAGGTTTTTCTAGAGATTCCTCAAAATTTGAGTATTTTTCTCCCTGAACCTTCCTCCATTCTGCTAGCACAGAATTTCTGCCACAAGATTACCTCCTTTAGGCTGTTACAAGGGTCACGCTATACGCTGTAGAGCGATCAGGAGTGATACTCGTGTCAGAATTCCCAGCATATATATCAAGCAACCAAAAAACCAGTGTAGTCAGAACAAACTGTGTCCTTGTAACCAGTTTCCCTTGAAATTAGTCTTTTCCTGAAGCGAGGAACTGTGGTGAGAGGCCTCAAATGGCTGGTGCTGTTACTGTGGTATCTCAGCTACCTCTACTTTTAAGATTAGTGGTCCAGAGTAATTCATTTACAGATTAGGCTTGTCTTCACATTGGCGACTGTATGTTCTAGAGCAATATAAATTGCTAATTTTCCTACCGCGTGAGATGTCTTTAGTGTATTCTGTGGTTTGAGAACTAAATCAGGAATTTTTCTACAGAAGCAATCATCTCAATCTGATGTATGGTCTTAACTGTAAAGCCTGCACGATAACTGGTCAACAGTCATGTACACTTCAGTAAAATTCTAGTATCTCCAGAGATGCACATGGAAATATTTATATATTTATTAATGAAATTTATATATTTATTAATATTTATGTATTTATTAATGGTAAGTATGAATTCCGCATTGAGAGCCTTAATTAGCTCGGTTTAAAACTTATGCTCTAGCACTGCTAAAAAAACGTATTAAAGGAGTTTCATCACGTTTATCTGCTTCTTCCTAACAGATTTGTTGTCACAGCAGGAAAATCACGCACTCCGTTTCTCTGTAACCAGGAGTAGCGGCTTGATTTGTACAGGGAAGCAGCCAAGACAGGCCACATCTGCAACGGTTGTTATGTAAAGTTAGTTTAGTTTTCCTTAATTCAACGTATTGCTGTATCGTGTGGTGGTGTGATACTGGTCTGCACCTAAACAGCTGTCTTGGCCTCACCTTCACCACCCTCACTTTAGAGATTCTCATGGAGAATTCTCATTTTAGAAGACAGTGAATTATGGTATCTTCAGAAGTCATTAACCAACAGAACCACCTACCTGTGACAATGAAAACATAACATAAAGCTACTATTTTGCAATAGTATCTTTAAGAACGGAAATGAATGGCTCAGTGATTATTGCAAGTGTTCAATGAGATATAGCTAAGATACTGTAAATGGATCCTGGTGTGAGATTCAAAACCATCTTCCATTCCATGTACTATTTCCATTTTGGTATCAACTCAAGTGATAATTTTTCTCAGAGTAATCAGAATGCATCCTCTGATATTCCATGAGCTGACTGCGACAAACCCCATTTTTTTTAGATACAAATTTCTTAGGGTGAAAGGTGAAGACTAGTAACAACAAAAAAAAAAATCACATTCCTCAATGTTTTTTAGTAAGTTGCAAAGACCAATATTTATTTCCAGCATTGATGAATACACAAATTGCAAATATGTATATTAAGTGTTCAGCATCGGTCGTGTCACAGGTCAGCTATACACTCCTTAGGCCAGAAAGGTGGTGTGTTCATAAAAAAGGAAACTTTTTCAATTGTACCCTGTGTACTGTGTAAATAGCTTGGGGCCGGGGCGGGGGGGGGAGTTCTCAAAAGGAAGTTTAGGAATAAATATTGAAACTGCTTCAGAATTCAGCAGGACACCAAGATGCTGTCAGCAAGTTTTAGCGTGCACACGCGTGAAGGAGTGCCCTCACAGAAATCTGGAAACATTCCTTCCATTCTCCGTCAAAGTCAAAGGATGAGCTTTTACCAGTTCTTGGCCTCCTACCAACTGTAACAAACTCCTTGCAAACACTGCCTCCCTGTTTGAAAACGTGAGTTAGAACAGGTTTTAGTTGTATCATTTCTTCTACTGTTTGAGTAGGAAGGAGCCACCATCACAGCACTAGCTTTTACTGCATTCCTAGGAGAATGCGTGTGTCTAATATATAACCTATAGTGATGGACTTTTAACTACTCCAAGTCTAAACTACTGCCAAAAGAATGCCGAGAGACTGGCTATAGATAGGAATCAACAGAAATAGTAAAAAAGCACTAATTTTGTCTTCTGTATGTACCATTTTTTGATGGTGAAATCTCAACATTACAATTTATTCCACACCCTCATCTCCCCTGCACCCGCCCTAGTCTAGCTCCTGGCATCCTCCTGCTAATGAGCAAAGGCAGAATTATTTCTCCAAATCTGCATGTCCCACTTAAACTGGGTGAAAAACTGTAGAATTGGCTACTGTCAATGTGCAATTTTACACAGGGTGTTCTTTAAACACAGACCCCATTTGAACAACCCATGCACCTAATGTATCCTTCAGACATTTACAGCCTAACTAATGGCAAATACAACCCTATAAACACAGTATCGTTGATTCTAGCAGAAAACCTCTTTAGCTACAAGCTCTAGAGAACATAGGTTTTTAAAAATCAGTAAATTTACAAAAGGCCTTTGTGTTTTGCAACTGGTATCTGTATTTTACAGGGAAAACTGATCACAGTTTTGACAAGTGGCATGAGAAATCTGATGATCTGGATGTACCAAGAGATGCCAAGTTTTGGAATATGGTTCCCAATATTTCCTTTAATACCATCTCTCCAGGCAGCCAGAGATTGCAGAAACACCGATTTGTTTTTTCCTCTCAGATGCTGCTAAGCTCTTCAGAGGGAAGAGACAGAAGTTAATTTACAATGCCACCAAGAGTCACAGCACCAGAATCAAGCTGTAAAGGACTAACGGAGAACTGAGCATGAAATTGTTTCTTATTTAAATGCTAAGTAGTCTTCAAGCAGCTGTGTGGTGGAGAAATATTAGAAAATGAAGGTAGCATAGTCATGTGGTTTAACACTGATGGCACTTGGTTCTGTGATACACACAGTTTAATAAACACAAATTTCAGCACTGAACAGGGTATTTTCTGCAACTGGAGGCCGAAAAGGCAGAGCGTGCCAGTATGCTTTTAAATTTTTAAGCCATGTTTTTTGTGAAATGTTCCTTTTTATCAAACTGCAGACTACCTTCACTAGAATGCCAGAAAGCCAGCATGCTATTTTAAACTGCTCTCTACAGATAAAAGCATTTAAGATTAACAGAAATCAAAGAGTACAGCACATAGCTCGCTCTGGAGCTTTAGAAATGTTGTGTCCTTTCAGCACCCTCAAACCTTTTGTTACGCTCACTCCAGTGTTTAGCGTGGAAATAACAATTTGATGAAAGATTATGGTTTAACAGCATGTTATTAACCAGTCATCAAACTTTAGAAAAAATGGGACAGAAAGGAGGAAGATGCCAGTAGACCATGGAACCGTTTATGGAAGTATTCTACTCCTCCGTGGTTATTCATCAAACATATCCACATTAATAAAATATTAAGAAAAACAACTGTAAAATACAAGGAGTGGTGATTCTCAGAAGTACAACTCCGTCTTCGGTTCAAGCAATAACACCTTTGTTTTGCCCTCACCACAAACTTAACTGGAAGGACAAATTAGTAAGAACTTTTCTCCTGCATACCCTGATCCATTTTATCACCTTGTCTAACAGATGACCCGTGCAGATAGCAGCAACAGCATTTTCCCGTTTTCCCATTTTGTGTAATGATCCACTTGATTAAAGCAAGAAGAAAAAGATGAAAAAACATTTGAGCCCATAAATTGAAAGATCAACAAGTCTGATTTTATTACGATATTGTATTCTTATCTGGATGGCACATAATTACAAAGAAACATTTACAATATATTTTCAAGTATTAAGTTATGTCATTTCAAGGCTTCCACTTCAAAAAAGCTACATTAATAATACACCATACAGATAGTACAGTCGGTTAGAATTTCCAATAACTTCCTCCCCTCTATTTGGTTTAAATATGATTCAGTAGGCACTAGAAATGCCTGCAGCCACTTACTTTCTTGGGACTTGACCTTGTTCTTGTACCGGTATACATCATTTTGCATGTCAGAAAATTAGCTACTCTCAGACACAGCTCACAGGTAGTTTCATGACTACAGCGATGTGCAGGTTCACAACAGAGACCAGAACTACATCCCTGACCTCTACCGTTTAGCAGTGATGCAAAAAGAAAGAATGTATATTTAAGTTAACTTAAAAAACACTTCTACACTGAAGTAACTGTAAAAATGCCATTGTAACATCCCATACTTGCTACATTAGTGTTTCTCTTTTCATCAAGCACGTTAAACTTCAAAATGAAGCATGTTCATGAAGTCTGAGCTAGGCGGATTGAGCCTAGGTTGAATCTAACTCAATTATTTCCATTCTGCGTATCAGTCAGTACGGGTCTTGACGGTTAACTCTGATTGCTGTGGCACCGGTATAACCCATCAATTACAGCAGGGTTACGCCATTTAAGACTGAAACTTTGAACAGTCCTGTTGATGGCACCACAGAGGTGTAAGGTAACACATATCCCACTAAGTCTCTTTTGTGCTGGCAATATACCCTGAACAGATGGAATTCTGCATACGGTGGAGTAAAACCTGTTTGATAGGATATTGTCTTTAAAAAAAAACATCTTGGATTACAGTAAATGATCCCAGCATTCAACCTTTTGTTTTTGTTTTTAACCAAAGACAGCAAAAGCCCTGTTACCTCTTTATTCTCATTTCTTATACTACCTTTTAAAATAAAGCAGGAAATGTGGCCAGCAGCTGGTCCCGTCTCTTCTGCCCCAACACAGCTGAATCCACTTTAGCATAAAGAAAAACAAGGATGCTAAATACACATATACTTTATCACACAGTGATGTTTCACAAAGAAGAATCAAACTCCTTTTATACTGATGAACACTTGATAGGGTCTAGCACCAATAAAGCAAATGACTGGGAGAAAACACTTTCACTTTCTACTTAGCCTTAAACACAAAATTTAAGGCTTTAAGAAACAAGACTTCAGAAACACTAAATAGAATCTTTTTTTTAAAGACGTTAATAAATGAAACTGCTTTAGGAAAATCTATTCTTTGTGAAACCTCACTTTACATATTATCATTTTCACAGTCCTTCTTCCCCCAACTGACATACATATAAACAACCTAAACATTATAATACAACTGAAAAAACAACCCACTCATCTTTTGTCATAGGGAGAAACTGACTAGTACAAGAAAACACACGCTATTGTTTGTCAAACTATTTTTTCTCCTATTTCAATTAATTATGGAATATTTTTCAGATCATTAGCCTCAAGGTACATATTTGCTCATCTCCAAACTGTGCTTAATTATATAAAGTTTCTGGATACTGTAAGAGGCTAAATTAAGAACTCTACAGTAAAATTAAGCGCATGCATATACATGCAATATCTTTAAAATTTAAAGCTACTTTGAAGTAACATAGGAATTTATGTGTGCATGGGCACAGAGATCACTTATGGGAAGCTAAAGTAACAAGTTACTTTGATGCACTGCATTCTTCAAACCGCAATTCTCGTTAGAGATCCATGCAAAAAAGTGACTCCTCTGCATTAGGATTCCACTGTACAGATATAACCAGTGTTCAGGCTCTGTTTAATCGGGCAAAACTCTGCATCATGAATTAGAGCAAGCTAGAGAAGGACTTTTTAAAGGTACCGTGCATCCCCAATGCTAGACAGTATTTTAAACCATCAGGTCACAAATTCTTTTTTTTTCCATTTAAAAAGCAATTTCCTTACACTTTTGGGACAGTCCCCTATGATAAAAGGCTGTAAATGTCACATCCCCCTTATTAGCATATTTTCCCTTTTCACCTCATGGGATATTTAGTTCAATAGAAAATTCCTATTTTGAATGGCATAAACATTTATTTTTTAATTCAAAAAGTAGCTCATATATTGGCTACTATGTGCATATTCATTTAAAAAAGGAAAAGCGGAAAACAGCTAATTAGAATGACGTCATTGTAATTTTCACTATCAGTTATCATCCAGAGCTAGAAACATTTTGGCAGAGTAGGCCAAGGACCAGAGAAATCATTTCCTGAACCAGTCATTACAGGAGACTGGCCTAAGCAAAGCAAGCTGTCTGATACCGCATTATGGGAATATATTGATCCTTACCAGGTTGCGAGGTGGAAAACGACTGTTCTTTAACCCCTACACAACGGAGCCTGGCAGGGCAAGCACCTAAAAGAGAAACTGTCAGAGAGGTTTTAATAGTAATGTATAACTGAGATGCAGTACAATTTTATATGCATGCTTTCTTTTGCCGATCATTACTATTTTCTTAAGTCTGTCCAGTGACGATGTCTTAATGAAGTTTTTGGTTTGGTTTTCTAAGCAAGCATTTTCGGCTCCTCAGGATAAGCAGGCTAGACATTATCTGACTCAAGACCGGGTAGTCAGTGTTATCTTTACTGGCAATTGCGAAGCGGAACCGAGCACACCTTCATGCGTCGGGTCGGCATGATCTTTTCACCCAAGTGCTGCAAACGGGCTCTGGCGGCACCTCTGCGTGTATATGCGCGTGTCAGTTTGCACGATAATTATCGCACTGCTGTACACAGCTTTGCACGACTCTTAGGCCAAACAGGCTCAGACCACTACCGTCCACACGCCAGATTTACACGACCTTTAACCAAGGCCACCATCTGGCTCCCAACGTGCCATTCGAGATATTTTTTTTTATTTTTTTTTTTGTGTTACCCTGACCACTTACGTGCCAGGTTCCCCTCCTCTGCATCGCCCCCAATACCACCCCATCACCACTGTATTTATTCTTTTCCTCCGCACCATCGCCTGCTTCCTCCGCCACGACGCGAGGCCCCTAGGGGCGAGAACCCCACGAGTACTTGCAGCAGGTACTTGACCCTACATTTTGAAGGAGGCCGCTGCTCGCCGAGCACAGATGGAGCAGAACTCCACCGACACCTGATCCCGGTCCACGTGGAGGCAGATCCCGCCGGGGGCCGCCCACTCCTCCTCCGTCTCCCTCACCACCGCCGCCTCCTCCAGGCTGGCAGGCCGGGAGCTGGGCAGGGCGTAGTCGTGGTCGCTGCTCTCGCCGGCAGGCTGGAGGTGGTGGTGGTGATGGCGGCGGGGGCTGCCCGTGTCCCTGAAGAGGCTGGTGCTGAGCTGCAGCCCGCCGGCGCGGATCCCGGCTAAGCGGCTCAGGAGCTGCCCTAGAGCGCTCTGGTTAGCCAGCACGGCCCGCAGGTAGCTGCTCTCCCGCTCCAGCTCTCGCAGGCGGCGGCTGAGGCCGCGGTTGCGGTCCCGCAGCTGCCGGTTCTCAGCAGCCAGGCCCTGGAGGCGGCTCTCCAGCCCCAGCACGTACTGCTTCTTCTTCAGCCGGTTCAGCCGCGCCGCCGCCGCCGCCTTCAGCCGGCTCCCAGCCCCGCCGTTCCTCCGCCCGGGCGCCGCCGGCCTCTGGCCCTGGCCCGGCGGGGGAAGCGGCTCCGGTTCCCCACAGAAGCAGCCGCTCAGCTCCGCGTCCAGGTCCCAGTCCGGCCGGGCCGCCTCCAGCAGGTCTCCCAGCTCCAGCCCCGGAAACCAGTCCTCTTGCTCCCACACCTCCAGCGGGCCACCGGGCGCCTCCGGTTCCTTCTCCTGCCGCCGCGGCTCCAAGGCGCCCGCCTCCCGCCGCGGCGGCTGCTGTTGTTTGGGCCGCGCGGGGCCCGGATCCCCTTCCCCGCCGCCATCCCGCCCTCTCGGCGCCTGCCCCGCGCCGGCGAGCGGCCAGACGGCGCCCGAG
>VYXH01004336.1:0-20811 GCA_013397275.1 Burhinus bistriatus | reverse complement strand
GGGGGGGTGTGTGTGTGAGGGGGGTTTGTGGGGTGCATGGCGGTGAGGGATCTGTGTGTGTGAGGGGATGTGTGTGAGTGGGGGTGTGGGGAGTGTGTGTGACAGGGGCGCTGTGTGTGTGGGGGGTGCGTGTGTGTGTGGGTGTCTCTCACCCACAGTCTCGGCTGAGGGGAGGGAAGGGGGATGTCCCCAAGGTGTTTTGGAGGCTTTCCTGCTGGACCACAGCAGGGCCTGGGCCAGAGGAATGTGGGGTTGTTCTGTCACACAGCGAGTGGGTGTCCCCTGCCCAGATTTAGGCAGTCTTGCAGTCACTGGAGGGAAACGGGCACTCCTTGCATATTGACTAATGAAAACACAGCAGCTGACTCAAGTCCTACCGTGGCCCTTCCTCTCAGACTCAGGGCCTAGTTTGTAGCCTGGGTCAGTTGGCATTTACGCTGCCTATGGCTGCCTTTAGCTTAATTTAATGTGCACGTGGGGTGGGCACATCAGGAGGAAAAGATGGTTGAAAAGTGGGAGGATGTGGTCCATAAAACTGGTGTGGAATGACACTTGTAGGAACCAGGATCTAAAGAAGGGCTGTGGTTTGTTGTGCAGCAGGTAGTGGAGCTGTACTTCTCACCTGGCTTTGTCCAAGGAGAGTGTGGAGAAGTTCAGAAGACAAGGCTGTTGAGAGCTACTACTTAGAAGCAACATCTGGCTCAGTAAGTCCTTGAGCTAAACTGGTCACAAGCTGGAGGATCTTCTGGCCATTTCTGTACACTTCTGAACATGTGGCTCCCCAGATACCAAGTTTGATGCAGTGCTGCTGCTTTTTGCTCAGGTCCAAGAGCTACCCAAACAGCTGCCCCAACATTGAGTTACCCCAAGGTATGTACACATGCATGGGAAAGAACTTGGAGAGCTCTTGAGGCAGCTGCCTACAGCCCAGGTGGGGATGCCATTTGGCCCATCATAGAGGTTTTTTTGTTGGAGAGTTAAAGAGCAGGAGCTGAAACTCGGCAGCCAAAACCTCTTCCTTGGCTGGGCGAGAGGCAAAAGAGAGTGACAGGAAAGGGAAAGATTTTTTTGTCAAAAATTGCCAGACACACACCCTTCCATTTTGTGCATTACTGCTATTTTCTCTACAGAAAACACCTAAAAACCAGAAAACACTTAAACGGGCATAACATCTGGAACCTCAGCCTATGTCAAAGACTATTGAGATCACTCAAAGACTATCAATTTATTTTGAGCTGAACAGGGATATGAATAATGCTATGACATTAAATAAGACTAAAACAACTGTGGAAATGCACCAGGCTGCTAGACAACTATACACAATAATTTGCTTGAGCGTCAGGTGTCATATGACATTACTGTTCTGACCTGTTAAGCTGCTGAATCACGACTGTTTATGACGTAGACATTGCAAGGTGAGATTTCTTTCTTGGAGCCTCAGTGTTACCTTTTACATGCCCAGCCTCTGTTGAACTTCAAGGGAGAATCAAATGCAAAAGGCTCAGGGTTGGAGCTTTGATCCATCTTGGAAAATAATGTGCTTTCAACTGTAAAAAATGAAAATCTATGATACAGCGCAGGTTAGGACCAAATAAATCAAATTCTTATTTTACATTTTCCACCCTAATCTTTCATGTCACAGGTTTGACTAGTTCAACAATCCCCATTCAGATTTAATGCTGTGGAGCTCTTACTTAGGTAAAAACATAACAAAAAAAAGGCTAGAGAACAGTCCTTTTAGGAGGATTTAAGCTGGTAAGTACATTACAGAGAAATCGGATGATGATCTCTGTCAGAAGATGGTCTCATGGAAAGGAACAGCACACAGTGGTGTGTTAAAGTAGAGGCACCTGCCAGTACAAGAACAGAGGAGAAAGTTGCAGTTACGCAATAAAATGACGGAGTTTGACATTCAGTGCTTTTTCTTTAGTCAGTAAATCCATACTGTGCTTTCTGTAAGCGTCAAACTGCAGCGAGAGTTTGTTGTATGCCTGCTTGCTGCTTTCAAGCTGTCTTTGGAGCTCTTGAACCTTCAGATCATTGTCCACTGCTGTTGCCTCTTTCACCAGGTGCTTTCCTGCTCTCTGCCTGGCTTTTTCCACAGTCTCCAGCTTCTTCCTTAGCTGCTCCATTTCCCATTGTTTATCTTGCAGAGCTTTGCCCTGCTCCATGGCCAGGTTCAGTAGTCGCTCTTTCTCCTCTTTCGCCCTCTCCAGCTTGTCCTGCAGCTCGCTGCCCGGAGCCCACTGCTGACTTTCTGTGTGCTGTAGCTGTGCAGTCCTTTGTTGATGCTGTTCCTGCAGGAGTTGCAGCTGTTTTTTTAGTGAATCAGCCTCCCAGGCATAGGCACTTGCTTGCTGGCTCTGAGCTTCCAGCAGCTCATTTTCTCGCTCCTGGGCTCTGCGGCTCTCGGAAGCACATTTCTCCTGTAAGGAGTCTAACTGCTGCGAGAGCTTTCTGGCCTGGGCAGCGAGCTGGAGCGCTTGAGCTTCCTTCTCCCTCACAGTCTGGCTGAAGAGCACTTCGTTCTCCTGCCACAGGCGCTTATTCTCCTCCAACAGCTGCGCATGCCGTTTCCTGTGTTCATTCTTGAACTGAATCATTTTTTCATGGTTGCTGGCCAGATCCATGAAGCGTTCCTCCAGTTGCTGAATCCGTCGGGTCTGGGTTTTCATTTTCACAGCATCCTCTGTCCTCAGTTTCTCCAGCTCCACGTTGAGCTGCTCCACATCTCTGCAGTGTTTGCATGCATCATCTGCTTTTTTCTTCAGTATACAGATAAGGTGATGCTGTTGTTCTAGACGCGAATGCAGCAGAGCGTTCTCACTGTTCTCCTCTTCGGGGCTCTCACAGAGTTCCTCCAGGCCTTTTGTGAGATATTCCATGTCTTTGCCCATCTCTGGATCACTTGTGGAGTTGACCATCCCCGCCTCTCTCTCATCCTGAGCCATGGAGCCCCTGTCTCACACAAAGAGGAGACAAAATTTTATTGTCACCGCTTCTCTTGGTGACATTCAACATAATTAAACAGTACTCAATGGTTGTGTGGCCAACACCACTGCGATAAGCTGGTGGAGTGTCTCTGGAAGTACAGAGAAACCAGCGTGGGAGGACAGGACCTCCCGAAACCAATGGCGGCCTGCAGCCCTCCTCACCTGCTTCGGCCTGCTTCAGCCAGGCGGACTGAGGAGAAGGATGCCAGGCTCGATGATGCAGAAGCAAAGAATGTAGGCTTGGTATTTATGCAAGCCTATTCATTTGCTGATTACTAGCTTTGCTAATTACTCTTTCTCAAAGCGCTGTTGTTGTAGCTACAAGAAGTACTATTATATTTAGGTAAAAAGCTTGTAAGCAATAAAGCTGTAAATAATTCCTTAAGCAATCCTTTTCCTCTGCCTTTTTCTCCTACAGATCTGGTATTATAAATGCAAGTAAAATATGGAGGGTTACATCAAACTTCTAATTGATTTTTTAGATTTTAATAGTATATTGCTCATTAAAAATAACTGAATAGCCTTATCCTATGCTTAGCGATTTATTAATAAAATAGAAGATCTATACAATGCTAATAGTTACTGAATGTCTTGTGATACAAAGGCTTTGTGGCTGGATGAATGGTTCATCATTTGAGTTTTGACACCTATTTGCTGCATTATTTTAGGCACGTAGTTTCAAAAGTCTGGTTGCTCATGTAAAAATAAGGGAAATATAAATATTACAGTGGCACCAGAATCCTAATCATATGGCCTGCTACCCAGACGTATGAAAAGTTAGCCTAAAACTGATCTACGAGTTTTTCATTCAGATGCAGACCTGAAACTACACAGCACATGAAGCAGCATGCTGATAATCAGGTTTTGTGAATTCCTGGGCTTTGACTGGAGGTGAAGATAGGACATGGGTAAGCGGCCAGCTTAAAGGAAGGACAAAAAATAATGTACAGCCAAAATGAATTAGCGCCTGTGAAGCCCATGCAGTTTCAGAGCTGCATAGCAGTGATCAGTAGGGACACTACCTCTGTCTCTGCCATCCTGCACTCCCCCACTTGGATCCTGCCAAAACATTTGGAAATAATGGAGGAGAGGGGGAAGGACTAAAAGGTTCAGGCCATCCAGTGGAAACACAATGAAGAGCAGGGTTTGAGAGGAAAAAAATGTTTTCTTACCAGGTGTTTTCTCTCTCTCCCCTGACTGTTTGTTTCCACTCCTGCTGTGGGGTTTCTGTCTCCATGGAGATAAGAGGCTGAATCTGTCACCCCAGAGCTCATGCCTTCATCCAGGCCAGCTGGGACTGGGCCAGCCCCACGAGAGCAGCTGAAAGAGCTAGGAGTGTTTCTTAGCAAACAAACACTGCTTACAGTCTCAAAAGCACGCAGATTTGGTAAAGGGAAGAGGATTTCCAGAAGTCTGTCTGGACTTACACCCTGCATGTGCCAGAGGAGATCAGAATAGCAGGCTCCAGCCTTTTCAGAACATGCTGAAAGTCCATGGTAAGTAAAGACACAGCCCTTGCCCTAAACAACCTGCAGTTTTATTCAGCAGTTAATGAAAAATCTGGAAGATAGGATTGGGAAGGGGAAAAAAAATTGCAGCTAGAAGGAAAAAGTCAGATGCAGGTTTTGCTGACTCCGCTAGAAAAGGATACGAAGCAAAGAGGAGCGAGTGATGTGGGTAAAGGCTAGGAAACCAAGAAGACAAGGAGGGCGCAGTACCAGATCTTTCAAAATGGGTAAAATCAAAGTGATGGGAGTTGCCACACCAACTGAGGTTTGCAGGCTTACTTGCAGAAATGGGAGGTAGAAAAAGGAATGGGAGGTTTCTGAATACAGAGCATGAAAGGAGAGCTGGGACTTTGAAGCCTAGTTTATAGGAAATAAAGACGGTGTAATTTAGAACACGCATATATATGCATAGAACATACATACATATATATACCAAAAACCCCATTCTAGGCTAAAGCAAAGATGAGTTTGTAAAGTGCAGGGGGGGAAGGAAAAAAAGTGTTGTGTTTCTCCCATTTCTTTCTTGGGCAAGGATGAATATACATAAAGATATTCTAGAACTACGGCTGCTTTGTCATAAAGGTGAACTGGAATTAAGAATCAAAGCATAGCTCTTAATTTATCAAACTACCCTTTAGTGAGTAATTAACTATACACCTTTAAAGTTTTGGTTATGGAGGACTAAAACCTTTCCTTTTGACTGTAGAGCAAAGAAACTAGTTTCTTGAAACTTTTGGTCCTAATTGACTTCATAAACTTGCATTTCTCTATCAGCATATTATTGATTTGAAATGTACTACTGTAGTTAGGAATGACTATGACTTTGGTGGAAAGCTGTATTTATTATGGGAACCATGTTCAGAGGAATGTCAAAAAATACCAATAACCTTTTTAAAAAAGTACATTTTGCATTACTTCAGTTAGATGTTTTCAATACAGAATTCCTGCTGGTTTACATGATTAGATGATTAGCCATTACCTTCAAGCACCTTTTAATAAATCAACATAATATCCTTTAGCAGGAGGTGAAATTGTAATGTTTCTACTCTATAATTAAATCCTACAGCATGCATAGGGTAATCAAAGTACTTTTTCTACTGATAAAGCAGCTTGGTTTGTAATCTTCCCTTCTACTGAAGTTCATCTCACCAGGACAGCTTTGACTTTTCTTGTGTATGACAACAGCAAAAAAAAACGTAAAAATAAGCAGAGGTGCTAAAGCTCTATTGAAAGTCTTTAAGTTAAAGATCTATAGCTTGATGCAGACTCCATGGCAGACTCACAATGATAACAACTTTAAAATATCTGGCATTGTTAAGCACTAGTATACTTTTCGAAGACGCTGCTGTGACTGCCTCTGCAGACCTCCTGTAAAACGAAGCATGAGGAAGACTCACTTTTGTGTGTGGTGACATCTTTTTAGGTTTACCTATGATAGTCTCCATTTTCTGCACATGCTGAAAAAAGATCTTAAAAACTGGGGAGGGACACTGAATTTTTGTACTAAAGGACCCATTTCTGTTACGTGGCTCAGTTTCTTGGTTAATCTAGATGAGCACATAATACTGCTGTATCATTAGTTAATCACATTAATTAACTACAGTGTGCAGTGCACAAGTAAATCTTATGTTCAGGTAGCTTTTTGAAACTTGAACTGCGTTTTCATCTATTTAGTGCAGTGGTAAGCCGTGTCTTTTGCGATAATGACAAAATGCTGTGTCTGGCTCTAGGACGGTTCGAGAGTAGTAAGACAAAAGATGTTCTACTTGGCCAAAAGACAAGGAGATTGACACTATCACAAACCAAACATTTGATTTTGATGCCCAATTCAAGTTTAACTATCAACATTTTGTACAGTGTAGAAGACAGCTGATTGCCTGCAAATCTAGACCCCCATCCCTACAGCTGAAGTCCCAAAGCTATTTTGACATAGCGATTCATTTAAGCTTTGCAGGAAACACAACAACCACCAAAAACTTTAACCCTGTGAAGTTGTAGGCCATGTTCACAGCAACCTACTTTTTCAGGTGAAAACGGATTCATATAGGCAGTGAATACAAATAAACTAAGCGCTCCTGTGCTTTTCCAGAACCACCACCCTTACAGAGGTGGCCATTTAAGAATACTGTACCATTTAAGTACAAATACCTTGTTCTGAAGTGCAGTGTGCACATTATTCTTGTCTGACTAGGGAACAATGTTGTGTACGTATCTGGCAAAGTGGGATCTGTAGCAGCTACCAATCTCATCCAGAACACCCGAAGCAGTAAGATATCAAGACTGACAACTCCTTTCGGCATTTGTAAACTCCACAGACTGCCTGGTTGATGAGAGAGAAAGTGGGTTCCCCAGCAGGTTGAATAGCACTTTTCCTTTTTTCCATTCATAGTGTATGATAAATACCGAGTAGCATTTAAATGTCTATGGTGAAATTAAGCAACTGAGTTGGAGCTGTGAAGAGCCCCCTTCTCCTCTCTGCTCTAACTGAGGTGCAATTTTTCCACCAGCTGTTAGACCTACACAGTCGGAGCAAATAAATGTGTATTTATTGTTAGAAACATTTTCTGTCTGCATTTTGCTAACATAAAGCACTGGGTTTTAATAAACATTGAATTCCTATTTAGCTTTAATAGGCTGCTTTTATTAAAAAAAAAACCAAAATACCAAAACATTTTGTATTGTATGTCGTTATCTTTCTTCAGTAGCATGCATTTCTACAGGTTACACATTCCAGTCCTATTTCCTATGCTGCAAAGCTACCTAAACCAAGACCACCATAATCCCAGCGTTCTCCTAACGGTGGCGCTGAAGCACAGATAAATTACTTTCTGCAAAAAACCAAGCTAATAGATGTAGGTACAGAGGAGTACACTTTACAGAATAAATACCCGACATACTTGTCATCGCTAAAATTGGCAGGTTTAGATGCTTTAGAGTAGCATGTGAATAAAAAAAAGTTTGACCCCTATGCCTTCAGCAATTAAGGGTAAGGTTTGTATACTAGCAAGACAACGCATATATAAGCAAATTTTATTTTTTTTTTTTTAATAACCCTGATTTCTTATAGTACATTGGAATTAACAGTCCTCTGCACCTTGCAGAACAGGACATGGACAGTACCACTTCATGTAATGCTTCTTTCCTTATAGAAGCAACTTTCATATCCTAGAAACTTAAAACTACAGATAAAGGAACTTTCAAAAAAAAAAAAAATTCTTCATGCTTATATTCCTTGCTGGAGAGATGTGACATGTCATGATGAGAATACAGACACATACTAATGAGCGTGAACACAATGCACCCTGTTGCTATCTTATCAATAACGCTTCATGAGCAGTTCTAGCAGTGTACAGAAAGAGTTGACTTGCTCTTATTTTTTTTGCTGGTACTTTAGATTTATTTAAGGGATGAGCAACGCTTCAGTTAGGCAACACAAGCATCCAGGTATCACGGCTACCTCTACCACTGAATTCTGTAAGTGCCTTCTTTCTTGAAGTCATTTTTGGTGAAAAAGAAATAAACGAATCCCTTAAATTTACATAATAATCCGCAGGCAGAAGTTTAATTTGAAATGTGAAGTGACATTTGACAGCACAAAACCAGAACAGCAATGGAGCAGAGACTGTCAAAAGAACTACTGTGTTCCTCTCCCAATTTCCCCCCCCACGCCTTTAATTTCATTCCCAAGGTTTCTTTTTAAAAAGCCACCTTATTTTGTCAATTTTGCAACCATTAGCATCCTGAGAGGTAGCGTATCTTCTATCCATGTGTTCGGCGAGTTTATCATCTTCTCCCAAAGGGCAGTTTCGTCTGAAGTAGAATCCATCCAGTCTACTGCAGTTCCATAGCTTTTGCCTAGAAAAACGCCAGTTTTAAGAGAAACATTACTTAATATGCTGTAGAGTTGAGAGCAGACAAGCAAATTTGCCTGTCTTCTAAAAGAGTTTCACCTCCTCAGGTAGCTGACCTAGTACTTTGAAGATCCAGGTCTACATTTTTTACACTTGAATAATTCTGTCAAGTACAATTAATGGCAGTTTCACATGGAAACTTCGTCATCTTTCTCCAGGCTTTTTTTCCTTGCTATCCTTAGTCTTTTTTTGGACAATCCGAAGGAGAAAGATGTATGGGTGATTAACATCTAAGAGGGTTTAAGAATAAAACAGGACACGGATTTTGTACTGAAATACATCCTTGGGTAGTCTAAAATTCAAACTGAAATCTACTGTCCTAATTTGTATTTTACGTTACTCTGGTGAACCATGCAAGAAGTTAATTTGGGAAAAGTAATTTTTTTTTGTATTTGCTTCAAAAGACTCCAAACACTCAGACTAGAGAGGACAATGAAAGGGGCAAATATCACAGAATGGTCAGGGTTGGAAGGGACCTTCAGAGATCATCTAGTTCAACTCCCCTGCCAAAGCAGGGTCACCTAGAGCAGGTTGGACAGAATCATGTCCAGGGGGATTTTGAAGATTTCCAGAGGAGGAGACTCCGCAACTTCTCTGGGTGGCCTGTTCCAGTGCTCTGCCACCCACAAAGAAAAGAAGTTTTTCCTCATGTTCAGACAGAATTTCCTGTGTTCCAGTTAGAACGATAGGGAAAACATACAATTCTTCTATCTGCACATCTTCTATTGCCCTCATGCTAAAAACTTGTTTGCATTTATGAGTTTTCCTACCCAGTGTCTTCAAATCTTATCATGCGTTCCTGATCTATCCTTTTATCTCCACCCAATACTGTCTTTACACCACATACCTAGTTTTTGCATGCTTAAGTTTGTAAGACGTTGTCAAGATTTTCGGGTGCAGGAATAGCATATTCTTGTACTTCAAACAGTACCAGATACAATGTATGGGCAGACAAAGGTTTATTTCTAATATTTCTCCTTACTTGTCAGTCATCCTAACCCCGTAACACTACTATTATTTACAGTTCAGGATCTGTGCTGAAGAATAGGTAAGCTTCTGAATGAAACTCTTCAGGAAATAACTGAAAGGCTCTTCAGTGATCTTTGCAAAAAGAGAAGAAACAGGAAGGAAGAGGAAAAAAAAGGAGAGATTGTATTCTGTAAATTAAGGATTAATGTGTTAATTGTCCAGTACCTGTTCCAAGGCCTATCCTGAGACCTCCCAGAAAGTGGTTGGCTAGTTTGTTGTGATCCCAGACCGTGAGTTCTATGCAGGCTTCTTTCAAATCTTCTGGTCTAAAGCCATCGTAGACCATGGTGTGGTTGAATACTGGGTTTGTAGTTTTTGCCACTGTTCTTGTTTTCTGGCGACTTTTTCTGCTAGTATCTGGAAGAACAGTACTTCAGAAAGAAAAAGCATTGTCAGTTTGAACTTGCCTGCATTAAACATACCGAATAGACAAAACATACTGATTAACACTGTCCTTTGCGTGTTAGAATGTGACTGAAGGTGCTTTAGCATCATGGAGATGAAGTCAAAGGTCACATTCTCAGTCCCTTCCAAGAAATACTGGCAGCATGTATGCACCGTTGTGCTTCAGAGGGTGGAGGAAGTAAGGTGGGGAAGAGGCACAAGTGAGTTTATTTGCTGTATTATCACTAATGACACTGAAACCTTTTTGTTGCTGCCAGAGATTTCCCAACCGTCTTGTTATTCTTGTCTCTTTACATTTTTTAGTCTCTATGTGGAAAGGAAGGAGGAAGAAATACAGCTATGCTTCTCACTTCTGTCTCCTCCCATGATTTGCTAAGCTAAACCATATTCTTGCACAAACACGCTTTGTTTAAATGCAAATGAAAGGAGGGACAATTTTTGACTAACCCTTCCACCAAATAACTGAGCAAAGAAAATGAAAGTGTAGTGATGACACAGGAAGTTCTCCCAGTATGTTTTACTTGGTGGTATATACCTAGCACCTTGAAGCTGTAAGCCCTGCAGGACAATATGCATTACAATAAAGGAGAATCAGAAAGTAATTAGGCGGTTTTTAATTTGAATGTAGAAAAATGAAGATAAGATTAGAAAGCACAACAGCAGCATTATTAGGCCACCATGTCTGACAACTTCAACCACAATTCTTACCACTTAATAAAAGAGTTGAGCCTGTTGCCTCTCAGAATAGGAAGGTCATGGCATTCCTTCACCCAGATGTGGACCTCACCAGTAGAGAGTGTCTTCTTTCCTGTAAAAATAAAAAAACCCATCTGATTAAGCCTTGTAGATCCGTTGTAAAGGTAATTTCTATGATGCAGCAGTTCCTGCCCATTTGTAGCAGTGATAGTCAGCCTGGACTTTCGTTATCTCACATCTTAATTCAACATTCCTCGCTGTACCCTTGAAGCTGCAGTTTTCATCCCGTCACAGTACTGCAAGATCACATTATGTGTGTGTTCCTACAATGACTTTTCTTCTGTTATAACTAAACAAATACATGCTACTGGTCTTCTCTTTCCAAGCCTCCTAGATAAAGGGATTAGCTTGTCTTCAGTCTATGTGATGTTAGCATTTATTGCCACTTGTACTTTCAAATAAGCTCCTTTGTGCTCTTAATATATTTGACTCTTATTGACTGACTGGCTGGATTAAAGACCTGACCTGGCTTCACTGTCACATCAGCCAGTTATCAGTTGCCAGACAAGGTTTAACTAAACAGATCCTACTGCTAGGAAGTGCTGCGTTCTGAATACTTATTGCTACTTTCTACTACTAATATTGCTTGAATTTAGTGTGTTGTCATTGTTTATTTAGCAAATCACAGCACCTGCCCGATGATATATAATCTAAAATTATTAGTGAGAAAACAGAATTTTGTTACACATACAGACTGCATTACAAATCTAAGATTATAACAATGAGCTAATTTCTTCTCTAGTACCATTAAAAACCACAAAAGATCCTAAAGCGATCTTTGGAGCATAAACTGAATTCATGACCAGGGTGACTTAACGCTCTAGAGAAAAAAAAAATAAATAAATCTACCTTTATGTTAAAACAAGATGTCTGAATTGGCTGAAAGACATTAAACAGCTTTTTTTTTTTTGGAAAAAAAAAAAAAAAAAGAAGTCCAGTCCCTTTACCTCATAAACCTAAAATTGGATTAATATTTAGTTTTTATANAAAAAAAAAAAAAGAAAAAGAGAGAACAGGAATCCCAGAGGCCTGACAAACCCAAGCAAAGCAGCAATGCATACCTCCAACAGGGTGTGGGACATACTGGAGGGCTAGTTTCATCTCCCCTCTGTTTTCTAGTTCAAAAGCCACTGCTGAAGTCTGAAATTTAAGAAAAACACCCACAAATCTCAAACGTTGCAGTTCACGCACAGAGTTTCCCATGCAAAGTTTTCCACTGGAACAAACATGACTTCTACACAAGGCAAGTTTTTTTGCTTGTTTACTTATCCATTAGTCTTCCTTCAGTTTCCAGGACATGAGAGATTTTAGGGCAAGTTTAACCACTTGACAGCGCCTCAGATATGTAGCTCTTCCACTAAAGCGGAAAACAAGACCCAGGAGAGGCCAAAAGGCTTTGAGGGTGCATCTTTTCCACTGTTGTGCACTTACTTAAAACGAGAACACGTGCTCTTTCAGTCAGGAAACTTACTCTTTGTGCAACAGAAAGTGGACTTGTATAAACTCATTTCTGTGAGAATGTTTTGATCTAAAAATCAGCCTCAACAAGAGTTATCTTGCAAAAAGGCAAAGGAATATGTCACTTCTTCACAGAGGTGGACCATCTGTAGGTGGACCATGGCACCCGTTAACGTTTGGTTACCTTTATCTACCCAGAGCAGTTTTAAATCAGTTGAATTAAACTAGTGCTAAAGACTACCATGACATTCCCGCTTTGGTCTACAAATCATAAAACTTTGGATTGAGCTAATTTTGGAATGAACTAATGAAGTAAATTCAAGAGGAGGGTGGGGGTGGGATGTATGTCTTGGGGAGAGAAAAACAAAAGAAACCAGAACCTCTGGTAGTGGCTGAGCTAAAAGTTTAGACCTTGGCTGAAACCCATTAACAAACAAGAGGCGTACAGACATGGAAGTCATCATTACATCTGATATTAAAATGTTGCTGCATTTGCTCCATATTCTCAGGACGTTTACTTCATATTCAGGGAACAAGTGTCTTCAGGTATCTGTTGCAGCAACGTGACATAAGTGAAACACACCTTGAAATTCCTACTCCTTAGACTAGGAGACGGTTTTTCCTACTGTAATAGCTAGCTACTTACTAGACTAATAGAAACCTCAGAACTGTATGTTCCATTTACCAGTAAAGAGGTATTTACAATTATAACTAACACAAAAACCACAGAAACGCACAAGACCAGGCCTAATTAATGACTTGGTTTTGCACTTGCACAGTGGAAGATACAAAACAGCTAACCCACCCTTACCCTTGGCTTGAGTGGAAACCAGTTGATCTGCTTGTTGGATTTATCAGTCCAGTCCCAGGTTCCTAAATCCAGCTCCACTTCACCAAGGAAGCTATTCCTCCCAAAGGTATCATTGTGCCAGACAGAGATATTAAGGCTTTGGTTCTTTAGGAGACTCTTCTCAATTTTATACTGCCACAAGGAAGAAAGGAGAGAAAAAAGTTAAAACAAGCTGGATGTTCATCAATGCTGTGTCTGAAAGTGACAAGGTTAGAGAAGAATTTGTCTGGATTGATACATCTGTAACTGCTCACTTCTTTATTTCTAAGCAAAACTTTTCGTGTTTTACTTTTTATTTCAAGCATCTTAAGCTCATATTGAGCTTCTGTTTGTTTGCAAGAAGTATACAACAACCAGGTTCTCAGTGCTGTATCCAGAGCACACTGTAGAGTTAACCTATCAACAGAAGGACATAGGTACTTCTGTGGAGCAATCAGTCTCATCCGAACACAGACGTCTCCTTTGAGAACATCTGGACCTGTGCCTAAAAGTTAAAGTTCCTCATACTTGATGCAGACAGTATTTCATGTCTAGTAATAGTTGATAAATACCCGCAGTATTTCATTATAGACTGGATTAAAAGTTTTCTTCTTCACAGAGGTCTTCCGTTTGCCCAGCTTATATTTCTCTGGAAGCAGGTAGGTCTTTACATACCTAAAATTTAGACAGGCTGATTAGAAGAGCAAAAAACCCCACCCTTTCCAACTTCCCCTTCCAAAATACACAAGTATTTGCTTATAAAGTAAAAGGAGTCCACTTAACTAGCCATTATGTTGTTCAGCTTGTTATATTTAAGAAATGGAACAGCAGTGTTGAAGTATAACAATAGTTTCCAAAGTGGGACATTAACCTCCTTCTACCAGGGGAGAATCTGTTGAAATGTCTCCTCAACACATACAAATACAGAATATTTAACTACAGTATGCCTAGATATCGTATTTGTAGGCTCTAATCCTATTGAAAACTTATCAAAGCAGGATTTACCATCTGGAAAAGTTGAATTTTAAAAGAGAATTTCATACTCTTAAAAGTTGGAGCTTCCGATGTCAATATATGTAACAATTTATAGTGGCAATTCTGTATTCAGTTCAGAGTGGAAAACACCATAAAGCATTTTATAGCCTCTTCAGTTATTTATTGGGTTGTTTACTCCAACAGGTTATAGAGATTGGAAAAAAACCCAATTGGTTTTCATATTAAAAAAAAGAATAAACTTCAATTAGGAAATAAATATATTCTCTGTACTTACGGGTCTGAACGCTGTCGCTTAACATCTGCCACTGCCAAGTCTTTACACTGGCAAATAAAAATGTGGAGCTCGTTCAGCTGTTCTACATAATCAATAGCAAACTGAATGTTCCCCTTCACATCAACATTGCCAAAGTCTGCACTATAGATGCTCATTAGACTGCCGCTCACCTGCATCATACAAGAAGAGAAGAATTTTCCAGGCATTGCATTTTACCAGATACTTCAAGAGTAGGGTAGAAGTTATGCTCAGAATTCAGACAGTAAAGTCAACTGCCTCCCTTTAGATGTAATGATGAAATGTAATGGACACTATTATACAAGCTTCTCAGCAAGCAGATTAACAAAAGAAAGTTATTTGTAAATCAAAGGTGTTAGGCCAAGTTTTCTACAAAAATTGTGGATGTGTTTATTGCCTTGAGATAAAAGAAATAAAATGATAGGATGCTGTAGATCTGAAGATTGCCTGTGATCAGATCCTTCATGTATTACTTGTATATCTCTTCAGCTGATCTTCCTTGCAGAAAGCAGAGCCTAAGAGTTTAGGACAACCGGCCTTCTGAAAATACCAACAAAAAGATTAGTGATAAAGTCTATATGACTGAAGTGTGTACCTAAATAAAACACTGAAAATGAAACACTACCTATGTAGAAAGAGAAGGATGTACAATCTTCTTTTAATCTCAATATCCTTCCCCAAAATTCTAGTTTTCCCCATAAAGTCCACATAAACTAATGATCTTTGGTTAGCTGGTTCACTGACTTAATTACTCACCCCACATACCAATACTGTCTCTTTCTTTCACTTATTTCAACCCCACTCCTCCTTCTCCTTTTCTAAATGTTTGTTCTATATAAAGCGATCCCTACTTTCAGCTACAAATGTAAGCTCCTAGGGTAAAAGCCACCTCTTTGTTCAGTGTTTATAGAGTAGGCTGCACAATGGAGTCCTGAACAGGCTCCAATATATTACTAGAAAAGAAGAAAAGTAAAACCGATTTATTATATATTTTTTTTTTAGGCAATTGCATGCAAGGGTTCACAAAACAGAGAGGGAAGGAAGGAGACAGATGCCACAGGAAGAAAGATGAGAGGAATAAGAAGAGAGCCGAAATGATACTGAAGAGATTAGCAAAAGCAAAGTGCCATTAAAACAAGGCTTTGGTTTACATACAGAGGATAAGGAGGCCATGCCAGAAGAGCCGCTAAGATTGGTTAGAGAGCTGGGACTCTTCTTGATTCTGCCAAGGGAATAACTGCTTTCTGATGCTGTATCTGTCTCTCTGTCATCACTCTACAAAAACATCACAGAAAGAAAGTCTGTGTAGGTTCTTCATAGTCACAAGGAACATTAAAAAACAACAAACAGAATTTTAATGCAGATTAGGACTCAGTGAAAACCTGAATTTAAATCCCCTTGTAGTGCAACATGCATAATTAAGATTTCTTAAATTAGCTCATGCACTACAAAAAAAAAAGTTGAAAGGGAATTTTTCTGATGGATAGCCTAGACTGAAAAATTTTTAAAGCAGTAACGCAACCAGGTTTTTTGTTTGGTTTTAAATCTCAAATAGCAATGAAAAAGTACAAAGTTAACTTTATCGGGATAATTGAACTCAACTTCTCTACTTCACTCCCTCGTGCATAAACTTATGCAAGTTATAACGCTCGGGTCTTTTACCAGTCCCTTTCTCTTTTATAGCAAATACCATCAATTCTGTGGCCTCTAAGGCAGTTAGCGGGAAGGTAACAGGCACAGTAGAACAGCACTGGATATAGTGAATGGCTTTTGCAAAAAGCCTTTCTTGCAAGAGGGCAAGCAGGACCCTGCTTTTGCATCAGGGAACTGCAGTTTTGGTTTACTTGGTCATTATCAGGTTATGTGCTGACAACCCCGTTCTGTCTCCATGCTATCACTGTACTAAAGAATCGATGTTTTACTTCCCATGTGCGCCTTGGCATCTTCCTATGCAAGCTGTTATAGGAAGCATAGTCTCCCTGTTGTATTCCACCTGTGAACAATTTACAAGGCTTCTCCCTCCTTTATACAGTTTTGAATTGCTGTCATAGACCTACTAACAGATGCAAGATTAGTAAACAATTTCTACACACAATAAGAAAATGAATATTTATAGAAATAAATATCTAGCACATAAGCATTTTGAGTAAGTCTTTAGAAAGATCCGTTGATTGTAGCTTCTCTGGCTATGTCTATACTGCTAAGTAAAAGCAGGCCAAGATTTTTCCCCAGTTCAGAGGCCAAAGGTAAGGACTGATTAATAATCCATCCCACCTAGGGCAAGGCTCCTTGAGAGAAAAATTGTTTTGGAGAGAGCTATTTGGGACTGTCCAAAATAAGTCCAGGGACTGAAATAACAGTTTAGCAGTGTGAATAATCAGTCCTGTTACACGGACTCTTTGCAAGACAGGAAATTCCTAAGCCCTCTTACGCAGTAAGGATATATGGTTTGCCTAAGACCATTTTAGCTGCTGTCCACACAGTGGGTCAGCAGAAGAGAGAGAGGATTGCACCCAGTTCTGCTTGCTTTCAACCCTGTCCTTAATTTACATAAAGCCTGCTCTCTGGATAGGAACCATCAAAGCTCTTCTCATGGAGGTTTATGGAGTGTCTGGAATTTCAGAGACAAGGAATTATTAAGCACTGGGGTTACTGCATGCCTCCAAAACACACTACATGTGCAATTTTTCTTCTTTTTTTTTTTTAAGTTAATTCCAAATGTTAAATAAGGATATTGTTACTATTTACAAGTAGAGAACCCTTAATTTTTAAGGCTGTTTTCTCTTTTAAGCAGAAGAAAAGGACACTGGTACTCTAAGAGATAGATTTCTTTGTATTTCTTCTTTAATTAGAAAATATGTTATAATCAGAATTCATTATTTTAAAAATAATTCCAGAACTGAACTAGCACACAGAAATGAGTGTTAATACCACAATGACTACATAGTGTCTACAATGCTTATTTCTAACCTGTTTTTTCTACTGGATTTATGTACAGATGGTACTTCAGTGACGATAAACTCCAAGGCAGAACCAGCACATAGTATACATACATGCTATTTTTATAGATATACACTTTGTCTGTGAGCTTGATAACTCAAGACAGCATTGAGACTAATCACAATTTTAAAGATAAATTTGGGAGGCAGAATGAACAGATTTGGGTGCTGACAATTTCTTAGAATACAAATATGAACCATCCCCAAACCCCTATGACCAGATTGATTCCATATAGTCCTTTGGCTGTCAAGTATTTGTCAGACTGTTTCATTCAAAACCCATGTGAGTAAGCTTTTTAATTGGATGAAGATAAAAATTAATTTCTTGTTCTGAAGATAAAAAAAGACCTGTTATTTTAAGGATAGAGATTGCCTTTGGAAATAACAGCAAGCATTCGCTATGCTTCAATCTCCTAGAAAAACCATGCTCTGTACGTTTAGCTGTAAATAAGAATACAGCTCTAGTTACTGGACTAAAGATTCTGAAAGGTTAATTAGCCACATGTTGTTTGGGATCATCTCCTGATTGTTACAGCACAAGCTCAACTCCATGCCATGGTCCAATAGAAAACTGACTTGGCAGACCCTGGAAAGCACAACTTAACAAATGCGTAATGCCACAGTAATCAGAAGTTTTAGTCACAGTATTTCAGAGATGGAACTTGCCTCTTCCTGTAGGAACGATGGTACTGACTTGCTCAGTCCTTTGAGTTTTTCAGGATTGGAAAACTGCTTATCAGGCTGCGAAGGCACTGTGGAAACTGAAGAGCAGCAATTCAAAAGGTTTCAAAAATAAGTTTGTATGTCAAAACAGTGAGATTCCATAACAGGAGATGGTTAGAAACAAACTTCAGATGAAACACATGCACATGCATAACCAGTTTACAACTTGGATGCAAGATTTCCCCCCCTGCCAAGGACTCGGAGAAGCTACACCCTTAGGAAGGATAATCTACTTTGACCTCTCCTGTAACACTGACCAAAGAACTTTGGCCGGAGCAGAAACGTTTACATTGCTTGACATGACACAAAAGCCTGGGTGCTGCAAGCAAATTCTGATCAAATGTAACGAAGAAAACATTTTCAGTTTACCCTCTAGATTTTCTTCCTAGAAGAAGGATAAGTGCACTCATGCACTAACCATACCATCATTGACATTGGAGTCATCATAAGGTTCTTGGTAAGAAGACAGTGTACAAGCAAAACTCTGTTCTTTTATTTACTCAGTCTAATTAATTGCAATAGGAACATTTGTGTAAATCAAGCCATTTCTAGACCTGAAAAAGGATGTTTCAAGTATTCCTAGTTAATTCTAAGATGCATATCTCATTAATGATGCACTTTTTTGCAGCCCATCTCTTCAACTTTTGTATACCTCTACTGAAGTTCACTTCCATGCTCTTTCACTGTACAAAGCTTAGTTGCACAAGCTAGACTTGTAAAAATCCAGTTTGCAGTAAGCCCACAATTCTCAGAATTTTCCATGGTCTAACCTCACTTACATTTAATAATGCATTAAAACTCTGTATCTTTGGATTGGATAGACATTGCACCAATACTGAGTATTGTATGATAGAGAATTATTTGGCAACAAACATCCAGCTACAAGGGCACGTATCTATTGCATAAAAATGAAACTGTTTGCAAGGCGCAAGTTAAGCTTTTGCAAAGCTTTTGCTGTTGAAGCTCAAATAGTACTCAATATATCGGTTATTGCGAGTATGCAGTTAGATGCAGTTTCACCACTGAGCAAGTATCTAGTCCAGATGTATAATATGTTAGTTGTTAAACAAAAAAGGATTTTTAATGTATTAGTTTAAATATCAGTGGAGACATCTCTCCATTGTCTGCTGGAAGAATCCTGTTACTCACTTCCTGCTGCATTTTCATTTCTCTCTTGATGCTGATCAGGCTTTGGACCTGCTCAGTATTGACAACAGTCATTCAGTAGCACAACAAGCTTTGCAATGTTACAAATAGCATCAATATATTTTATGTGTGGGGAGTTTTTGACTTCCCCAGACCCCACATGTTTCTATGTTTTGCATCACCGTCCTCCTTTGAGGAGCTGGATCATAACAAAGGTAACACAAGTGTACAAGCTAAGCAAAGAAAAAGATTAATAGTATTTTCAAGAGAACTTGCCTTATTCTGTCTGTACAGCTATCAGTTTAGCTCTCCATTATTTTTTCAAAACTTCACTCTTAATAAATGTAACTCAACCCCACCACCACCACACTCTTTTTCAGGTAAGTGTCTACACATTCTACATTGAACATATAACATGCTTTCAGTAGGGTCTCCATTTGAAAGCAAAGTGCAGTAGGGTACTTCAGTCTTGTTAATTTACAGGACCCTTCATCTATCCTATTATGCTACGATCATCCTGTTTATACTATAAGCTACTAACGTGCAAAATGCTTTAAAGCATCTAAAACATGACAATAAATGCAACTGTGCACAATTTTGTTTTAAACCTGTAGTGCCTTAATGCAGTAAATAAAGAATTGTGTGTTATAGTCCACCATATTCAATGTTATTTAATGGTTTTCTATTGTGTTCATCCTCACATGTTCTTGGAGAAGGTTTGCTTTTATTTTGGAATTTCTTAAGGCATAAAGAAAAATTTAACAGTAAGGCATCTGTAATGCACTAATGGGTTCATGATACCAACAGCAGCTGATCTAGCAGTTCATCTATTGCTTAGAGTAATTCTACTTTGCTGGATTGAGACAGGGATTACAAGAGAGGTTCCTTTTCAACTGATGTATTCTGAAGGGTGTTTTACATGAGCAAAAGTCATCTTGCATCTTATAATGCAACAGGTGAACAAATAAATTCAATGTCTACTTAGGCAACTGCCCTAATATTCAAAGCTCTCAATGACTCCAGTAACTGTTTCATAGGCTGAATGACCAAAGGCCAAAATAACACACTAGCACAGAGTTTCTACAGATATAGCAAGATATAAGTATATACCTTAACAATAAAACAACACGACAAAATTCTACAGAAACATTTCAATCATGCTGAAATTAATCAAATCTAAAGTGCAATACAATTCTGCTAGCAAGCAGAGGCCATTGAAAAAACAATAAACTTCATGCAGACACAAAAGATATTTACCATCTTCAGCACTAAGAGCTAAATCTTCCTTTGGATTATTTATTTTTCCTTTATCTGTGCAGGAAAAAAGTAACACACAGTTAGAAATTTTGCTGTTCCGTATGATAAAATGGATGGCAGCGGTACTCACAAAGTAAAAAACCCCAAACAAACCAGCAGAGCCACGGGAATGGTTAAATTCAAGAGATGCTTTCTACTTCACACACTACTTCAAGCCTACATCCAAGCAGCAGTGTCATGTTGACACAGTCTCTATCAGTGTGCTGGTGCAACAATGTTAGTGCATACCTAAAACCTAGAAACTAGTTAGAAGCAAGCAATAGCATAAGTAGTATTAGAAGAGTAATTTGCCAACAATAGCCAACATCTTTCAAAATCTACACCTCCACACTTCAGTTTACAAATGTAAGTTCAGTTTATGTCTTCCCCATTAGACATGGGATAAGCATGAAAACACTGAGGGGCAGGGTGAAGAGAGACAGCAATAATAATTTAAAACAAAACAAAAC
>VYXH01004335.1:4322-23700 GCA_013397275.1 Burhinus bistriatus | reverse complement strand
GGTGCATCCCATCAGCGCCCATGAATGGGCCATGTGGATGTTGAGTTTGCCTAAATGATCTCTAACTTGATCCTCCTTGACCAAGGGAAAGTATTCCTTTCTCTAGGCTCTCTCTCCTACCTCCAGGGTCTGGGCCAGCACTAGTAGTAAAGACTGAAGCAAAGAAGGCAACTATCCTGTCAAAATGGCCTGCAGCATGAAACACCTGGGAGAATCAAATTGGTACAGCCAGAGTTCTACTGAGCCAGTGTCAAAACACAGCTCTACAAAGTTTCAAATAAATCTTCAAAGTTTCAGTGCATCTTAAATTGCTACTGAAGTACATTCAATATCAAAGGTATTGCAAAGTACACATTAACCTTGCAGACATTTTAATAAGCTTCTAAGCATATGAGAAAACACATGGGAGACACAGAAGCTGTGCTGTTAAAAAAAATAAAAAAGAAAAAGAGACAGAAAAAACAAGGACTAAACTACATAACTTCATTTTTTTTTTATGTTTTCTGGCTAGGAAGACTAGGAATGTACCATAACCTTTTTTTTTTTTTTCCAAAATAAGGTGTGTTTCAAAAAGTATGCTCATAGAAATATAGTATTGGACTGTATTGTTACTGTTTAAGAGCAGAACTCCGAAACAGATGAACTTTGTGGTCCAGCTGTTTCTCCCAGAAGGCTTTTCTAGAGCTTCACTCCTTCAATGGCTGAAAAGCTCAGTTCAGCACAAAAGAAAGGAAATCCTTCCCAAATATTTTCACAAGCAGCCGCTGCACTGCAGAGTAACCCTTCACCTGGGAACTCTCTTGGGATGTGATGTATTTGTGTTCAAAACTCACGTCTGCCCGGCCTAGAGCAGGGATATGAATTCATGTCTCTGGCTCAGTGATTTGAGTGTGAGAAAGTCAGACAACATATCTCTGGTCCAATTTCACACAAAATGGAGAAGACAAAAGAAAAGTAAAAGGGAGGGGTCAGCAACATGGAGTATTCAGGATCCTGACTCAAAACAAGTGGTGCAGGAATTCAACCTGAGTCTGCATTATCCCAGTCGTGTGGATCCTTCTCAGCCCAGCTGTCAGCAGTCGAGGTCTTGGAGGAAACCTCAGATCGAAGGAAAAAAGGCAGCACTTTGAAGACTTTGTGCTGAAAAAAAATTTCTCTAACTACCATTAAGGAGGACAGGAGCTTCCAAAGGCCTTTCATCTCTTCTCTGACTCATTTTTGGCCTTGAATAAAGTATTTCAACCTTTCTGCCTCTTCTCCTCCAGCTGTAAAATGATATCAGTAATCCCTCCTGGCTTCTGATGCCTGCAGTGAGAATTAGGTTCGCCTCTTCCAGCATCTAGAGCTACCCAGGGTAACCAAGCTGAGCTTCAGTCTTTATATAGCAGCAGGGTTGAGCACGGTCATGACAGAAGAGGATGAGCTGCATTTGTGTTACAGGCAGGAGGGTGAGAGGAGGGAGGGAACAGAAAAGTATTTTGTGTATCTCACTGTAAGCCCTTGTTGGAAGAAGCTTCTGCTGATACACATCATATGCTGAGACTTTTTTTTTCTCTGACTGGTGCTGCCTGCTATGGAGGATCAGTCTGGAGAACTGGCAAGACTTCTTTCCCTCTTGCCAAATGGACCTTCTTCCACTGAAGCACCAGTTCTCAGTACTGGCCACTGTAGTCACTTTTCTGCTTTGTGACAGGTACAGTGTCAATGATAAAAACAACTGATAACTAATATATGCTGTATTAAACACAGCATAAGGAGATGCATATTTTAAACAACTGTATGTTCTTACAAAAAATCTAAGAAATATCTACAGCCATTTAGCATAGCTGATTTGCTTAACCATATTTAAAGTACTGTTTTGCCTGATTATTCTTTGATGTTTTTCCTCTGTGGTAGACTTGAGATACCATACAAAAGGAAAAAAAGACAGAAACTGTTTTTTATGAAGCACCAGCAGCAAATGCATCTCTAGGACTTCCCAGAAACCCCGCAGAAGGATCTTTTAGGTAATAAGACAACAGTTAAGAAGTTCCTAGTGCAAACCATCAGGGTTTTCTACCTTTCCATCCCCCTTGTACAAGGCAGCAGACTTATTTAATATTTTGTAGAATAAATAACATCTTTTTCAGGAGGCTGTCACCTCAGAAGATAAGTGAATTAACTCTATTCTTACTTTATACCAGTCTTTTTATTTTCTTCCTCACAGTAATAGTTGCACTATTTCATCACACTTTCTTGTCCTCTTCATATTCTCTGTTTAGTGGTGAATATTCCATGATTTTTTTTCTGGGAGCAGAGGGAAATGGATGTCAAAAGCAGACAGCAAACTAAGGTACAGAAAGCTTATGTTATCAACTCCACTTTGCATAGGATGTGACTAATGATAGTTCATTCTTTTAATTGTCTGCATGTATTGTCTTTCTCAACACCTCTTGCACATTGCTTTTTTTAATCAGTCACCACCCCCCCCACATATACATTTATATATACATATATATCTTGCGTTTCTTTGCTTGTTTGAATCATGTCCAGCATATTTGTGTTTTACCATAATCTGTGGGGCAAAAATAGTGGCAGGGAACAGATGCCTTTGGATCTTCAGTAGTACTCTAAAACCTCCACCACCATTCTCCTGTACATCACTTGCACATCACTGTTTCCAATTACAAATGTACAGGTCTCATTCCACAAAACAGCAGGACCTTTCTATTTATTCTGAAAAGAAATTTAAAGAGAAATTCCCCTTCCTAAACAATGTCTTTCCAGAGTGGCATTGCACCCAAATATTGATAGACCTCAAAATGATCAGATTGGTGAAGCAAGTAACATGATGCCTACTGGGCCTCATGGGAGACTCTCCATCACTTATAGCACTTTACTCAAAACCACAAAGCCACCACATAGAAGGTATATCCAATATTCTGCAAGGCAGGCCTTCTTCAGCTCAGAGATTTTGATTGAACTACCCCAAGTCAAATGTTCATTTACTAGTCTGTCCACCTAAGAAGGACCAATACAGCATTTTTCCAGGCTGCCCTAGTTACAGAATCACAAAACCTAAGCTGATACCCTGAGTTCAGGACTCTGAAGGAAACTGGAGTCTCAACTTTTGCTTCAGTATCTTTCACAATCGAACAAACAGCTAGGTTTATGTGATCAGCTGCAGCTAGGAAATGCAGTTCACTCAAATGTTCCCACTTTTCTCAACTGAATCCACTGTTTTGTTGCCAAAGTAGCAGAGTTTAAAAGTTTGCAAAGCAACAGAGTTAGAAAAAAAGTCATTAGTAAAAATACTTACCTTGCTAGATGGTGCACTGGGCATTCACAATCAACCTGCAATTAGTAGTGAAAGTACAGCCGTGAATGTCCTGACCATGCTGCTGCAGCAAGAATGGTGCATGGTAACTTTTCTGCATTGAAGTCTAGATCCTAAATCTTGAGGCAGATGTGCTTTGTTATTCTGCAAATCTTGACAACCATGACGGATTTCAATTCTGGAGTCTGTAAAAAAGTCTGTATTGACAAACAGCATTCGAAGAACTTTTCTGATATTTCCTAAAGGATGCATGAACCATTAGATAGGCTTTTGCTTCAGATCAGCACATTTTAAAACACTGTGAGAGACAGATCACTATCTTGGTAGACACATCGCATGTTATGCCTACTGGCTTCTCCTTCAACTATTCAATCTTCTTTCTTAAACCACTGTTCTGATATTTTATGTATTTTTTTATATCATGAATCCTATCCCAGGTGAAGAAATATTTTTCAAGATCTGCAAAATAAAAATTCATGGCTAGATTAGAAACTGCGTGATAAATGCCAATACAACTGCCAGAGAATTCCAGCTTCCATTGAAACCCATTCTCCTTATTTTTCCCCAGTAGTTTTGAAGTATTTCATAAGTAGCTTGGTCATTTGTCTTTTAATGACCCTGTTAACTACATGACAGCATAGAAAAGTTATCAAGTAGGTTAAATCAAAGGTCATTAAAGGGAATACTCAGTCCTCTAAAAGATGGTGTATGCATTTTTCAAGACACCTGAGACTTCTAACTACATTGCATTGCCAAATGTAGAAAAACAAGAACTGCTTACATTCTGATATGCAACAAACCTCACACTTTTTCTCTGCACATACAAAAACCATTAACACTTGAACTTCAGCCTGACGGAAATTAATATTTAACTCCATGTCTTTTGTTATAAATTTTTTTTTTTCAGCTAGACATTCCACTGCTGTTTAAAAATACCATAAAGCAAGCCAGCTGGACAATAAACAGTGTAAAATAGACTAGTTTAACTGAAGTAAGAGCTGGGAGGAAAAGCAGAAAAAGAAGACTCTTTGAAAAGTTCTGTAAATATTTCCCTGTTCAGTTACAGTAAACTTGAAATGTCATTAGACGCAGGTGATAAAGGAACTGAAATAGCTCTGAGATGTGCCTAATTCCACTAATGTTCCCCAGGAGCCAGTGAGCACTCGGCCCCAGTGAGCCGAAGCATTTGTACACATACCGAGTGCGACACAACCATTGCCCTGCTGAGACCTGGCTCCAGTCCACAACACAGCTGAGCTTCTTATGAAGAGGACTTGTTAGGTCCTCTGACAGATACGCAGATTCAGTTTCTCCAGCAGGACATTCTGAGTGAGAACTGAAGCTCTGTGCCTTGCACCTTTTTTTTTATTGTTTATAGCTGACGCCAACACAAATCTCTAATTTACATGCATTTTGGTAAATCTACCACATTTAATTTTTGACAAGCTGCTCCTAAGCAAAAAGTGTAAGGTAGAGAGAACAAGCGGGTTACATTAGCTCAGCCCCCTGGGAAACTCTTTTACACATTAAGAGGTTTAAAACTTGAAAGCTTTTTAAATTTCACAGACTGCCTCTCAGCCTACCCTAACCATCAAACGTTTGGTAGCAGCTGAAAACCTGCAGCCCACTTCGCTCCCCTCAGCAACTTATTATTAAGTAATTAACAAAAAACAAGTTTCAGATTTCTTCCATGGGAAAGAGTTTGCCCTTCATCTGAGTTCAGAGCTACCTGAGAGCAATCCATTGCATCACATTAATCATGTTAATAGTTCTGAAAACCTTGAAAGCCAAACTTGTTTGTTTTATCAGTAGAAAACAGTCCTACAGCTCTCCAGTTTGCAACTAGGGATGCCACTGAAGAACTTTATACTCTTCAGGTATTCTCCACCATCCTACTCTTCATGCATTTGTAAAATTCATGTGCTACATGTGTGAAAGAGAATATATGAAACTGTAATTCCTATTTAGTATCATTTTATGTGCACATCTCCAGGTTGCAACCCCAGGAGCTGAGCAGTGAGCTATCAACCAAAGCTAGAAAAGTTCAAATAAATACAAGGGAAAAATCAGAAGTCTCACATCCCTGTCATGCCATCCTTATATTACAGTATACACTGGTGTAAAACATTGAAGGCATTATGTATAGTTCACGTTAGTCCTTCAAAAACATTTCTGTCACTGGGGATTCCTCAAGTGCCTGTGGAGGTATAAAAGCCAGCAGACACACTCACACTTTGCCTCCACACTTCCTTAAGCAGACTAAGACCCCACAGAGAGATGTACCAGAGTAGGTTCCATGGAAAAGAAAGAGATGCTAACCTCAAAAGGATTAAATCACCTTCAAATTTTACTGTCAGGTGCAGTGCAAACAGTTCTCGCTCAGTTGGGCGCTCTTCCTTTTTCTTGGAATATTAAAAATTTGAAGAAATCTGAGTTAAGAATGTTCAGAAATGCTTTCCTTTTTAAAAAAATAAATAAAATAAACATAATCACAGTATTGACACTGAGGTGCTACATGCCAGCTAGGACATTCTGCGTGTCCCTGATAACCAGGGATAGCAATCAGGAGAGAGAGTTGTGTCTGCCTCATCTTTGCCATCAGCCTCTCGCAGACTGGTTCCCGCAAGTTACACTTGTCCCCTGTGGGCAAATAAATAGTCCAAAAGTTTCATAATTCATATTTCATTGAGACAAATGTCTCTGTTGCAGTAAAATTAGCTATCAGAATACGATGAAGCAAACACATCAGGGAAATAGGTGTTTGGTGAAGAAAAGAATTTCTTTTCAATAGTAACTCCATCTGAAACATCTAGGAACAGCAAAAGTCCTAAAAGAGAGTTGAAAATGCAATTCAACTGGAAAATAAACCTGTATGTAAAACAACACTTACTGGCAGACTGGCAGAAGCAAGTAGTAGCATTTATGCATGTGCAGAACAGCACCACTATGGCACCTTATTAAGCATCAGCAAGGTTTACACATGTCCAGTGTTGCAGTGGTGGTTGTGTATGTCTTGAGAAGGTGGATTTACAAATTTAGGTCCTGTAAAGACAGCCAAAGAGGTATTATATTAACTATGACAGAACCAACTCTATTGTTACTGTTTTGCTAACATCAACAGAATCAATGCTGTGTTACCTCACTGAATCAAAGCAATCAACAGGCTGCTCTGTGAACTCCTGAACCACAAAAACCAGCAAGGTCTCAAGCATCATCATCCTCAGTCACCACTGACAAACAGGACAAGGTGGAAGGATGAACCTCATCACAAATACAATGTAACACTGGTACTAAGTGAGAGGGCACCCAAGTTTTGAGGTTTATGGCCCTTTGTACAAAGAACTACACCCATTGCTTAATATTTTGAGTACACAAAGCTTTAACTCAGCCAAGCTGGAAGGGGTTATCCACAAAATCTGTCCACCCAGACTTCCTGTCATGGCTTACACACTGATTTGCAAGATCAAAGCTTAAGCAGTTGGGGAAAGAAATGTGATTTCTGGTATTCTGTGAGAACTAAAAGGGTTGAGGCAGACTTCTTGTCCTCTTACTTGTGCTGCATCATACCTTAGCCCAGGCAGTGTCACTGACTTGACAGGTACTATAAATAAGATAGGATCTAATACAAAAAGAGTGATCTATTATATTTTAAGATGCATATTCTAATAAAACACAATACAACGTAGGGAAGCTAAGAGTTTCTAAATGATATATACTAAAATTCAGAAGTCTGAGTTACAAGATGGACAAAGTTTAGAAGTTATGTAAAGTGTTGTAGTAGTAGATTAAATGATAATACTGTGACAAGATCACACCATAGGTTAACCCTGATACAGGAACAGAACATCTGTGGCAGATTATGTGATACTATGTCCCACATATTCTTTCAACTTCACCTTTATCCTTCCAGGAGAGGTTGGTAAATTAAATTAATCTAAACCATTAACTACACAGCACTAGATCTAGCTGCAAAATGGGAAGAAGAAACAAAGGCATACCTATTTAGGAGGCACAGATGAAAAGCTAGATGTCCAGTCCCTGCCACTTGCTCCTTCAAAGAGAAAATGAGCAGCTAAATAAACTAATCAAATATCAGTACCCAAAGTACAGATAACCCAGAGTGAAGAGTGGATAGTCTTAAACCCAAGACCTTAATCTAAGTCTCAGATTAGTCTGAATGCTCAGGAAGGACTTTGGAGAAAGTGTCTGTACTCCATACATCAATTTATTCAAAAATAGTCTCAAAACATCAAGATGTTCATATCAAATTAGCATAACTTTGCAAAGATGTTTCCACTCTAGACAAATTGCATCCATTACTGCTAGTGACTCAGGTATCCCAGAAATATAGACTGTATTCTCCTAGTAAAATACTAGCACACTGATGACTCAGGTAAATATTTGCATGTCTCTGTAGAGCATGCTTCTGTCAGTACTCTCCCAGTTAGATATCCATATGGATGCTGGGTATTGCACACGGTTCAGGTGTCCAACTGCTTGAACGTCCTTGTCAACACAGGGACAGAAACAGAAAGGACTGGAAGTAGCACTTCTGCAGGCAGGAAAAGTGCTGCAGGGAATCACTTCTGGCATCCTGTCTTCACTCTCAAATCCGAGATGTGGCCTAGTAAAATTTTTTGTTAGAGATTCTTTGTACTGAAGAGTCTTCCTCAACCATAATAAATCACCTAGAGGAAGACCTGGTCTTTCATAATTGTTTACTGCACCAAACCTCTCCAGTGACAGATAATTTTTGACTTCCGGGTCCTGACAAATACAGATTTCAAATATATGGGAAATAATGTTAAAAAAGAAAAATGTCTTATGCTAAAATATGCGTGAAGAAAAAGGTAAGCCTGTGAATGTATTCCTATAGGAGATGCTTTTCTCCATAAAAAGTGCATTTATTTCTTTTAGGGATAAATTACAAGGTATGCCAAGACCCGTTACAGAATACCATGGTCTGGAGATCTCAGATCTACTCCACAGACCAGGATTGTTAGCTATTTAAAATGATTAAGTGCTAAGAAATCATAAAATTGCTTCAGTGGATAAATAGTTCAAGGGCTGTGGTTATTGCTTCATCAACAGCTTTCCAACTGATCTGCTGTTCTTGTGCTAAGCAGTGTTCTCTCAAGGCCACTACCTTCTGTCTCAGTTTGGCGAATACAGAAGCTTTTCTTTTATTGGCAGCTTGGTCCTGCTCCATCATAGCAACATGGCACATTGCTCTCAGTGGGAATTTGCATACTTTTTCCCCTTTAATGTTCTGATTGTACTGTAAGAAAGTTTCCCCTCCGATCACAGTGATATGGCAGGCAACAACTCTGTGTGGCAGGTGACAAACCCACATTTCTCAGGGTATGCAAAAAACCTCCACCGTCAAAACAAAAATTATCTGTTGTGAATAAAAAAAAGGTCATTGTTAGAGTTGTACCGTCATTTCCAAGACTCCCTGCACTAAAGCAAAAAACAGCTGTTTATGCCAATTTAGAAACACTCACATGCTGTCTAAATGTAGAAGCTGAAGTGATCAGCTAAGATATAGATAAAACTAGAAATAAGTACCTGGCTCATAATATTTACATAATGGATGTTGCAAAGCTAAAGAAAGAGAAATGCTCATGCAAAAGCACATTCTTGCAGAAGAGCTGTGCATAAGAATTCAGAGAAAGTTTTCTGCTGCTTCAGAGGTTTAAATTGTATCATTTATCTCCCATTCATAAGCAATAGGTACTATACATTGAGGCCACCAAAGATGTGCTAACAGCAAAACCTGCAAGCTGAATTATTAGTGTGTTAATTTCAATGACCTCCTTCCACATGTGACCTTTGTGACATGAAGAAAAAAGTTAATTTTTAAAGGCTGAGTAGATAATTTGACAGGAATAACAGAATATAAGGAAACAGCATCTTTTTGTCAGAATAGCATTTAACAGAGCAGGAGGTTAGAGAATAGTAATTAATTGCTTAATTGTTTTGAAAGGACAAGCATAGAAAGTATGACCTTTCATTGACACTTTGCTGCAATGGTACATTAATTATAGCTGAATTTCAATGGGTCTCCTGTGGGAACACATGACATTCGCATCAACACCAGACACGTTTACTGTGGCCATAGCTTTTCTAACAAATGCCTTATGCTAAATTAAAGCATGGTTTGGCTCTTGGTCTGATGCATCCAGAAATCTTAATAATATTTTTCTCTGCTAAGTATTTCTTGCATTTAAAAATTACTATTTCTCACAGTCCAAGGAGATGGCAGCATGTAATTAAAGAAACATACTGAAAAAGACAAATTGGAGAACTTAGGTAGACTGGAATAGTCTTCTTTTAGCTGTTGGTTATCTTTCTTTTAAAAGTTTTCATGACAGTAGACACCAGCTTTTGCAAAGTTCAGTGCTTTAGTCCAGCAAAGTCAAGGAACGAGTCTAGGACTCTTGGATAAAAAAGATCCTGATGGAGCTCACACTGCACTAATTCAGCCTTGTAATGGTGCTCAGGAGTAAAATACGACAATGTGAGGCGCAAAGAGATGATGTGATGCAGAAGGTCTGTCCACTCATGCAATCAACTCATCTGGTTTTTGCTGGTTTTATCCTCCAAATGTGACCCTGCTCTTTCTGCTCTAAATCAGCCATATCAGACTTGCCTGACTGTCAGAATGAAGAGGCTGCTCTATCAAGGAGCTGGGAAAATAAGGCATCTGCACATAACCCAGAGCATCCTTTAGGAAAGCCTTTTCAAAGAGAAGAAAATAAGTCTGAGAAAATCTTGTCATGAATACAGGCATATTTTGATTGCTTGCTAGTTTTTAAGCTTGTGAGGGGTCCTGAGACTATCACACAATTATCCAGGGTCCTGTCCTGCTTATTCCCACATGTTCTCTGCAAATACAAGGCCTGATGTTTTCTTCATAATGTAGCAATAAGGACATCTCCCTCTAAAGAAAACCCATCTGGATGGAAGATGATATTTTGGGGTGTACTGATAAAGCACAGAGGACCCAGGCCTCCCCTCTCAATGTGCTATCAATGCTTTGGTCTGGCTGCTCCCAAATGTCACTCACAATGGGGCAGGCAGCCTCCACAAGAGCTAGGACCAGCAGAGACTGTAGCCCCAAGTCAGCACCTCCCTTCATGGCATTCAGTCAGGGGCTTGATTCACAAGGATAACTTCAGCAGGATAACTTTGGACAGGCTGCTCTAGAGAGTTAGCTAAATCTCTTTCTCTCCACCTCTTAAGAAAGGAAAAGCCACAGTAACCAGGGCATCTCCTGAACTCCTGAACCAATTATACACTTTGAGTTCACATTTCCTGGGCCTTACAAATCTCTTCAGACAACACATGCTCCACCCGCACCTTTTATCTTGAAACGTTCTTGGTTGCTTTTGTTATAGCACAGCATTATTTTTTTTAAGTTACCAGCACCCCGCTGTAAAGCCTTGTCAAAGTGAACACCTTTGCAGAGAGCAGACCCTCCCTACTGAAACACTGGCAGGGATTTTAGTACCAGTTTTGAAAACCTCCTTTTGAAGCATACTCAGTATTTCTGTTTGGTAAATACTTGCTTTTCTTCTCCAAGGCATAGCAAGTAATTACTGACATTTTCTTTTAAGCTTGATACAGAAGCCAGGATGAGTAGCCCAGCTAAACAGTCTTCAGGTGTTAATGAATTACATGCCCTGACACACTAACGAACAAGTGTTTGGGCTGAGATTCCTCCCTATCATAACCTGAAGGAGAACTGCGGAGGGTAATGCAACATCTGTGTGAGCAGCTAAGCCCTTGCAGAGGCTCCTTTGTACTGCAGAGCAGCTGTGGCACAAAAGGACATTGGCAGAGTTGGCCGGGACACAGTAATGAGGCCCCACAGTAAAAAGGCTGTGCTGCTCATGTTTTGGCAGTTAACCCACGTGCTTCCAGACGGCCGACCTCTTTCTCTTCTGCAAAATATTTACAAATTCAGTTTTTCTGTAAGCAGAGAACCAATTCTTAAATTACAGTTTAAGGCTCTAATTTAGAAGTGATAAAACACAATTTCCATTCCAACTGGNGCCTCACCAGCGCTGAGTACAGGGGCATCATTACTTCCCTACTCCTGCTGGCCACACTATTCTTGATACAGGCCAAGATGCCATTGGCTTCTTGGCTACCTGGGCGCACTGCTGGCTCATGTTCAGCCGGCTGTCCACCAGGACCCCCAGATCCTTTTCTGCCAGGCAGCCTTCCAGCCACTCCTCCCCAAGCCTCTAGTGTTGCTTGAGGTTGTTGTGACTGAAGTGCAGGACCCAGCACTTGGCCTTGTTAAACCTCATGCAGTTAATTGACCAACATTTTCCTAAATCTGCTACTTGTATGCAAATGGCTTACAAGTATAAGGGCAGATTAATTCTAACTCTTGCCAGAATGAAAGAAATTGGCCCTGATCTGTTCCTGTTCCCCTACTTGTTCTCCTTTTCTTCTACACAAAAGCCTACCAAAAAGCAAAAAAGGCATTTTTCAGTTGATGTGTCAGTTTAATGTCAGGGACCTGCCTTCCTTTTATTTCCTGAGAAGAGGAATTTAACTCCCAATATTTTTGCACAAATCCCTTCTGTGACTGAGAAATCTCTACCAGCCATTGACCTGCCAATAGACTAGAGCTGCTGTTAGCGTTGATGTCAACCATTTCCTGGGTGTAATCAACATAATGCATGAAGGTTATACAGTTGTCAAAACTATAATCCATGAGGGTCCAAAGATTCAAGATTTAACCAGAAAGTCTGTCACACAAGCACTTTCCTATTATTTCAATTCAGCCTCAAGTAATCCCTAACTACTTCTGCCATTGCTTCCTGCTTGTTGATATTCCCTGTTCTTTGTCTGCTACTTCTCTCAGTTTCCTTAATGCTGTCTTCAGAGTGGCTGCTGTAAAACCCAAGCAGCGCTGCCACCACTGGTGTAAGAAGCCCTTCCTATTGCTAGTGCAAAAGCCCAGAGAACTATGTAAATTTATTATTTCCATTTCTGTATTACGAATGTAGCATAATTGTAACCTTTAATGCCAATTAGAATATCTTTTTGAAGGAGAAAATTTTGTAGTGGATCATCAAAAATACTGACTTAAGTTTATTTCAGCTTCCTAAATATAGGAATCCAGCTTCTTTTGAGATGGCCCCAACATAGCCAAAGAATATTTCATCAGTCATTAAAAGACATAGATATTGAGAGTTTTATATATATATATATATAAAAGGTATTCTTAGCCCTGTAATATTACACTGGGAAAATCCCAGTAGAGGAACAGAAAGACAGCTGAATCTGGCTAATCAGAGTCTTCTTAATTTGCGGGAACAAGTGTGCCCCTAAAAGAGATACAGATGCAGAAGAACAACATAGCTGGAGTAGCTGTTGTGCAGAACTTCTCTCTTCCAAATCTAGTCAGGGTTTCAGCAATATGAATAATGAGGATTTTGAGCAGCAGTTATCCCCTGGCATGTGCTATTCTGCCTAGATCTATGATTTATTAGTGTTACCTACAAGTAACATGTACATTTTATCAATTTCCTTTTAGCTTTATATGCCGTATGTTCCCCAAATAATTAAATCATTACAATTGAACTAAGGCATCTATGCATGGCTTGGAAGAGAGACAGAGAGGCTGAAAAAGCTTAGAACATCTCAGCACTGGCTTTGATTATAATTAGGCCATGAAATCCTTCTCTCGGGGAGAACGAATTGGAAGATTTGACCTTGGTGCATGCTTTAAGAGATCCATTACTGGAGGTACTGACTGGATTTAAGCTAACACTTAGGTGGGTTACAAAGAGGATTGACATCATCCCCAGGGTACTCAACCGGGACTGCAGCTACTGGTTTATAAACAAGTTTCACTAAAGTGTAGTCTTCTCCCTTAGTACCGTGTAGAAGCAGCCATTATGATTAATGCTCTTATCACATGGAGCGCCTTGCCTTTGATGAATACACCTACCCACAGGGTTCTCTAATGTTAATAACCCAGATCAACACTCAAGTTTTGGTTTTTTTTCTAAACACCAAAGCTATAATTTTTTTCCAAATCTATCAAGTAGGAAAGTTAAAAGCCATGAGCAGACTGTTCCTGGCTGACTGGCAGCTTGAAGCTGTAGTGCTCTCATCTCCCCAGTGGAATCATGTACATGTCTGTCAAGGTCCATTTGGATCTCTCAAATTTACAAGACACATTCTCTGTGATTTAAACTTTATTTCATGAGCTTATTAAGAAATATAATAAAGAAACACAACAAATGGGCTCAATCCCCTTTTGCCCAGACTAGTCTACCACACTAATTCACTTATTCACCATTCAAGTCATAAGATTTCATAACTTATAACCTGTAACTCTTAATATTGTGCACCTATGACCAAAAAAAAAAATTAGTTACCTAGCCGATGGTGAGAGTGCTCATCCTTCCTCCTGCATCATGGTACAGGCATCCCCATATCACACTAGGAAGCATGAAAGCCTCAACAGTCCCGCTGCTGTTGGGTCCACTTCAAAAGCTTTTGGGTAAGCTGATGTTTTATACCCTCCAGTTTGGAGGTTTGGTCTATACCCTTTTCATAAGCTAGTGGATTCTGAGGAAACTGCCAGACAAGATAATGGCTGCCAGAGACACCAATTTGCATGTGATCATGGCTACACAATGGCCTTTCAGCTCTTCCTGGCTGCCTGTCCTGCCTACATGGTGCTCTCGCTTTGCCCTAATGTCACTGCTCCCAGCATTCAGCAGGCCTTACCATGAGCTGGTTAGCCAAAATCTAAGCGGGAGTTGGGTGAACAGTCACACGCATCTAACATGGTACTGCTGTTTACTTACTGCTCAATTTCAGACAAAATATGCTTCTTAGCATTCAGCACACCAGTGCATTCTACATACCTAGTGCACAGTGCTGAAATGTCTTGTAGTAGATTTATCCTACCAGCACCACCATATATACCACGGTCATTATTGAAATACAGAAGCATGATCAAACTGAATTTCTGCCAGACATCCAAAGTAAAGTTACTGCATTGCTGCTGACTGGTTACTTGTTTAATCTTTCCATTTCAAATTCTTACCCAGGGACACGCATTTGCTACCTCACCTTTAAACCACCTCACAGCTCTTATGTTAGTCCCCTTCTGCATGTCCACCAAGAACCACTTCTTCACACATTATGAGTGCTGTGCATTAGATTTCATCTTAAGACTGACACACTTCTGCCATGGCTAGGAGACATCTAGACAATCTTCAAGCACCTCTGGACATAATACGACTAGTCTGAGCCTTGGTGTCTACAATCACACACATTTCTATCTAGTCATGTCACAAGAAAAATCTTCCTCCTAGTGTTCAAAACGATAATTCTGTTCTAATGCTTTAGTCATTTTATTATATGCAGTCACAGCTTGCTTGTCATGATATATGGCAGCCAGTGCTATTGAGAATTCCCATTTCAATCAGCATCAAGATCCAAATTTCCTACTAAAGCAGTTCAGAGTGAATTTTTAATGTGCCAGTAAGTAAGCGAGTTGCAGCCCTGCTAGCTTAGTCAAATTGCCAAGACATGAGGAGACTATCCTACTGATTCAGGCTCTGCAAAAGATACTTACTTCCAAGTCTTTGCTTTCTTCCTTCCTAATAAACCCAGTAAATCCCCAGATATTAAGAGCTTTTGGAGCCAGACAAAACCGAGAAGAATCTCCTAAATGTACTAAGTCTATCAAGCTTGAGTCTTGCATCACTTCTGCTGTAGAGCTATGCTATGTGTCCCTTAAAGGACTAAACAGACACAAAAAATTGGCTTTTGCCCAGCACCCAGAGAAAGTCCAATCTCAGGCAGTCCTAACTTTTCACGTAGTTCTTGCACTAGTGAACTAGAAATCTAAATCTTAAAAGACTTCTTTTATTACCTGGACAGGCAACGAACAGAGACAAATTCAGTTTTTAAGGCTGGCTACATGACAGCATTCAATTTACTATCTTAGGCGCAAAGTCTGAACCAAACCACAGGCACTCAGTGCAGAGTGAGCTGGAGTTCATGTCTGGCCCAAGAGCCAAATGAGCCAGAGGCTAATGGTGAGAAGAAAAATGAGACCAACCCTGCTTCAAAACCTTTACTTTCTCGAAAAACCCGAAGTCACAGACTGAGCTTAGTAATTAATATACTGTTTGCCTGATTGCTGTCTCTATGGTGAAGCACACTCTGCAGGCACTTCAGGAGGGAGGAGCCCTGTCCTAGGACAGGAGTCATGCAAGGTTGCCTATGAGTCACTGGACATAAAAGTGCTTTAAGAGAGAGAAAAAGAGAACAAACAGGCTATTTTGAATTCTGAATCCTCTCTCAGTACTTACAGATGACTCGCAGGCCTCTTGGCAAAGCCAGTTTTGAGGACTGTTCAGCTTTTAGAGGCTGGCCAGGGCTTAAGATGCTGTCAGATGGCTCATGCTGACCTGTGAGCAACTACAGGGCAATTTCTAAGGAACTTTGTGAGAGCTAAGGTTTTTTCAATTTCCCCCAAAATGTTAGGAAAAAATTCAGTATCTTTCTTCATACTTGGTTTTAGGCTTCTGATTCCAGCAATAAAAACTTTTGCAATACAAATTTAATCTCTACAGAAACTTTTAAATAATCCATCAGACTCTCCAAACCTTTTATTTTTCCCCTCTGCCAGTCAGCATGGAAACACAGTTTATCAAAGCTACTGGGAAGACTTCACAGCTTGCTTGCACACTATTTAAAAACAACAATAGTTCTATAATTTCAGGAGTGGATTTCTAGCATTTCATACTTAAAAACAGCAGTACCCTGCTACGAGAAGAAGTGTTAACCATTCTTCTTGTGAAACCTACTACCCATTATAAGTTACTGAAAGCAGCCTTGCAAGGTGGCTAAACCATACCTGCTTGGACTCAAATTTTGCAGGCTATTTTGGGCAAGTGAAGAAATACTGCATTGCCCTTTTCCTTAAGAGATACTGCTCCTATACATAAGAGAATGACAAAATTTGGCCAGAGGCAAACACATAGCAAAGAAAGCCTTAAACACTGGGTTTGGGGGAACTAGTTCAGTCAAAAAATATCAAGAAAGTGTAGCAATTAGCTGGTTGTACACCAGAAAGGGGTGAAATCCCTTTAACACATGGAAGTGTAGTTACATAGAAAACAGGCTTTTTGCAGCCAATTTAGTTTCCTTCAGATAGCAGCATTAGCCACAAAAATCTTGAGGAAGCATAATACTGAAGATGAAAACGCAGTTACATACATCTATGCCTCAGAAACCACTAATGATGCTTATAAGAAGGGCAAAACAGCGGGGGTGTGCACCAAGCTCTTTCTAAAATGAAAAAAATTAATTGAAAAATCTTGTGCAGTGAGCTTTAAAAACTGAATTTGCCCAAGTTCATCACATAACCAGGTAATATCACTGTATGTTACAACCTGAGACCTAATCTTGCAGAATCCTGTTTACTCGAGCCCTGGGACTAATAAATTCTCATTGCCTCAGTGTGTGCATACCGTACTAATCATCCTCTCCACAGGCAGAGGAAAGCTATAATTTTCTGGATAAATCCAGCAAATTCCCTGATGGATGCTTTTTATCACTATTTTAACAAAGTCTCTCTAATGTGACAGATGCAACTTGAAGCTTCTTTCATGTTGGCATTTTAGTTTCCCCTTCCACCACCTAATAGGGTCTGATGAAATAAGCTGAGAAGCACAAACTGAATCTTTGTACCTACAGTGATGAACTGTTTCCAAGCTACCTCAAAGCACACACCTGGGGTGCAAGGTTAAGATCTTCTTTTGCCGTTCATTCCTACTTCTGTACATCAATTCCTCCCAATCATGCACTGTGTACGTGCAGTATAACTTGCTGAGTCCTGTTAAAGCAGATATCAATATCATAAAGAGTCTCCTAAAGGCAATGACACAGTATTGCCCAAAGGACAGTGTGAAAAATCCATGTAGCACATTGCAGGTACACTTAAGAATTAAGTCACCAAACGATCAAGCATTATAAATGCATACTGCTGTCTTTTTAATTTATAGTGAGGGGGGAAAAAAAGCTTTGTTCATTTGCACAAATACTTGGAAGAATTTTCAAACCAAGGCTCTTCATTGACAGAGTACAGATGCAGCAGGCCCACTCCTACATGTAGTCAAGCATGAACAGTCCAACTCTAGAAATAGACCTGCATAAATTATTCCTGTCACTTTACAAAAATTTATTCCTGTCCTGGAAATTCATGCAAAAGTCCATATAGTTTTATGTCAGTGAGAAGGAAAGAAGGATGAGTTTTCATTGTCCCCATGCAAAACAAAACTGGGTGTGAAGTACCAGCTTGTATCAAACACCACATTTCCTCTGTAAAGCTGGCAACTGAAGATGAGCTTTCTCGTGTATAATCTAGTGCTGACTTTAAGTGAATTGCACATTTTTCAAATGCCCAGTTCATGTGCCCCCCTCTACCGAGTCTCCCACAGTTTGTATTCAGATTTCAAGTTTTCCTTTGCAACTTACTGGGGGGTTGGTTTTAACAATTTTACTTGCCATTGAATATAAGCAGTTTCTGAACAACTTTATATGATGCGTAAACTGGTGGCCTCCAGTCTCAGCCACACCACAGTGAAAGGATGTCAGCTATACTTTTCTGAGGAATGCATTTCCCTTCAGCCGAGTTCAGCACTTACTGAAGTCCTAAGCGAAGCTTACTTAGCTAGTAAATCTACTGATAAAAGGGAGTAATAAATCTAAGTAAGCAGGACTGCATCAATGAATGTGGCTTACAGCTGACAGATTTCACATTACCATAAGAAAGAAGCTAGCTCCATACATTTCAATCAGCAAGAATTTATAGAGGTCTTTGCTTTCTGTTCACAAAGATCTGTAATCACTGAGTTTCACTCAAGGTGTGTTGAAATTCCATATCAAGCTACAAAATACTGTTGATTTGTCCACTAGCTAACCAAAAATGTCCTTTTCTCCTGCTGGAGTTTTAACACATTACAAATTTGGTTAATTTGCACCAGTCCCCATATGCTTTAAAAAGACTTCTTACACTTTATCAGTAGGTGGTGTTTTCAGATATTGTTTCAACAAAGACAGTCATCNGCCCTACGCTGGACTCTCTCCAGTAGTTCCCTGTCCGGCTTGAGCTGGGGAGCCCAAAACTGGACACAGTATTCCAGTGTGGCCTCACCAGTGCAGAGTAGAGGGGGAGAATGACCTCCCTTGACCTACTGGCCACACTCTTCCCTATGCAGCCCAGGATTCCACTGGCTTTCCTGGCAACAAGGGCACATTGCTGGCTCATGGATGATTTACTATCTACCAGGACCCCCAGACCCTTCTCCTCAGAGCTGCTTTCCAGCAGGTCCACCCCTAGCCTATACTGGTGCCTAGCATTCTTCCTCCCCAGGTGCAGGACCCTACACTTGCTCTTGTTGAACCTCATTAGGTTCTTCTCTGCCCAGCACTCCAGCCTGTCCAGGTCATGCTGGATGGCAGCACGGCCCTCTGGAGTGTCAGCCACCCCTCCCAGTTTGGTATCATCAGCGAACTGAAGGAGCACACTATATTTTGTGTTCATAAGTGGTAGTAATAGACAGCAATAAAATTGCAAACAAAACTTTCTTTGCCATCTTTTTGAGCAATTAAAGCCTAGCAAAATCCAAGTTAAAAGTTCTTCTTCCAAGCAACAAGACACAGTTTAAAGGAAGCTGAGGAAAAATGTTCTGGCTACACACTTTCAAAAGCCAGCTTCCAAAAGAAGGTCTGACTAAAACATTAGATAAATATTATTTAAAATGTTAAAATCCTAGAAATAGAAAGCTATTCTGGAACACAGCTGTTCAAAAACATAATGAATAATCACGAAGAGATGAGTTGGTGGTAAACACCCCCCCCCAAACTACAAAAATCAGACAGCACCAATTTCTCAAAAATCTGTCTACAAGCTAAATATACTGTAGAAAGAGTGAAATGTATACGGTCCATGAAAGTCACAGCCATCTTATATCAGGCTTACTCACTTTCATTCCACTCCTCTGGTGC
>VYXH01004334.1:22385-41552 GCA_013397275.1 Burhinus bistriatus | reverse complement strand
AGGACAGGGAACTGCTGGAGTGGGTACAGCAGAGGGCTACAAAGATGATTAGGGGGCTGGAACATCTTTCTTATGAGGAAAGGCTGAGAGACTTGGGTCTTTTTAGTCTGGAGAAGAGAAGACTCAGAGGGGATCTCATCAAGGCTTACAAATACTTAAAGGGAGGGTGCCGGGAAGATGGGACCAGTCTTTTTTCAATGGTGCCCCGTGATAGGACAAGAGGTAATGGGTACAAACTTGAACGTAGGAAGTTCCATCTAAACTTGAGGAGGAACTTCTTTCCTTTGAGGGTGGCAGAGCACTGGAACAGGCTGCCCAGAGAGGTGGTGGAGTCTCCAACTCTGGAGACATTCCAAACCCGCCTAGACGTCATCCTGTGCAACCTGCTCTAGGTGAGCCTGCTGTGACAGGGAGGGTGGACTAGATGATCTCCAGAGGTCCCTTCCAACCCCTGTGATTCTGTGATTTTGTGATTTTTCCCATGGAACTATACACACTTTGCTTATTTTTCCAAACCCTTCTCCAAACAGTTTAAATTGATTTCAGACTTTCAGTCTATACTTTCAGAGATGGGATTTGTTTATTTTCCAGCTGAACTAAGAAACACCAAGCACACTTTTTTTCTCCTTCACTCCATTTCTGTGCTCCAGGCTAGAAATGGAAGCACAGAACAGGTCTTTCTACAAAGCCCTAACCGAAGATTTAAAGGCTGGTAGGCGATCCAGCTCAGCTCCTTGCACCATGGTTTAACAGGTTAAGTATTACTTTCTGGATTAAAGCCCTCAATGAAATAAAGAAGGAGTTTTTGAATGATTTTTTCAGCCTGTGCAAAGAAGCCTAGCATTCATCTGGCTTGTGGGGTACATTTATTAGGAGCTCCACTGCATACCCCAAGTGGCAACTGTCCTTCCATCTAAGTGCCACTTTTCTCCAAGACGGGTGGGACGTTGCCACTGCTGAGCACAGCTGCCATCCTATGGAGGTTCTGTGTCCTCACAGGACAAATTAAACTCCTTTATTTTTCCAAGTGCTCTAGATGTGGTGCCAGAGATATGGTCCTGACGGTAGAATCTGCTCTCAGGAGAACCTTCTCTTGACTAATTTGATTGCAGTCTTGGATAAAGTCTAATGCGGGAAAAAAAACTGCTCAGAGTTTTGTATACATTTTTCCTGTTGGGCTTAGGGAGACTCTGGAGTTTGAAAGGCTGCTATGCAGCTTGCCACCATTACTAACATGCCAGAAGTAATTGCAGGATCTCTTAAAAAAAAAAAAATAAAAATGGACTGAACATTCTCAGATCCTCTGACCATTTCTTCCATGTCATCAGTAACCCCAACTAGTCTTTTCTTTTTGTTAGAGTAGTTCATTCCATTCTTTCCTCACCTGTATCTAACACAGACCACAATTAAGATTTTTTCCTAAGGAGCTTCCAGTCTAGCCATTTTTCTATAAAATCTGGCTGTAATTTATTTATTCTTCTCCTAAGACCTCATTTCCTCCCTTTTCTCACTACTGCATTGTGCAAAAGATGATGTAACATGTCTATTCTTAACCTCAGCTATGTCTGTGACACAGTTCTTTTTTCATGCTAGGGAACTTAGCTCTGTATGTTAGGTTTTTCCAGACATAAGTCTATTTCTTTTCCTTCTTCTGCCTCTCAGCATTTTCTCAGAAACTAGGAATGTGACCTAAATGCCATTTATTTTTTTCTAGTCCTTACTGAACTGTTGCCACATTAAACTATTTGCTATTATAGATATTACAGTAAGCCTCAGGAGCTCACAGAAAAATAGTCTCCACAGTGCTTTGTTTTGTACAAATGCAGTTCCTTCTCTAACAGGCTTTGCCCCCTAAATAGACAAAAGACAAAGGGCAGGGAAAGGGACAGAATATGCAGAAGACCAAGCCCAGTGATGGTACGCAAACAGCTTCATTAGGTGCTCTTCTTTGTTAGCTCCAGATGTGTCTTCATTAGAAGGGGAATTAGTTAACAAGAAAATGGAAGGCAGGGCAGGGCAAGGCAAGGAAGAAAGATCTTCAGGTGAAAAGTGCATGTTGGAGATTTAATTCCAGGCAATCTGAAGGGATTGTACACATACTGAATCTCAGAATAGGTACAACAGTGCCTTTTAAGACCAAAAATAACATCTGAGTTGCAGTTTGCAGTTTCAGATGTGTATGTGTATGCTGCTTCCATTCTGATGTAATGGTAATAATCTTTTCTCAAAAGCGAGATGATCTACAAGGCATACAAGTTTCAGCTGAATTTTGCATTAAAAATTCTGCATGTTTATAAACTGCAGTCTGGCTGCTAGCAGCAGGGCTAATTTTGTCCCGTATTTGATGGTAACAGAAGTTGTTCAGGAGATGATAATGGCTGCAAAGGGGCTGTGATATAGCCATAACCACAGTTTGCTAGTAAATCAAGTGTACTGGTCTCACACACTGAACTTTCCATACACAGGATCTGTGCACTTGTCTAGGCTTTAGATCTTGCCCTACCCCCTCTTCACCAAAATTAACAAACCAAAATCATCAACTGACTTTACAAAAGTGCATAGCAAATTACTATTGAAGGGTTCCTGACTGAGTACAAATCACCGTTACCCTTTTTTGTTTCTTTTCCCGTGTCCCCTCCAAATGCCTGAGCACTCCTGGCATGTGGACACCTCTAAGCACCTAACTGAGGGGAAAGGCACAGTTCCCTCCCCGAGCCAAGCAGAGCCCTCAGTTCTTGGATGCAGTTCCGAGAGAAGTGCAGAAGGGTATGCTTACTTTAAAGCATATGATCAGTCCCGTGAAAATCAGTTGTGCTTAAAGTTAATCAGAGTTCCAAGTTCTTCGCTAGACCAAGTATTAAGCCAAGGATTTGTCTGTTCAAATATCTAAGCTGGTCTCCACAAGAAGGGATTCTCAGCTAGGACCATGATAGACCACACAAAGTCAAATTTAAAGTGCAGACAAGAGAGTTCAAAAAGGCAACCCACAGAAAAATGTGACCAGGTATAAATGAACTTAAGACAAATTTTGAACTCATACATGAACAAAAACATAATTTCATTTTTTCTGAAACATTTAATCCAAATTTTTTAGGGTGACATGTTATTTTTACTCATTTATAACATTGTGTTTGCCAAAAGTCAGCCATATAATCAACGAAATAGAAGTCCTCTGCAACTGCAAATAATTAAATAAATAAATAAATAAAGTAAAATTAAACAAATACATAAATAAAGCAACAATGAGAGCTAAATGAGCAATCTGAAGCCATTCCAAATCTAAATCATACTAACATTTTTACCAAATGCAAATTTTTAAAGAACAGAGCCATTTTATAAAGGGACACAACTGCCAATTTTATAAATGAAACAAATCAAGTTGGAATAAAATATTGTGTATTTAATCTTTCTGGGAGAAAAATCATCTAATGTACACTTGGAATTTCTCCAACCATGAATTATCTATGCTGTCCTTAGGCCAGTAGAGTAATTTTTCCAACAATAAATACAGTATATGAATAAACATGGTCTTTTAAGTGCCTTCAACTTCAGTATTTCATCATCAGCTAAAAGGAATATTCAGGATGACTATGATTAATATAGAATAGTGCAACTCAGCCACTATAACAAAATGAGGGTCTGCTGCTAGGAATACTTGGAGAAAAGGTGAGACAAAAGCTGGATCATCCACAACACTTCTATGAGGTTTACTTTGTAGACAAATACACCAACATAATATAGCTACGTTTGCCACACGCCAGCCAATGAAAAGATAAGAAAAACAGAGCATTGGACTGAAGAAGAAAGAAAGGAGTACATTTTTTAATTCATGTATGCATCAGAAAGTTTCTCAAGATTAAGTCGCCTGTCCTGTTAGGATTACAATACCTGGATATGGCTTCCTGGAGGACTTTCTCCACAACATGTTACAGAGGCTGAGGTGAAGCTGACTGGTCTGTAGTTTCTGATTTCTCCTTCTGTGAAGATAATTCACCCCTTTTGAAAGATGAGTGCAATGTTTGCCTTGCTGTTGTTCATCAGCAATAGAGATCAGCCTTGCAAGGACCTCAGCCATTTCTCCATGTTGCGTCCCACCTGGTCCCATGGACTTAAATATGTTCAGTTTACTCAGTTGTGCCAACGCTACTCTCCTTTACCAGAGGTAGTGTCTCTCACACCCCAGTTTTGCTGCCAAGCACAGAGACCTGTGAGGCCCAAGGTTAACTATAGTGTCTATCATTCATTCCTGCAGCTGCGTTACTTTCCAGTCCTCAGTGGCAGAGCAAACTTTGTCAGTATATATAAATAACGCATCTTCCTTTCTGAAGGTCATCGTTCATAAGATTCCGTCTTTCCTTTGTCCGCAATATGTCTTCTCTCTCTCCTAATGTGCCTTTAGACAATGGGAATTTCCTGATTATCCTGTTAAAAGAGCTAGTCTGTGTTAGATGTGATATATGAATATCATCTTCAGTGTCAGTAACTGAAAAGCTATTCAAAACATAATAAATATCTCACATTGGGGATTTCTCATGTCTCATTGCTAGACAATCACTTATTTCGGATGTTATATTCTGTCCCATTCAAATTAATATCACAGGTGTTAAAGCAGCATAATATTTTCATGCTCTAAATAGAAGTTTGTCTATTCATTTTTAAGAAGTTATTTTTTAGTTCTTTTGAATTTATAGTTTGATATGGAAAAAAAACCAAAAACCCGCTTAGTTACCTGATACAGAAATTAAATAAAATGTTTGTTTTTTAAAAATCATTAATAATTTTCTGCTACTTATTAAACAGCAGAAAACTACCTGTAACTAAGAAAAAATATTCCTAAAGAGTTTCTAAATTAGGAAAGAAACGGAGTTGAACTCTCTTTCCTAACCTTTTTTACATTACGTATGGATTGCATCAGGGTGCATATGCTATTGCATGCACCTGCAATACCTGTCTTAAAAACAAAATTAGACAAATGACACCCCCTGCAGCAATAACACTGGTCTTTCTTTTACAGTACTCCATATATTTCCTCTTTGTAGCCAACTTACTCTTTGCAAGATGGAGCCACCTCATCAATGCACTTCTCTTTGCATCTGTGTTTATGTCAAACTGTCCATTCTGAAAGAGTGAAGATGGCTTACTAAGATCATTATGCAAGTCTTAAGATATTATTATACCAAACAACATATTTCTTAGAGGTGACTTTTTAAAAGTTTTTTTACTCCTCAAATCAAACCAATTGGGAGTAAAAAAAAAAAAAAGAGCTTGCATTTCTGCTAAGTATAGAGTCTGTGGTTAGATGACTGAATGTAGGTTTAATTCATAGAATCATAGAATGGTTTAGGTTGGAAGGGACCTTAAAGATCATCTAGTTCCAAACCCTCTGCCATGGGCAAGGACACCTCCCACAAGACCTGACTGCTCAAAGCCCCATCCAGCCTGGCCCTGGCCTTGAACACTTCCAGGGATGGGGCTTCCACAACTTCCCTGGGTAACCTGTTCCAGTGCCTCACCACCCTCAGAGTGAAAAATTTCTTCCTAATATCTAATCTAAATCTTCCCTTTTCCAGTTTGAAGTCATTATCCCTCATCTTATCACCACAAGCCCTTGTACAAAGTCCCTCTCCAGACTTCTTGCAGGCCTCCTTCAGATACTGGAAGGCTGCTATAAGGTCTCCCTGGATCCTTCTCTTCTCCAGGCTGAACAACCCCAACTCTCTCAGCCTGTCCTCATAGGAGAGGTTATCTAACCCTCTGATCATCTTTGTAGCCTTCCTCTGGACCCATTCCAACATGTCCACATGATCTTCACAAGTGTACACTTAGGATCAACTCCTGGCTGTAAAGAGCCAAATTTTTACCATAACTTTCTTCACATTTGTCATGCAATGACAGGCACTTTTCATGCCCGAAATAAGTTACTATTTCATGAGTCAGGGGTGATAAACATCAGGTTTTTATGCCTGCATATCTATTGAACCTGCCAAGCTGCAGAGGTCATTCTGTTATATCAGACAATGTTCTAGAATGAACTAATAGACTTAGGCAAGTTTTATACTTACAGTAGTTTTGTTGGTTTAGAGTACCTGTACTTAATCGGATAGGAAAAGTAACCTTGTACAACCCTGTCAGTTCAGAAGCTCTGTATGGTAAGGTTTTTGGATTATCTATTTGACAACTACCAGAGTCATCATCCAAATTTGAAAATTACCTATGCTACCTCCTGGACAAGCAACTGGATAGCAAGCTGATGGAGTAGCCTTCTGACATTCTCAGAAATCCCTTCTGTTTCTTGAGTAATAGAAGAAAAAAAGGCAGTATCTACTACAAATGAAAACTTGTTTTATGAGTGGAGAGATAAATGGGTAATTTGGATAGGGTGGTATCATTTGCCATAAAGAGATCATGGTACAAATCAGATGGTTCTTTTCTCTGCAGCAAAGATTGGCCAGAAAGGTTTTGCAGCTACCTAAACAGAGCAGAATAACAGCGTTGTCATTATAGGATGTCCACCATCCTATGTACATGAAATTTTTGACCTCGTAATAATCTAAGCACAAAAGGAAGACATCCTTCTCTAACATCTATATAACAATGCTGGGAATCTAGGTTGTCACCATGATGGGTGGTATGGAGATGTCCATGTGTGAGAAGGACTACAGAGCAGGTAAGGTTGCAAAGTGGCAAGATGAATCTTACTGCATAAAAATTGCGCCTAATCCTGTAATTTACCTTTAGAAAAATAGAACGACTGGAAGAAGGATGAGGGAGAGGAAGTAATAGTTCACATCAAAGATGCTGCAGGCCACAGAGGACTCCAAACACTGCATTATGAAAGTTTATGAACAGAAGTTCTAACTAATGAAACTAGAGAAGGTACTTTTCTGTTACAATCAATCTTTCACGCACAGTGCAAACTGCTCTTTAAACCACAGCTGAGATGCCGTAGGAAGAAAACCAGTGTTGCCAAGAGTGACTTCAACTCAAGAGGTCTTTGCTGGACGTGTTGAGTAGCCAAGAGCAGACAGCATGAGGTAATTTGGTATTTAGGCATTATTCCTACTGGCAGAGATGTGGCAATTACTTACCTAAAAAAAGATGCCAGTGATCTTAATCTAGTTAGATTTCAGTTACGAGAACAGAACACAGCACTAACCCAGTATCAGCATACCTGATCCCTGAAGTGGTCACTTTTACCAAATTTGAAGCAACTGATGATAACTGACAAAGCACATGCATTTAATGTGGAGTGTTTTAATAAAAGCCAGAAATTGTTCATGGATATCCTATTGGGTATCCCGTAAATCAGAATTCCAAGGACATGAAAAAAGGTTATTCTGGATAGAAGGCCAGCATAGTTAAAAGGAGATGTTGAAGGCCTGCTAAAACAGAAGGAAAGCCAATATTGAGAGGGCTGGATTACAGATACACGTCCAATTAAATGGCTGTGGCAAAAAAGTGAATTACAATGCAGAAATGACCCATAGATACTTATGTGCTGTATGTGGAAAGAAGCATGAGGTTGTATGTATCCCAGATGCTGTTGCTGCTGTAATAGGAAGTTTACCATGTGTAGTAAAGAAAGATGTAAAGGAACATCTGTTGAAATTAAACATTTGCAAATCAACAGGCCCAGATAAGTGACACCCAAGAGCCCTAAGAAAATCAGCTGGGAGCTTTCAGAACAACTCATGTGATATTTAACAAGTCCTGGGAAACTGAAGAAATTCCAAGTGACTGGGTAACTACAAATGTGGTTCCAGTGTTTAAACAGGATAAAATGAATAATCTTGTGAATTACAAATCAGTTAGCCTAACTTATAGGAAGGTTAAAATAAAGAAATTTAAATATATTCATAAATACATGCAAATAAAGAGAAAACCTGAAATTTAAATAAGTCTACCTTGTTCACAGACAAAAGTCTTGTCAGAAATAAATTTGTGGTCTTTATTGACAGCAGTACAAATCTGATTTCCAAAAGCAATGTCACTGACATAGTATATTTGGAAGGTAGCACATTCCAATGTTTTACAGTCAGTAATTGACATATTACTATGTGACATTTTCAATATTGCATTATACACTAATAGCAGGACAAAAATTAAATTACTTGAAAGCTGTCTTGTTGACAGAGCTCAACATACAGTTTTCAGAGCTAATATATGTAAAAGAGAAAGAATTACTAATAAGAAAAGTTCTTGGACCAGCCTAGCAGGTATTTTTATCTTATCAAAACTTTCTGGTAAAAAATAAAAATAAAAATTAAAAAAAAAAAAAAAGGCATGACAGTAAGTTATGAGGACAAATAACTGACACAAACGATTCTAGATCATTTTCTGAAATTGTTAGAATGCAACCAGATGTGTTCAATACAGCTAAACAAAATGTATTATCTCTGGGAACTTACCATCTGAGCAGGGTGCATTCTTTTCAGAGTAGAAAACAATGATGTAAAATCAGATGTGTGAGACTGTTGCATGGGACAATGCTCAGTTCACCTACTTTAAACAAATCAGGATGGAAGCAGTTTATTGATTGATTAATGACACATAATTAGCCAGTCATCAGTGAACTATGTATCAGTATCAGCTATACAGCATAAACCGCCACACCCTCATATGGAGATGTGGGTGCTCCAGCTGTGCATGCACCCCTGCTGCTGCCAGCACCCCATTAAGGCACCACTGTGGGCAGGTGCCCCAGGTGCACCCCAAAGAGGGATTCCCCCACACAATCCCTCTGCTGTGGGTCCCTGGGTGGGTGCAGGCTGTTCCTGTGCCCCACATGCTGTGGGGGAATGCTTGGCTGTGCCCACCACGACCACTGCTCCTTCTGCCACTCCAAGGCTTCTCCCAACACCCCATTACAGGCTTTAATGCTCCTGTGACACTGATTCTTGAGTTGTGAAGACTTTGCTTCCAAAGTCTCTGTAATTCACTGAATATTCTTTAGTTGGTTTATTTTCATCTTGCTCTTTGACATTAACCAGTTTGGGCAAACTCCCTCTCAGTTTTGGGTGTCTCATCACATACTTTGTTATCCTCCCATACTAGGCATTGTTATCAGGCCATTTTGTCCTGGATTTTGTCAGACATTTCAAGAGTGCCATAAAAATGGTCTAGAATTGTAAAAGTTCTTTTGCCATGTGTGTTTGAGGCAGCCCAACAGCAGATGTGGGATTAAACACTGACAGAGTTGTCCAAGGGTCATAGTGGGTGGACATTTGGTTGGAATTTTTTAGGAAAAATGAGTGTAATGATTTAAAAAACATGGTTTTTTTTCTGCCTGCATCAGGTGAAGGCAGAGTTGAGATCGCTGGCTAGGACTACCCTTTCTAGCCCTACAATGTAGCATTGATGACTTCATAGCCCAATAATACTTATTAATAAATTCTTAGGTTCAGAGGGTTAGTAGTAATTGTATAAGATGTCTTATAATGAGGAGAATTTTGATTAAATATTTTTTATCTTTCTGTACAGCATCAGGCTTTGATCACAGAGTGCTAATCTTAGGGCTGAAGACTGTAGCATCTTGAGAAAGATGAATCAGTGTTCAGCTGGGCATGCAGAAGCCTCCCAGGTGCCTGACTGAAGTATGCTGCACAAAATTTATATTTGTTAGTGGTTCTCTTTTTTTGAAAGGAGCTTTTTTTCCTTAGCAAGCTGTCCCTTCCTTATGTAGCCTTACTTACCATTCAGTGATCATCTGGAATCTCCTATCTGACTCACTGACACCATTTATATTTGTCTCAGCTATTTTGCCACTATCGATGGAATATTGGTCCCTTCTGGTTTTTGTTAATGTCTGCCGAAGCTTTGCCAAAGAGGGTGGTGCATTTGGGTGAAATTACCTGGCCTGTAATATACAGATTAAATTTAGGAAACTTTGGAGTTCCTCTTGATAATGATTTGTGAAAATTTCTATGAAAGCATTAATAAATGAGAATAAAATCAGAAAAGAATTTAGAAGTTTGATGAAAAAACAGGCAATGGTTCTGATGTCACAAAATAAAAAAATTGGGAAGCCTGGAACATAAATCAAAAGAAGAAACTGCTCAGTTTCTCTTAAATGAGCACAGATGGTCAAAGTGAGCACTACTTTGTAAGAAAAGCTTTGCCAGAAAAAATAGTGATAAAATACTGTTTACACTATGATAGTGGGCGGTATTTTTTTTTAATTCTGAGAGAGCATATCCTCATTTGAGACATAACCAACAGCCCATTAAAAATTAGAGGCTTTGGATCAGCCTCAAAATCATTGGGCACGAATGGCAATATTAATTATTAACTCTGCAATATTATTCTGTATTTGAGCAACAAGGGTTGAATAGGGAAATGCCAAGAAGAAACCAGACATCTCATCAGCCATATGATTATCGTGATTTGTGACATGGAAGGGAATTGCAGTAAACAGCAGGCAACAAAGAACAGGATATGCTTACTAAACAGCAGGACAAACAAAATATTTGAAACTAGAAAAAGAGCAAAAGAAGAAAGCAGAAGGAACAATTCATTTTTTATAAGTTAATAAACAATGCTGGAGTGAATTTGTATAAAATCCTGAATTTTAGTCTTACATTTTTAGTTGAGTTTAGATATTTCATATCTTAAAGTGTTTATTTTAAATCTTCCTGTAGAGAAAAAAAGACTTATATGAGTAACAATTCTGTATTAGTTAACATTATCGATGCTATTATATGCTTAGTCTATGGGAGCCTACCAATTTGAGAACATTTAATCTCAGCAAATAGAGCTTCAGAGCCATTGTTGAAATATTTCGTGTCAGAAGTGTCATATATTGAATTCCTCTCGTTAGATCCTAAAACCATAGATAAGCAACTGATGGAGGATTTCTTCCTATTCACATACCTTTCACTGCAAATCACTGAGGTTTTTCCTTGTTCTAAATTTGTGTTTAAAAACCACTTTACTGTCTTTTACTCAATCAGTCATCAGTATGCCATCATGTTCCGTATTAATTACCTTATAAATTCACCTTTAAATCATATTCTTCAATATTTACATCTCTTTTCCTTATTCTTCAGGTATTCATTCTTTATATTCCTCTTGTCTCTTTTTAGAAAGATGGCTTCTCACCCAAAGTAAAGTTTTGCAGTTCTCATTTTCGGGTATTTTGTAGGATAAAATGGAAAAGACTTTGCTTTTCAATGCTTTTCCCTATTTTAAGTTTAAAAACTCAGTTGTTTGTGCTATAGTCTGTGCAGTAATCTATAAGCAGCCCATATAGAGTTCTCCTCCCTGAAAAATTTACTGTTTGGTGCTATTGACAGCTTTTTAGATCCTTTCCCTGCAATGCACATGAGAGGGAACCTAAGGCTGCCCCTACCCTGATGTGGAGTCCCAACACCGACTGGAGTGTATTAGCTGACATTTACATTGGTGAAGCTAAGGGATATTGATGGTAGGCTGCCTGCATCCGTTCAACCTGCCCAGAGGATCTCACAGCCCCTTGATAACTATTCCAGGTGGTTTTCCCCCTCTGTAATGCTCTTTGCTTCAACTATACAACTACAATTCAGATTCAACCAAATTCAGCAGCAGCCCTGAGCTCCTGTTCTACATGATCTGAACAGACTTTCTGTGTGTGGCTCATGTGCCTGGCATGATGAGGCTTGGACCTTGTGTCACCACTCAGGTCGCTTGTACCCAATGGAACCAGGCAATCAAGCCATTCTTGACTGAGAAAAGGCAGGGTTGTCCAAGCAACAACATTTCACCTTCCCACCCAGGTATTGGTTGCAGTTTTGTGTCAGAGAGAGAAGTATTCCAGGCAGGATTACATCATCCTGTAGAAATGAGATGACCAGGAATGGGTCCAAAACATCTGGCTATCCTCACCAGTACTCCAAGGTCATAGAAGAGTTCACTAACTGTAGCGGGGCAAGGGGCAGGATATGCCTGGTCTGACACACAGCTCGTATGGCTCCTTGAATCGCAAGGATGCTCAGTCACACTCCAAGCCCCTGTTAATCATCATGAAAATTTCTTACACCATGATAGCTTACACTGGCTGGGTACCTGACACCTGTTTCTGGAACCAAGGTGACTTCACTACCACCAATGCAACTTTGTTTCATTATGAACGACTTCATCTACATGTACACTTCACTTTTAAGTGCTTAGTTAAAATATTCCTGGCAGATACCTGTTTAACCAATCCTTAAAAACTTCTAACAATGCAGACAAGTATTACACAACCTTTTTAAGCAATCTATCTCAGTATTTGACTATCCTTAGAAAGTTTTTCCTAATGTCTAGCCTAAGTCTCCTTTGCTGTGGTTTAAGCCAATTATTTCTTACACTATCCATTACTGATATATTCCCTTCCATTGTGCAGTAGCTTTTTTAATATTTGAAGTCTGTTATTATGCCTCACATCAATCTTCCCTTCTCTAGACCAAACAACTACAATATTTACATCTTTCCTCATCCATTATATTTTCTAGCCTCTGACTATTCTCACTGCTCTTGTCTATCAAACTGACCTACGCCTGTCTTATAGTCCCCTAACTGGAGACAGTGCTCCAGCTAAGGTGGTGCTAATGCTAAGATGAGCAGAAGAATTTCTTCATATGTCTTACAAAAAACATGACTATATAGTCTGGTATTCAGCTTGCCTTCCTTACTACATGCTGTGATGTTGTTGATTCATCTCCAGCTATGATCCACTACAACCTTGGGATCCTTCTCTGCAGAACCACTCGGCAGCCAGTTGTTTCACATCCTGCGTTCATGTAGCTGACGATTCCTGGCTAAATATAGAGCTATTTGCTTTTCCTTACTGAATCACATCCTATTTTTCTCATATCTCCTCTCCAATTTGTCAAGGTCCTGGCTAAATTCTAACCTTGTCCTCTACTGTGCTGTTCCAGCTTGCTGTTGTCTGCAAATGTAATAAAGATGTTCTTCCTTCCATCAATCATGTCATTAATGAAAATGTTGACTAGTGCCAGAAAAGTTGCATAGTCATGGACACAGGACAGAACTTCCTTCTTTATATAAGTGGATTGACAGTCAGCTTCTTTTACTTTCTGTCTAGAATAAATGACTGAGATAAACATTGCTAAACATTGCCAGTATTGACTATGTTATTAGCTGTAAACCATACAAACTCTCCTAGGCAGAATTTTATTTTATACTTGCTTAGCACTTGCACCGTGTCTCAGCACTGAGGCCTCTGAACTAACACTTTGTACCTTTCTTAAACCCATTATCAATATTTGCATACCACACCAGCTGGACATCTCTTCCATTCTTGAGATTTGAATGCCTGTGCGGCTAGTTTGGACATCTAGACTAGACACTCTGCCTATATTTCAAGGAAATATTTTCACTGCTTCCTTTTCTGATTAGGCATGCCTCAACATGCCTAAACCTTCATGTAAACAATTGTGTACTTTTATGTATTAGCTTTTCTCCAGTTATGCTACATTTGCTCTACAAGTTCACAGGTTTCTTCAAATTGTTGCTGGACTGATGAAATTACCTTTCAAAACTAATCAAAGCAGATTAAGCTGCTTTGCTTTTTGTCTGATCTTTTCTAGATCAAAATGTCATCTATTCAGACATTACAACCCTCTATATAATAAAAAAAAAGTTATATTTTTTAATTACAGAATCCAGGACCAAAAGGAATTCCAGTAGTATCTGTAGGAAAGAGTGAATTCTAATTTTCTAAGAACAGCTCTCAGAAAGCTCAGGTAAAAATATTTGGCACTGACAATTTCATTAGATATACTTTCTCCTTTGTCCGTTGCAAAGATTTCCATTCATTATATTTTTTTAGTATTGTGAAGTGAATGTATGTGTATGTATAAATACATAGACAAAGACTTCTGTCTTTTGTTTAAATAATGTCCACCAAGTTTATTGACACTGCGGGCCTCGTGTGCTTCTCTCTGGCTTCTAGATCAATATATGTCTTCATCCCTTGAATCAGTTCAAATTTCATAACTTTATTTTTCATTTACATACTGTACAACATCATCAGACCTTCCCCGTCATTCTGGTTCCTCACCACCACTTCTCCCAGCCTGTCAATGAGCCAGAATTTGATCTAAATAATAGGAACCTTTTCTCCTGCTACTACTATACATTTGTTTTTTCTCATTTGCTGTTCCCAACCTGTTTAGCTGATAGTGACAATTGCACTAGTGTCAGATGATGGCATTCATGTGAGGATTTATACAGCTCTGAAAAAAACATGCAGCTACAAAAAGTACATATCAAACCACCCGAGGATAATCCCAAAGCATAATCAGCAGCTCAGACTACAGCAAGAGCCTACTTCATGATGAAACAGGATGTTAAAATTTTCAACTGCAAGTTTATGGCCCGGAAGACCAAATGTCCAAGATTTTCATCCTACTGAAAGAAGGGCTTTGCCATGATCTGATAAGCAAATAGAACAGATGACTTGCTATTCAGAACCTGGCTGTGGACCAAATCATGATAAGAAGATGGAAGAGACATATGATACTCAGCAGCACATAAAAGTGTAACCAGAGCTTTTTACAGCAGATGGGCTTGGTGCTGAAAGATTCAGAAAAGAAAGGAAGTTTTAAAACAACTAATGACTCCTTCCACTCTTCACAACTTAACATGTCAAGGAATCCATAATGAGATGAACCACACAGGAGTGCAAAGAAACCTGGAGCTGGCAACAGATTTATTTTATTGGCCTCGAGCCACATGAGCAGCAGAGAGGAAATGTCAGACAAGTGAGAATTGTTTCAGAAGAAAGGCTAAAAGTGAGATGGCAGCCAAGCCGTTTCCAAAAGGCAGAGCAAAAGTGGAATTGCTGGAGGGAGTTCAGACAGGTGGGATAATCCCACAGGTGATAGATAGCATTCAAAAAGGAAAATTCTTTTCTTGATTTGACTTTGCAAACTTAGATGGAGAATTTTGAAGCTCAAAGAGCATGCTTCAAAATTATGGAAAAAAAAAAAGAGTGGCATCTTCTGAAAGGATACCTCTGTGACATTTCATGCAAATTCACTGGTTCCTACCACAAAGTCCAAGACAGCCATTACAGGCATACATGCTAGACCCCAGAAAAGAGGGACTACTTAACGTAAATCACTTGGAATACTCTGAGCTCTATTCAGGCTAGCTCCCGCACCTACAATGGAATGGAGTATACAGTTGGAATTTAAAGTCAAGAGAGTATTAGCTGCCATCCGGTGCTGCAGACCCTACGTTGCATACTGAAAAATTCCCCAGTGGCTGAAATACAGGAACCAGGAGTTCTCAGTTTTAAACCCCTGCAGGAAAGGACTTCTAAAAGCCTTATATTGCCTTCATTTCAATTAAAATGTCCAATTCATCAGACTATTCTGCAGCATCACCTGTGAACAAGCTGGAGCTAGGGGAAACTCTCTATGTCCACTGCAGAAACTGTGTTGCTCTGCAGAAGTAAATACAGAGTGTATGCAAGAAACAGAGATATAAAATGGAAAGAGTACTCAGTGATGAGAATACTCTTTGGGAATTCCTGAGTTTTTATGGCATGGGCTTTGCATCAAAGTGTCAGTAAATAAAAGTCACAAAGCACACAGACTGAGAGGGAAAGCAGAAGAGTATCACTTTGCAAAGTTTTACAGTGCTCAAGGCACATCCTAAAATCCTATGCCTTAATATACAGCAGAAGTGTTATTTAACATAAATACTAGCACAGCCTCTCCTCTTTCTTACATCCTGTGACTTGTCAATAGCTGGAAGCTCCAAAGGGAAACTCCAGGTTGGTTTCTTGACTTACCAATGCTGGCTCCCTCCGAAGACATTGCTGAAACTAACAGATTTTCTGCCCCGAGACAAATTACGTTTAGTTGCTAGCAGAAAATATCTATGCCAAATGGGACAGTGTTTTGAAATAATAGAAAGTCAACAGGAAGACAATTAGGCTATTGCGATTATATGGAAGCGTTCTGGATAGATAAAACATGGCCTACCTATAGGTGTTTATGTGAAATGCATGTTGTATTTCTGCTCTTTGTTTATAATACTATAACTGATTTCAATTAATGCTGGCAACATGATGACAATTTATTCAGGCTTATGTGGAGTTTCATGTTGCTTGCTAAGTTCTCTTCTTTTTTTATTTTTTTATTTTATTTTACCTTTAAACACATTCCTTAAAACTTGTTCGAAAGATACAAAAGTAAAAAGACACTGATTTTTCTAAGACTATTACAACCCAAACACTAATACCGAAACCTTTAAACAAGGTATTTTTCTTCATGAGTTCCTGTCCACTGGTGTTCATTTGACCTTTATTAGCATCTTTTCTGGGCTGAAACATACTACGACTAACTATGTTCCCCTTTCTAAGTCGTGTTAATTTCAATAAGAAATTGGTAAGTAAAGAATTCATCAAGGTTGAATTTCTATAGCTCACAAGTTGTATTTAGCATTCCAAAAATATTTGACCTATTCCAGGTCAAATTCACTACATCAGTGCTGTTTAAAAAAAAAAAAAATCCAAAACCAACAACCAAATAAAACCCCTTTAAAAAACAAAACCACAGAAGATTAATGTTGTATATTATACTAATGTATTTCCATCCACTACTTTTACATGAGTTCAAGGTTACCCAAGTTCACTATGAAATTTCACTATCAAAGTTCAATTTTCTTTCATATTGGGAACGGAACCCATAAACAAGAGAGCTTAGATTTTTCCACACCACTAATGAGAAAATTAACAGAAAACAATCCCTGAACTCTGACTTCTGTCCTGCCTAATATTTTCCCAGGCAACACATCTCCTTGAGAGTTCTCCTGAAGACACTTCCTGTCTAACTCTGGCCCAGTGCCAATATTCTTCTTTGTGGAACTGTATTATGTCTGTTAATGAAGTCCAGATAGATTAGATTAATAGCTGGGGGGGAGGGTGTCTTGAATGTTTGTTATATTGTCAAAGAAGCTTTTGGATTGGTTTCATATAATCCATGTGGCTTTAAAAGCCATTTTCCTGTGATTTTCATCCTTTCTTTCAAAATATGATCTAGAACTCAAAATAAAGTTTCTCCTTCTTAAATATAGTTATTTTTATTAATTTCTTTCCTAACAGTTTGCTAAATAGCTTATTAGGCACAGGTGCAGATATTTCTTACATTTGACAAGATCTTGAGAAGCTGGTGACAGCAATCATACTTCTTGTGGGCAAATTCTTACTGTAAAGACAAAGATTGGACGAAATGATTGTACCACAGCTAAAGGTAGTTTCATTTAAATCCTGCAGGAAGTAATAGGAACCACTATACTTGAGGAAGATTTCGTTAGGTTTGAAACAATAGATCTGAGATCACGTGAGATTTAGAAAAACTCTCAAACAAATCTCATAAGACATAATAAAATCACAAGAGTTGGCAACAATCTTGATCCATCTCATAAACTCTTGATAAATATGAACAGATGTAGTGTAATTAAATTGATTGGGAAGTTTATTTCCCAAGAAATCATTCTGAGAATCAGAATTAGATACAGAGCCCTTGAAATCTAATTAATTTTTGAAACAACTCAAAAATACTTCAAAGTTTTTTTGCCCTCTGAGGTTTTTCTCATTATACCTTCCTGTTCTGAAATATTTTTCACTCCCTTGTGACTATATGAAATATTCACTTTGTCAAGATAACGAGGAATAGCTCTTCTAAAGACTAAACAGGGAAGCTGAGTATAAACAGAGTTTTATCTAACACACCAGTGGAAATTTCCCTAAAAATAAGGGAAATAAGTTCGTGCTTTAATCACTTTCAGTTACAGCAACTTTAAATGTAATTCTGGGCAATAGATGGCTAAAAGTCCAGAACTTTTTAAGAAAGAGAAGTTAAAGGTGTAATAAAGAATTAAAACAGAATAGAACCAGAGGAAACCAGGGACAGATTGTTGAAGTCACTGGAGCCTTTTTCTGAAGCCTGCTGTGCTATTGAGATTATCTTAACCAGGATCTGGAAGCCATACACTTTGAGGAACAGACAATAATCCAAAGACAAGCTATTGTAGCATTGTGTAATGTCAAAAGTTGGGAACATTCTTTTACTTAGGTTTCCCAGCAGTTCAGTCATCCTAAGTAAAATGTTATTTACTAAAAACTGCTTTTTGCATTTTTCATATGTTTACCTCTTTCATATGTTTTTGTTACTTTTTTTTTTCTAAAATTGTGCTTCTACAACAACAAAGAGCTACACAAATAGAAACAACTATGTCATCTTGAATTTCATGGAAATATGAATTAGAAAATACGTAGCTGACTGTTGGCTTCCCATATGAGCTAAAAGGCTCATTTGGGCCAATAAAGAAAATTTTTAAAAAGTGAAAAAATTATAGAGATTTTATGTCCTCCAATGTTTCTATGATAGAACAGACCAACATGACTTCTGTCCCGAGCTGGTCTGAAATATGTCAGAAAAATGACTAACGGGAAAAGAAGCTGCCTGTCCACTGAGACACCTCTGAAGTCTAAAACAACAATTCATAGCAATTATATGAAATCACTCCAAGAACTGGCAAAGATGCTGAGCCTCAGTCAGGGTTATTCGAAACCAAAGAAATTTAGGAAAGCCTGTTTATTCAGGGAGGCTGGAAGAAGATCTAAAGAGCATTTTGGTGCTCCAAGAATAATCTTCTTGACTAAATTGAGCCAACAAGGAGAGGTGCCATTCTGGACTTCATTCTCACCAACAAGGAGGGGTTGGTGGGGAATGTCACCCTCAAGGGCAGCCTTGGCTACAGTGATCATGAGATAGTGGATTTTGAGATCATTAGGGTGGCAAGGAGGGCACACAGTAAGCTTGCTACCCTGGACTTCAGGAGAGGAGACTTCAGCCTCTTCAGGAATCTGCTTAATGGAGTACAGTGGGATAAAGTCCTGGAAGGAAGAGGAACCCAAGAATGCTGGATAATATGCAAGGACTACCTCCACCAAGCTCAGGAGCGATGCATTCCAACAAAGAGGAAGTCAAGCAAAAACACCAGAGGCCTGCATGGATGACAAAGAGATCCTGGACAATCTCAAGCAGAAAAAGGAAACCTACAGAGGGTGGAAGCAAGGACAGGCAGCCTTGGAGGAATACAGAGAAATTGTCCGGGCAGCCAGGGATCAGGTTAAGAAAGCTAAAGCCCAGATAGAGTTAAATCTGGCCAGGG
>VYXH01004334.1:0-21870 GCA_013397275.1 Burhinus bistriatus | reverse complement strand
TCCTGTATGTGGGTCGGGGCAAGCCCATGCACAACTACAGGTTGGGCGGAAAATGGATCAAGAGCAGCCCTGAGGAGAGGGACTTGGGGGTGTTGGTGGATGAGAACCTCAACATGAGCTGGCAATGTGCACTTGCATTCCAGAAGGTCAACGGTATCCTGGGCTGCATCAAAAGAACCATGGCCAGCATGTCAAGGGAGGTGATTCTGCCCCTCTACTCCGCTCTCCTGAGACCCCACCTGGAATACTGTGTCCAGCTCTGGAACCCCCAACATAAGAAGCACATGGACCTGTTGAAGTCGGTCCAGAGGAGGGCCACAAAGGTGATCAGAGGGCTGGAGCGCTTCTCCTATGAAGACAGGTTGAGAGAGTTGGGATTGTTCAGCCTGGAGAAGAGAAGGATCCAGGGAGACCTTATAGTGGCCTTCTAGTATCTGAAAGGGGCCTACAAGAAATCTGGAGAGGGACTTTGTACAAGGGCATGTGGTGATAGGACGAGGGATAACGGCTTCAAGCTGGAAGATGGTAGATTTAGAATAGATATTAGGAAGAAATTTTTCACTCTGAGGGTGGTGAGGCACTGGAACAGGTTACCCAGGGAAGTTGTGGAAGCCCCATCCCTGGAAGTGTTCAAGGTAGGTTGGATGAGGCTTTGAGCAATCAGGACTTGTGGGAGGTGTCCTTGCCCATGGCATGGGGGTTGGATCTAGATGACCTTTAAGGTCCCTTTCACCCTAAACCATTCTATGATTCTATTATTCTATGAAATTCAAAGTACTGGTTAATTGAAAGTTCTTCTTTTGAATGATCTTTTAATTATCTTTTAGTCCACCTAGCACACTTATGTGCTGGAGATACCCTGCACACCTACAGCCTTATCTAGTTGACTTGTTATGTTTTATCATCTTTTGCAATGATTTAAACTCCCTCTCCAACACGAAGCTTCAACCCAGAAAGTCATTACCGCAACTGTGTCTCTTGTGCACCCTTACATGTAAGGTGTGTTTACAGCATATTTCTCTGAGATCACCTGAAAAACCCATGATAAGTTTCCACCTTTCAGGTGGCATGGAAAGCTGTTCTTCTTTTAAGACTTTTTTTTTACATATGTGTTCTATTTTGCCTGAACTACTAAACAACAGAGTGTGCTGGAAAAACCCTCACTTTCCATACCTCTTGTTGATGCTGGAATCACGGACAGTCAAAACCACAGTGGCAATGGGTGTTTGACTTAATATTGTAATGACTCAGGAAAGGCAGAGAGGTACAGTTCCAGTCATTGTTCTCTTCAGTGTTTCTGTTTTTATCCAGTGATGATCTGAAGTAAAATGCACAAACAGTTCTGGGCACGTGTCCCAGGAGCCAAGCTTTTCCAAAAGCAGAGTTCTCTAACCACTATGTTACAAAGCTAGTCTGTTCTCCTTGTGCATTCCTGTCTGTACCGTAGCCCAGCATCACCCAGAGTGAGAATTGCTTGCTATGCAAAATGTTGGGTGATGGGTGCATTTCCTGGTCTGAAAGCCAGGTCTCCCACTTTCTGGGCAAGTACTTTAATTGTCAGACCATGTCTAAAAGCTCTTAATTAGATACTGGGATATGGTCACCTAAATCCTGTAAGTGGTTTCACCCTCTGAAGTGTAGTTTTGCTAAGATGCCAAAGTTCATACAAAAGATGAGCTTCAGGTACACCCCTTTTGGGATTTGGGCGGGTGGCTGACCTGACATACTAAAGCACAACAAAAATTAAGGGGGCAATTTCCTCATGTGTAGGAATTAGACCCCCCCATTCATGACAGGTAACAAGAAATATTACCACACCTAGCGACACTTCACGTTTCAGGAATTTCTGTATATCACTATAACCACCAGACTTCATGTCTTAACAATGCCACCATGCAAAACCACATGTGACATTTCCCTCAAAAAAAGGTTTGTCTGGAGATATAACAATAAAACCATACTTAAGAAAGCATCGTAACCACTGGAGAAATGAAAATTAATGCTTATTCACTTGCAATCAATGCCATTTTTAGTTCACGTGGCAGCCAGGTACAATGGCAATACGTTTGAATATAAAATGTGTTACATAGTTAGTGTTACCATACTTCAAATGCAAATTTGTATGTCAAAGTGAATAAAGAAGCTTCACAGATTCATCTCTCCTATGAACTTTGTCATCATTCATTACTGTACATGTTATGACAAAAACTGATTAAATAGTTATGTTAATTGACATTGTCAGCCAGACTCTTAACCGGCATTTTCATCTATCTCTCCCACACTCCATTTTCCACTTGCACATAGCAAGTCTCTGACCCTAGGAGAATCTATTTGTGCCTGTGGTTATGCGGTTACCACACCTAAGCGAAAGAAACATATAAAAAATTTCCTGGATCCATACCAACAATTCTCTTTTGAGAATGTCTGGAAATGGTAATTAAGAGTAGGCCAGAAAAGAATCTTTCATTGTAACAAGTTTGAATTTCACTGTTTCAAATTAAAAAGCCTGCTGGAGACCACAATCACGTCCTTCCAGTAACACTAAAAGAAAGAATGATTAAATGCCCCTTGTTGAGCAAAAAAAGGTTATAATGAAAGCCATGGCCCAAACCAAACTAAAGGAAAACACAAGGGCCAGGAATAAATTAATGAAGCTATTTATATTCATTTGTCAGAAGGAGCTGAGAAGCAGCCAGTGGACAGGAAGAAACTGAGGAGGCTTCAAAACAATCAGTAAGAGTGTAAACTTGAAAGAAAATAAGACAAAGCGGGAAAAGGAGTTTCTTGGGTAGAGCACTTGGGTAGAAAGTTAGGCTGAGAAAGCAAAGCAAAGGAATTCCCCTAGGTGTCTTACTCTTACTGTGTTCTGGAAAACATAATTTTGTGTATGGGACTTGGTAACATCGCATGAAAGAAACTAGTAATTCTAACGTAAATTTGTCTTAATAAAAACAATAAACAAAGACCCAAATATTGGCCAGTTTCTTGGGCCAAGTAAATGACAATGTAATGTAGTTCTGGGAGTTTACTTTGTATTTCCTCTCCTGATTCCTCAACCTGATATGACTGCCCAATCTCAAAGTAACTTTTTGACAAGTGTGTGTCTCATGAATATGTCCTCCTGTCATTGTTCCACAGATTAAGTGGAGGCACAATACTCTTCTCATCTCCTCTGCTTCAGCTCCCAGGGAGAAGGCATGGAACAGAGATTTGAACTATGTAGCTGCATCAGCCTGAAGTGAAAGATGACAAAGGAGATTAGATAGCTACAGAAAGGGTTTCTCTGCACATCTGTTATTAAGAGAGGAAAGGAGTGAACAGGAACTTTTCCACTTAATGTTTTCACTTCAAGGGACTGAAATGAAGATGAGTCCTTCTTTCTGTTCTTGAATAACATGAACAGTTAAAGACCTCCTCCTGCTCCCATGAAATTCATGAAGCTCCCATAGAATTTGGTTGTCGAAGATCAAGTTGTCAGTGCCTGACAAGACCCAGAATTTGGAAAATTGCCATTTAACAAGATATAAAATGCCACTGATGATGATGATGCTGATGCTGATGAATTGCATCTAGGGGACGAGCCCAGTACCTGGAGTTTGTCCTCTTTGTGCCTAGCACTTTACCCTGTCCTTGTAAAAGCTTCAACCCCTCCTAGGCAAGTGTTATCCACACATAAATGGAGTTACTTTGCATCCATCACTATAAATACAGTTGTTGATTTTCCTGTAAGAAAATGTTCCCAATCAGTTCAAGTTTCACAATGCGCTAACAATAATTGCTTTTGCCTACGCTGGGCATCCAGTTTACAGCAATGTCATGTAGACCATATTTCATTACTTGTGTGTGAGATGTCATTCTTGTATGAGGCTGTTAAAAAGTTTATTAGACCATCTTATTGTCCCCACCCTCTTCCTTAGATGCTATACAAATGAACTAGTCAAAGGATCATTTACTTGGGTGTGGCTTGCTGGCAATAGAACTATACTAGCTGTTTCTTGCAATCTTGTTGTGCTGTAAGGTCATCTCAGTGTTCAGAAATCAGTTGCACCAACACCTTTCTGGACAATGAAGTTTAGAAAATCAACCAGATTCTTTGGTTCTATTTTTAAAGTCCTATATACGCCCTTCTCAGTTCTCAGGATCTACTCCATCATTTTATAATTCTTAAGAGATTGCCTTGGATAGTTCTTTAAATGTTGTTGGGTCTTTATCTCATGATATCTATAAAATTGCTAGTCCAAAATGCACTTTGACTAAATTGAAACACAGCAAATTATATTGTATTTATTGCAAAGGAGTATTTGAAAGAGAGGATGGAAGTGACTGTGACAAGAACAGAACCCTCTGGGAGTAATCACCTGCACCAGTCATCACCACCATTAGCAGACTTATTACTTGATTCAGTTATTTGTGCTTTCTATAATTAAACAAAATAACAGCTTATTGCATAAGCATAAGGCACTGCCTTTGTATATGCTATTTGGGTAAAAAGCAAAATAAAAAAAGAATTTGAAGCTGATTTTGGAACAGGTGTTAAGTTTCTTGTGAAGTTCAACTCCAGTGTTGGTTCTGTTTAAAGAGTCAAGGCCTATCACATAATTTCTATTTCTTAATTATTATTGTCACAATTGTCAAATTGAGGATGTTAGGTTGTGGGCCTGTGTCCTGGTTTGAGGTAAAACAGGACCAATTTTGTTCAGTAACTTTACTTTTTAGCTAGGCCTCTTCTAACTGCTGAAATTAACGGCATGTTGTGCGGAAAACTGTTCGCTCTCAGAGTGATAAGACCCATGTTTATAGTTAATACCAAGGAATGGGATGCAGAGAGGCCTTTGCTTATACTTATTGCTATAACAACCAAGGCCAGCCAACTTTGTTACTTGCCCCGTTGGAGGGACAGAAGCAGAAAGGAGTAGAGGAGTCACACTTGCGGGGAGGAGCAGACAGGACAGGTGACCCAAACCTGACCAACAGGGTATTCCATCCCATCTGCCTCATGCTCAGTATAAAAGCTGAGGGATCAAAGGGTCAGCTCTCTTTCTTCAATGGCCGGCATCTGAGGAGGACTCTGTCTCTGTGTCTGCCTTTAATCCCAATCCTGAATCCAGATCCAGAATCCAGTTCCTATCTGTTGCTGAATCCAGTCTGGGACTTCCCCAGTGCCTGGTGGTGATGTGATTGTCATCCTGGCAGCTTGATATGGTTTTGTATATATTTCATTATTTTCTTTATATTATTTTATTATGAATATTTCATTAAAGTAGTTTAGTTCCTTCTAAACTCTTAAGTCTCTCTTTCTCTCTCTCTCCTGCCTCCCTTCGGAAGCAGAGCAGGAGAGAGAGAGCATCTGTCGTTCCACCGGATTGGGCCAATCTGGCCCAAACCACAACAGCCTGTATAAGTAGGAATACCATGGTACAATACAATAACGGAAGACAGGAAGGCCTGGGGGAGAAAATAATCGTTTCAGCTGGTATTTAGGTTGGCAGTAATATGCCCATGATATGATGATCACGTTTACTACTTCATGGACAATTAGAAATTCCTGATCAAAGACAAGTCTATACCACAAAAATGTGACTGCTTGCATCTCAGCTGAGATGATAGACAGTTCATTTTATTAAGCTGTTCTGTGCTTTTCATCCAACAACAAATTAAATTTGGCTTTAATAATTATAGGTTCCTGCAGATCATTTATCTTGGTATGCTGTGAAAATTATCCTTTGAAGGTAAGTAAGTTAATTAAATTCCCTGCTCAGCAAGCATTCAGTCAACATTTTCTTCCAGCTTGTTCTTACTTGTGGTCAGGAGGAAACCCATCAGGGTTAAATTTGAAGATTCATCTGCTAATTACTCTTTCAACCAAAGTAGTGACTTATTATGAATCCTCTTTCTTTCTCTGTACAAAAGCAACCATTTTTCCAAACAAAAGTACATGTGATCAAGTCTCAGTTGATACAAATTCTTTTTATACCATAAACTTCCCCTAAGTTTTGGCAACGAGTCAGAGTATGTGTTGTTGAACTGAGTTTGCTGTTGAAGTCACTTTATTCCATTATTTCATTAGATAAAGGTCATTCGTAACTCCACATAACTTTTATATGGTGGTTTTTTATCTCTGCCTATCTGGTAAAGTTCTAAATGATGGTATCAGCCAAAAATGGAAAGCACCTTTCCTAAGATACCACTGCTTTTCTTCATATGCCTTCAAATGTAACTGGCCAATTACCTCTAAGACAAAGATGAGAAATCAGTCTCCACATCTTAAAAGTAGGAATCCAATTGATTTTATTCTTTTCCTTATTGTCTACCATTTAACTTCCCTTGGGCCAAAGGCAAAGACATGTATAGAGATGAAGGGTTGAGTATCTCTTGCTGGAGCCCTCCTTCTCAATGACTACTTAAGCAGGATTCAGCCATGCCACATCTGCATCTAAAGCCATTTTAGACCACCAGAAGTGTCCCATGTAGCAACCAGCTCCACTCCAGAAGGACACAAGCCTCCCCTCTACCCCTTTGTGTCATAGGTGCTAGCTCCATCTCCCTTACAGCTGTACTGGTGGTAAGAAATTGAGTTGGTTACAACATGCTGAGTTACAATATGGCATCTCATCTGTCTAACCTGAGAACCTAATTTATGTCTTAAACTGGGCAGAAAACACCTATATTTCCTATTCAGGCAATAGAGATAGATAGATAGAGCTCTTGAAGGACTACTGTATATCTCTGCATAAGCACCTAAGGTACAGAGGCTGCAATCTACCCTAAGTTTATAAAATAAGACTATTTTCTCACTTCAGGACACTTGTAAGCAGATGGAGGCAACAATATGTTTTAAAAAATGTCAGAACCTCAAAACATTTATTTGAAAAGCAGAACTTGTTGGTTTTCATTCACTTGGGGCAATATGTCCTCCAGTAGTGACGTCAAACTGTTAAAGATGTGTTAAAGGACAGAATGCATCAAAGGCAAGCTTCTGCTATAGCCATTTGAGGAATAGTTTCCCCAAAAACATATTCTCACAAAGTGTGAGGTAGAATAGCATTGTCCAATATTCATTTCATTCTCATTCTGGCCACATCAGTATCAAATGAAGTATTTAAATAACACAGAGAAGTAAAATATCTTTATGTGCATATATAATGCAGAATTTTACTTCCATTTTATTGCCGCATGTGACCTTTAATTTCCTCAGTTGCACAGGGGTTTTTTTACCATTTATTCAGCAATTCAGCTCTGGCACTGAGTGACATGATAGCACATCAGAAAATTCCTACAACTTAATTTTATAACTCTGTAGCAATGCTTTTTTATCTTGATCAGTTCTATTTCCATCAAGCGAGAGAGTAGGCACCCAAGAAAAAATAACCTCATCTGATGAATGTGAATTACTTCCACCAGCAAGTACTCAAAAATGGGACCTTAATTGAAGAAACAGTCACAGAATTTTTTAACCAACCTTAAGAAATTCCATAATGTGTGAAATTTGAATGTACTAAAACCTAAATACATGACTCTGAACTGAGACATCCAGATTTAGCAAAGTACTTGTTTCTTTCTGCTGGCCAAAACTCTAATGCCTCTTTAGTGCCAATAATTTTTAAAGTGTATTCTTCTACATTTTAAAGTGGGAAACCATTATCCTTCTTCCCCCTGTCCCTGGTCTACCCCATATTGAACAAATAATCAATTTCTGCTAAAATTTTGCTTTAAATTAAAAAAAAAAAAAAAGTACAAATCATCATTTTATAGTGGGGGGGAGTTTATATGCCAAAATAGTCTTCCCATTAAAATTTCTAAGATGTTTGTTACTGGATTTTTTGCAATATGATGAATTTCTGCTAGAAAAACAACAGTGATCAGAAAGTATTGTATTTGCCCTATAATTACTGACTCTTTGTCAAAAGCTTGGTATTTATTTAAAGCTTACACCACATAATTTAGAAAACAGGTTCTTTCAGAGATAACTTTCCATTTCACAGGGCCTATTTGGCATTGTATCACAGCGTCCCTCAAATTTTTGTCTGACAAGACTCATACATGCCATCATTATTATTTAACTAATGGATAGTTGAGTCACAAGCAGCCCTTGGGCACAGCACAGGTCTTAGTCATGGTCTGACAGTGATATCCCAGGTATATTGGTGTCCTGTCCTCTACCTTGACAAATTACAACCACATTGTAATTTTGGACTGGTAGGAATTTACATATACAGACATCTTTTCAGACTTATTTTGCGAGGATATGCTATATTGCTTGCACCAATTCTCAGTGATCAGAGAGTTTCTCTACTATGTCCAAGGAGCAAAGTCTCTATCTCTCTTGCTGTTCCCAGCGCAGAGTTTTGAAGAAGTTTGCTGAACTCATACATTCTAATTGAGTTTTAAAGATAAAATACTACCGTAAGAAATAAATAAGTCACAAAAAATAAAGGACAGAGGAAAAAAATCCAGAAATGCTGAGCTTATGCAGAGCTGGCTCATACTCAAAAAAAACAGTATTCCCAAGTGTTTGAGATATTATTGCAGAAACTCTTGTAATCATATCCTTGATTTCTTATATCCTCGAAAGGATGATGGAAAGAAGTAGGTTATTAAATATAAGAGCATTTCTGCTAAAACATGGCTAGGCAGATGTTAAAAGCTATAGACCTGATAGAGAAAATATGCAAGAGACAGTAGCACTAACTTTACACCAATTAACTGCTACCACATTTCCAGTTATTTCCAATAACAAATGAACTATATTGTATAGGAATTTGTTATGCTTTTTTTATTAAAGATGTGTTCGTTTATTTCTTTTTGTTAATAATTACATACAGATTTCATTTACATTTGGAAAAACAGCTCTTAAGTTTTCAAAATTCAGTTTTGACAAAATATTTGATGACAATGGCCCATCCAAAAAATTTTGTGCTATCATGTGTTCTTTCCTCAAAAGGTGTTTTATTTTTGTGGTTGCAATTATCTAACTCCTTAGTTATCTTCATTTCTAAGGATGGACTGTTGGCAATGTTTTTCACTGCAGGGTTTCATTTTTGTTTTGGCTGTAATTTGTACAGCAACTTGGCATCTTTTCAGATCAGTTAGAAAAGCAGCACTAAGCACAGTATACACATCCAGAAAAGTTTAAACAAAATAAAAAAAAATGTAATTTTACAGATAAATAAATCAATGTGGAAAAAAAAAAAAAAGTCCAAGTCACAGAACAAACTGAAGTGGATGTCTTTTCTGGTAATAGGTCCTCTTTATCTGCTGGAACCACAGAAATCTCAGTGACTATACCAATGACCGTATCAGACTCTATCTGATAGGAGTGCTCCAAGAGCGCTGTCAGCATAAAATTAATCCATCTCCTTACTCCAGCTGAGCTGCAGAGAGCCCTCTAGGGCATGTAGGACCCTACATGCCCAGGTGTGTGAAGCCATGCAGGCTGTATGAGCTGTGCACTAGATGCCTGCAAGGCAGTCATGAGTCAGAAGACAAAGATTTATTGATGAGACTTCCCAAGATGTCTTACTCTGGCACAGACATAGCCAAAGGTTGTAAGAGCCCTTCCATATCTAGATGCTGTCTACACATGTCCTGGGGGAGGTGGGTATGCATTTTGGCATGACCCTCAGCTGGGTAATTCTGTGATCTTCAGTTTGAAGACAGACAAGTGTGGAGGCATCAAAATAGTGAACTCTCTACATTAGTCCCTCCCTGATTCCCAGTAGAGTGGAAGGTATGAGAGCTGAAATGCAGTGTCAAGAAATGGCCAAGTTGGTAGTTCAAGAGAGACCCAGGAAACTCCTAACAGAGGTGTAATTCAATCTATCTCTTATTTTTAACACATGTGAAAATCTTCAAAATTGGAAATAACTGCTGCTCTGAATAGAGTGGCTTCTGCAGGGAAGCAAAACACACCACTCATTAGTATGCATGAAACCGTGAAATTTTTTATTTGCTGGTGAAAAGGCAAAGATAGGTCAATACTGACATAGTAGACATTGATATTTGAGTGCAAGAGGTGAATTGCTACTGGAAACCTTATCAATAACGTTTACGAGTCTGGGATTGCTTACAGAATTCATAGCCTCATAGAATCATAGAATGGTTAGAGTTGGAAGGGACCTTAAAGATCATCTAGTTCCAATTCCCCTGCCACAGGCAGGGACACCTCCCACTAGATCAGGTTGCTCAAAACCCCATCCAACCTGGCCTTTAACACTTCCAGGGATGGGGCCTCCACAGCTTCTCTGACCAGCCTGTTCCAGTGTCTCACCACCCTCAGAGTAAAGAATTTCTTCCTAATATCTATTCTAAATCTGCCCTCTTTCAGTTTAGAACTATTACCCCTCATCCTATCACTACGCTCCCTGATAAAGAATTCCTCCCCATCTTTCCTGTAGGCCCCCTTATAGTAGGCCACTATAAGGTCTACCTGGGGCCTTCCCTCCTCCAGGCTGATCAACCCAAACTCTCTCAGTCTGTCTTCATAGGAGAGGTGCTCCAGCCCTCTGATCATCTTTGTAGCCCTCCTCTGGACTCGCTGAAACAGGTCCATGTTGATTCAGCCTGTTGTGTCAGGAAAATGAAATACCATTTATCCCTAAATATCCCTGTCCATTTTCAGTATAAATGGCACAGTTCCTGGGTCTGTAAGGCAGATATCGGTAACTATATGTAATACCTGGATTAATGCTGGCTGGCATATCCTCAGAGGGCTTAGAATAAAAATAGCATGCCATCTGGACATGGTCCTGAGCAACTGACTAGGTAGCTCTGCTTGAGCAGTTGAATTGGACAAGACGACTTCCAGAAGTCCCTTCCAATCTCAAGCATTCTGTGACTCTGTGAACATCTCAAAAGTTATCACTTTGAGCTTCGTAGGACCTGCAGGGTTATTGCTAAAACCGAGTATGATTCATTTACCATCACACAATGACCAAAGAGATTTGCTTTGCTAAGGTCACATGTGTGTAAGGGTGTAGAAATGAGAAAATAAGCAATATCCATCAGCTGAGCTTTTGTATTTGACTTGGTCAACTTTACACTTTCCTGGGCACATTAATTACCTAGCCAACACTGTTATCACTGCCTTGGGAAGAACAAGGGAGCTCTGAGAAAGAGAGGCCACAGAAAATAAGACCTATGGGGACGTCGAGAAATCATCTAGTTCATTCCTCTTCTCTAAAGGAGGATCAACAATGCAGTATCATTCTTAAATGGAGTTCACCTATTCTCTTTTTAAACCTTGAAGCTACCACAACTTCACTATGCTCTATTCAACAGTATATCGCTGTTGTTTCCTTTTCTCTCCCTAATATCAACTTAAATCTTTGTCTTCAGTGTTTACCTCACCGCCTCTTGTCCTAACGCATCTGGCATGAGGAACAGTGTATTCCCTACCCTATATTAGTGATCTTCTAGCCTTTGCCTCTCTAAACATCCCACAGTCCATGAATTCTTCTTCATAGGCTATGTTTTTTCAGATGCTTATCACTTTCACTTCTTTCTTCTGGGTTTTCTTGAGCTGATCCACCTCTTTCTTGAAGTGCAGGGTCCAGAAGTGAACATGGTGTTCCAGTAGAGACTCTTGTGGTACCTATATAATGGAAGGATTATTTCGCATTTCATATATGCGATATTACTGCTTATACCTTCCTGCTTGGTATTTGCTTTTTCCAGATCTGCATGATATTGCAGATTCATAGTCAATGCATCTTCAAACTGTGTGGTAGTTACTCTCTAATTTCAGTATTTTCCACTTGTTTTAACCACAACAGTAAACTCTTTTTTGCCAATTTTCCAACCTCTAAAGGACTTTTGGGATGCTGACTCTCCTTGACTGGATTAGACTTCATCCCAAAATGTCAAATAAAGTTTAGATGAGATGAACCTAATTAAACTCTTTACAATTATCCCTAGTGAACAGCATCCTTTTTCAGAAAGTATCTCTAGTAACATCAGTTAATTCTAAGTTCTCACCCTGTCCTACAGAGTTCTTTAGCTTCGCGCATTTTGGCATAATTTCTGGTTTTAAAAAACATATATGTTATTCAAACACAAAACTTGACAGTAAGTAATGAAATGTGAATAGCTTTGGGCACAGGAAAAACTCAGTCCATACATTCTTCCATTTGGACACTGGACCAATGACAGCTATTCTGTGTGTGTTTCTTCCAGCCAGTTTTGCACCACCTTCTGATTATTTCCTATTGACCACGCTTCCTTCATTGCCGAAGCAAATACTATGAAACAGTGCAAAAACTGTTAATAAAGCCAGGTAATATCACACTTACCTCTTGTTTCCTATCCACAAGGGCTGTTATCCTTTCCCAGCATGAAACTAAATGGATTTAAAATAATTTGTTTTTGATAAATCCATTTTGGTTCTAGTGTTGATCCAAGGCCTAAATAACTGAGACACTATGCCTTGCATTTCCAGTTCAAAATGGTCACGTTTGGTGGAAGGGGTCCAATACTAGCTATACCAAACTTACAGGTATGAAATGCAGCCCAGCTGTGTCTGCATCTCCCTTGCTGTGAATTCAGTATCCTTCACTGCACGTATACTATAAAGCCTGGAGGGCTCTCACCTTGGTGTCTCTCTCCAACCACTTTCTGCACATCATGTCCCCAGCTTTTTTTTCCTGCCTCTTCATGCCTGCCTGCATGCAAAGACAAGGCAGGATCCTGGTTGGAAGGAGGCTGGAGTGTGGTCCAGTAGGTGTCCCACCCTTGCAGATCGGGGGATTGGCACAGTGTAGCTTCTCACACCAGCAATCCTCTCTTGTGGTCAGACATAGTCACCGCTCACAGGGTGCAGGCGACTATTCAGTCATTCTGACTCGTTGACCTGCCCTGGTATGTGCAGCACCACACACTTGCAGAAATCATGGCCAGGGCGTCCGAATTTCTCACTATGACCTGGTGCCACATATTCATCATTTTCTTATCTTCTAAGCGTTTGTATCCAGAAATAAAAATGATGATGACTGGTCTATAGCTCTTTGGGGCTTTTCCCACATTTCTCTTCTTGAAGAAAGACATCACAAGATCCTTTCTTCATCTTTGTATAACTTCAACCTCTTTTCACAGTGTTTCAAAGGAAATCATTAATGCCTCCGCAGTCATGGTTCTCACCTGGTGCAAGAATGCCAATATGGAAACTCCTAAGGCAGGAAGAAACAGACAGCATAGATTTATCACAAGCGATGTCATTATAAATAATTCCTTAGAGTAAGCACACCATCTGCTTTTCTGTGCTCCGCCAGCTTTTATAGCTCTGATGGGAGAGGCTGCCAAGACAAATCTTGGCAGGCCCCACTGGTACCTGGTAGGGTGCCAGCCAACAAAGTTTGTCAGCTCAATTGAATTTCTTTCTTTGACAGGATAACTGGCTTATAGGGTAAGATAACTGGCTTACAGGGTAGACAGGAAGCAGTAGATATGATATGATATGATATGATATGATATGATATGATATGATATGATATGATATGTCTGGCTATAATAAGCTTGTGATAGTGCCTCACATGACATCCTCATAAACAAACAATGGAAATATGGTCTAGAGTGGTTGTTCGCAAACTAGATTCAGAACCCTACTTAGAGTCAGGACTGTTGTTAGACTACAAGCTCAACCAAAATGCAGTTCTTTAAGCAAGTGTTTGGGTTGCACAAAATTATCAGTCTGTAAGTAGTCTCTCACAACCAGAATAAGTTTGCACATCACTAGCTAAAACAAAGTCACAACAGACTAAGTGAGTAAGCAGTTGAAAAACTAAATTGAAATAGTTGTTGTCAAGGGCTCACTACCAGACCAAAAGCACTTAGCAAGTGTGTTTCAAAAAAAGTTGTACCTAACTAGGTCAAATCTTATCTTTATACAAAATATTATAAATTCTCATAGAAATATAATTAAAATCTGGTGTGTGTTATTATTTATTATATGCTATTTATTATATATTGTTATATGTAATATTCAATATTTACATAAGTGGATTGAATACCAAGGCAGATAATTCATTTATGAACTAGACAGTTGCAAACAAAGTACATAAGAATCATTAACAAGTGTCACACATAAGACAAATGAGGTAATGATACTTCTCTAGGCTTTGAATCTTTGTATTTAAAATTTTCATTCAATTTTTTATTGCATGAATTGTAGCGATTTTCCAAAAAGTTGCAAACACTGCACTAGTTTGAAGCAGAAGCCCCTTAGTCAAATTTATTTAGACCTTGAAATCTAAATAAAATCATGGTAAGATAAGGAAAAGCAATAGAAAAAAGAAAAGTAGAGGACGGACTGAAGGAAGGAGCACAGAATGAAAATAAACTGCCTTAACATTTTTTCTCACTGTTTTCTCTTGAGAGGAGGAAACAACATGTTGACAAATAGCCATCGTGTAGGATGTCTCTAAATTGTAGTGTGTGTATTTATTCGTTATTCATATATATATGTCACTAAATAACCTTCATTCCTTTGGGTTTCTAAATGCAGGAAATAAGGATGCAAACAAGAAGACAGATAGAGAGCAGCTTTAATTATTAAAAAATCAACGTTACCTTCCTAGACATTATCAAACTTTTCCATGGTATTCATAATTGAACTAAGGCATTGTTCACCTGACAGATATTTACAAATCTTATTTCCTCAGGTCCCTTCTTTCAGTAGTCTTTGGATATCTGCCACAATTACTCTTTCATGGGAGCATCATCTGCCACTGCTTTCTCATCCTCATATCTGTTCTTTTCAAGCACAGGTGCTTTCCCAAGTCCCATTCATGCCGTCACTCTGCTTGTGAGCCCTCAGCAAACAATGAGGCAATTCAGAAAGAGAGGAGGATTTAGACACCTGAGTGTGTTAAACATTTCCACTTACCTAGCAAGTCACAACAATTCATTGATGAATATACAGCTTGAGTTTTTTTCAGTCATAAATGATGGCTTACATTACTGGTATTCTTACAGTTCTTGTCTCAGTAACATCATAAGACAAACAGGACACTGAGCAAATAAAAGGCATAGCGGAAGAAATAAGGCCTCGGATTTGAGAGCTCTGTAGAATAAATACTCCATTTGCCTGTTCTGTGATGCCTTCTTAATGTCTCCAGAAAGAATTTTGCTTAAAGTACACCTTAAAAAATTAAATCTAGAGATTAGTCAGGAAAGGATTGTGTTCATCCAGTACCTACCAGTACTGGAAAAGATAAAAACTAGATAGTCTACTAGGTCTTTATACTGTCTGCTTTCAATCATACATTTCTCCACTATGTTATTTAAGAGTCAGTTGGTACTACAGGACGACACCATAAATCATCCCCAATGTCTTGTGGAAACACTGTTATTTTCTGGAAATAAAACACCCTCCACATTTCAAATCCAATTTGAGTAAATTTGTTAATGTTGGGGAACAAATATGAGTACCCTCTGTACCAGCTTAGACATCCTCCTTTGGAAAGTATATCCAGGGACATAAATTTTAAAGCTCCCATATTTTGTGAATATAGCTCTATAAACCATTTGGCATGGTTGGCATGCCAGGAAAAGGTCAAAAGTTACAAGTCCAAACATAAAAACTAACAAGAGAGCCTATAGAGTTCATTAAAAGTCAATCCTATCCCTGCACACAGGATCAAATATTTGCTTTTTTTTGGTTTTATTGAATGAGAAAATGCATTTCTCATAACTGTAACAATTGTTTTTAACACGAATCAAAGTACCGAGCACTTCCACATATGAGCTCGTACTAAATAAAGATGAGGCACAAAATAAAATTGTTTCTGTTTTTCCTTCATGCATTACCTCTAACTACACAGGCCTGTCCCTTGTGCTTCAGTAGCGCTGATGCTACCAGCCCCCAGGCAGAGGGAAGTGATCCTTGGCAGACAGTACCTAGGTCAGATTCTTCCCTTGATTTCATATTCTGGGGCTGTCAGCTCAAGAGTCTGGGCAGGTTTTGTACACAAAAATGAGGTCTCTCAGGACCCTCTTTAGCCTGTGTTCTAATGTCAAAAAGGTTACCATCTCCGTCTAGAAATAATGTAGTCAAGTGACAGCATTTGTTCTAGCCAATTTGTTTGGCTGTGGCAGAAGTGACAAGAGAGCATGAAAAAGTCAATTTAAGCAAGAGTACTGAGCCCTGATATACACTGAGCATGAGCTCTGAAAATATATTAAAAAAAAAAAAAAACAAAAAACCCAACCTAAGTAAAGAGAGCTTCGGGGGGGGGCAGGGGGGGGAGAAAAGTAGGAAAATTACCAAAGTCAACAAATCTGAGTTCTGAAAATAGAAAGAGCAAAGCAAATGTACATTAAGGGCTTAGAATGATAAGGACATCCATCCCCCAATGAAGAAAGGACCAAGGTGTAGAAGAGAAAAGCGGAGGGAAATTTCCCTGATAGGTTTGTAATTTGTTTGTTTTCAACTAGAAAATGACCAAGGACTTTTTTTGTGGAAGAAAATACATCTTTACACTATTCTAAATAATTTCCTAGGAATATTTCCACCATTTTAACTACGGATCATTCAATACATGCACAGATAACACTTGGCATATCCCATCAACATGCCTGGGAACTGATAGAAAGCTGGCTGGTTTAGGCGGAGCTATGTGACTTTGCAGGGACTGCAGAGCAAAATTAAGGGCTGTGCAGTTATGCTGCTGCTGTTTCTTCTTGTCCACACAAAACCTTAGACTGCTCTGAAAGCTCTGAAACACCTTGCTAAGTGTTGCCAAGCTCAACTGTTATCTACTGGATGCTTTGTATCCAGATATGTTTTACTAAAAATCACACAGCTGGTGACTGAAGATGTCCCTGCTCATTGAAGGGCTGGGTGGACTAGATGACCTTTAAAGGTCCCTTCCAACACAAACTGTTCTATGATTCTATGTTCCTCCAAATTTACACCAGTAAGAGGAAGCCACCAGAATGGAAAATTCCAGTCCAGATAGGGAAATCTTCCATCACAACAAGCGTGTTTTAAGAAGAAACCATTTTGAATGCTGATTACACCACTCTTCCTGCCTTCCCAACATCACAGTATTATTTATCTCAATACTTTTGAGACAGAGAGAGAGGGTTTCAATGCAATGCTCTTTATGTGTGGACATGCACATACCTTTCCTTTTAGTGAAGGAATTCAGGTAATCATAGAATCATAGAATAGTTTGGGTCAGAAAGGACCTTTAAAGGTTATCTAGTCCAACTCCCCTTCAATGAGCAGGGATATGCCCAACTAGATCAGGTTGCTCAGAGCCCCATCCAATGTTACTTTGAATATTTCCAGGGATGGGGCATCTACCACCTCTCTGGGCAAGTTGTGCCTGTGTTTCGCCACCCTCACAGTAAAAAATTTCTTGCTTATATCTAGTCTAAATCTTTCCTCTTTTAGTTTAAAACCATTACCTCTTGTCCTATTGCAACAGGTCCTGCTAAAAGTTTGTCCCCATCTTTCCTGAAGGCCCCCTGTAAGTACTGAAAGGCCACAATAAGGTCTCCCCAGAGCCTTCTCTTCTCCAGGCTGAATAACCCCAACTCTCTCAACCTTTCCTCATAGGAGAGGTGCTCCATCCCTCTGATCATTTTTGGGGCCCTCATCTGGACCTGGTCTGACAGGTCCATATCTTTCCTGTGCTGAGGCCTCAGAGCTGGATGCACTACTCCAGGTTGGGTCTTGCCAGAGTGGAGTAGAGAGGCAGAATCACCTCCCTCGACCTGCTGGTCATGCTTCTTTTGATGCAGCCCAGGACATGGTTGGCCTTCTGGGCTGTGAGCGCACATTGTCGGCTCATGTCCAACTTTTCATCCACCAGTACTCGCAAGTCCTTCTCAGCAGGGCTGCTTTCAATCCCTTCATCCCCCAGCCTGCACTGATACCGGGGGTTGCCCCAATCCAGGTGCAGGACTTTGCACTTGGCCTTGTTGAACCTCATGAGCTTCACATGGTCCAACTTCTCAAGCTTTTCCAGGTCCCATTGGATGGCATCCCTTCCCTCAAGCATGTCAACCACACCATTCAGCTTGGTGTCGTCTGCAAACTTGCTGAGGGTGCACTTGATCCTACTATGTCATTAATGAAGATATGAAACAGTACTGGTCCCAATATAGACCCCTGAGGGACACCACTTATCACCAATCTCCATCTGGATATTGAGCCATTGACCACTACCCTCCAGATGTGACCATCCAACCAATTCCTCATCCACTGAACAGTCCACCCATTAAACCTATATCTCTCCAATTTAAAGAGAAGTATGTTGTGGGGGACAGTGTCAAAAGACTTAGAGAATTCCAGATAGATGACATCCATAGCCCTTGCCTTGTCCACTGATCTAGTCACTCCATCATAGAAGGCTACTAGTATGGTCAGGCAGGACTCGGCCCTGATGAAACCATGCTGGCTGTCTCAAATCACCTCCCTGTGCTCCATGTGCCTTAGCACAGCTTCTAGCAGGATCTGTTCCATGATCTTCCCAGGCGCAGAGGTAAGGCTCACAGGTCGGTAGTTCCCAGGATCGTCCTTTCTACCATTTTTAAAAATGGGAGCAATGTTTCCCTTTTTCTACTCACCAAGGACTTCATCTGACTGCCATGACTTTTCAAATATCATGGAGAGTGGCTTGGCAACTACATCAGCCAGTTCCCTCAGGACTCTGGGATGTATCTTGTCAGGTCCCATAGACTTCTGTATTTTCAGGTTCCTCAGGTGGTCACGAACCTGAAATTCCTCAGATCCTGCCATTCTGTCAAATGAAGCTGTTGAGCTTTTCCTCTTTCTTATTCTTTTTCTTTTTCTATTTCTTTTTCTCTTTTTTCACCTTTTTTTCACCTCATCCATTGCATATATTTCATTATGAAATAGTGTCTAGATAACATAAGTCTAGTTCTCCTATCAAAGAGTGAGAAGTACTAAGTCTCAGGCTCTTTGGTGTATTTTGGGATCAAAGATGCCATTTGATCTCCTTTGGTAAATTAAGTGGAGAAGAATGACCAATGAATCATCAGTGAAAAAACGTCTGTGGTCACATCCCCTCTGTTCCTATTGCAGATCAGCCCAGTCACAGCCGTGCAGCTGGACCATGCTCCTAGGAACAGCACCAGAGCCCAGGCTGGGTCCTGGGACAGTTCGGCACACCCTGCACTTTGTAAGGAGGTACTTGCAGGGATACACAAGGGCATTCCCATTGCATGTGCTGCTGGTGACAGAAATCAGCCATTAGCTGATTCTTGTTTGGTTGGCGTTTCTTTGTTGAGAAGAAGGAAAAATGAAGTGGGCATCTGTTTGAACAAGAAATAGCTCCAGATGTAGCAAGGAGACCAGGAAAAAAAAAAAAAAAAATGATTGAAAGTAACTATTTGCTGCTAGCAACAAAATAAAAGATTCCCTTCCAAATACATTTCCAGCAGAGCAAGTACGAGTTGTCAACATGACTCATATTCATAGAAGTTGGATGTGATTTTCTGCTTTTAGATCTAAAAGTATCACCCTCCCAGTTTTCAAAAAGCAATATGAGGGGATCCACAAATCCCATGAGCTGGTACTGCCAGTCCCAGCCCCATCAGGCACCATGTACATGAAACTAACCTGCTTAGAGATTAGGTACAAAATGTTCTTTCAGAAAAACCTGTGCATAGCCAAAGGTAAAGAGAAGAAAATTACATGGAAAGTCATCAAGAGAAAACAAGAAGTTAAAGAATAAATAAATATATAGCTCTAGATCAGAAGAATGTGCTTGAGATTGAAAACAATGAAACACATTTGGGCTGTGTTGTAGAAAAAGGACATAAAGATTTTCAGACACACACAGTGTGGATATTTATTTTCCCCCCCGCCCCTTTACGGTGGATATTTCACAGTTTTTTGGACCACCACACAACAGAAGCAAAGATAGTAGTGAATGACTCACACCAGACATTTCTAACCTATTAGTCAGATATCTGTTACTGGAATAAGTATTGATTCTGTGCCTGCTTAAATGAAAGATGTGTCTGATGGCTCATGAGGGAAGGTATGTGATATTCAAGGATGGTGGTTTTCTCCAGTAAATGTACATGTCTTTCCAGGCAGAGGTTCCCAGACTGTGCTGTATGTACTGCTAGTGGTGTTGGAAAGGTTTCAGACCAGTTCTGCACATGGTGATCAATTAAATTTAGGAATCCTGTTTTAGATGGAATCACTACAGCTTGCTGGTTGCAGCCAGGGGAGCAGGTCTAGCTCTGTCTGTACTGAGTCTGTCTGTCCATGGGAACATGTCCACACCAGAATTTAACAACTGATCATCAGTAATTCCGTATGTGGAGGTAGCTATGAAAGCCACAGAGCAATTGGCTATCTAGGTTACTAATGGGTGGTATTTGCCTCTGTGGAGATACTTCCATGGTAATTCATGGAAGTGGTGAGAGGAGGTGAGGATAGTTCTGGTTTAAGAAAGCAGAGTGTGAGAGAGAGCAGTGAAGAAAATAGCCGTACTAAAGGCAGGGAGGGGAAGATCCCAAAAGAATGAAAGAGGCTGACAACACCCCACCACTGAGTATGCACACGACCTGGCAGAGAGCCATGAGCTGTCTCTGTGAAGGAGGTACTCAAGTGAATAAATGGCAAACTCCCATTTTGAGGCTCTGACCTCAATTAACTTTTTTCCAGTTACTTCAAAGGGACCAGTCACATGCTTAGAATTAAGCAAAGGTTGAATTTTTTCCTGGATCAGGACCTAAAGTGCTAAATGATTAATATGTGTTTATAGCTTTACTGTACTGTATTATTGAATTATTGGCTCACTTACTGACTAGCAGAGTCATGTATTCAGTCCTATGTGCTATTAACATCCCTTTGTGACTCTTGGATTTGTTCTTTCCACAGCTGAGATTGTGGAATCCAGACTTAGCTGAAATCCTTGCTATAAGGTCATAATGTCTGCTTACCATTTGCACTTGAAGTCCTTATTAGAGGAATTTAGTCTTCTTCTAGGACTTATAGAGAATTGCTACTGGTATATCGGGAACCATTGCCATGAGAAGGCAAAGAGTTTGTAGTGTTATTTTTTTTCTTTTACAATGCTTTAAGTATTATAGTAAGTATTATTAGTTTTTATATAGCTATATATTTTTTTGCTAAATGAAAAATTCTGTGCATATGGGCACAAAGGAGAGCTTGATAAAGAACAAGTATGGCCTATTTATTTTAATCACAATTTTCTCCTCTCTCCAGCATTTATTATGTCCTTGATTCAACGTTCTTCATGAAATCAACTCAAATGAATAGCATTCACAATGTTACTCTAACAAAATTGGAACGTAAAACCAGAATAACAGGAATCCAGTCATGCTGGATACTCTGAGTTGGATAAGTCTGCACCCTTTCTTTGGAAGATCTTCCTCTGCAGCTACATTAAGAACAAACTGGATGCATGCTAAGGTAGAAAACAAACAGCAATATCTAATCACAAGTTCCTTCATTATTTAAGAAAGAAACTGCAGATGCAGCCTATAACTCTGGAAGGTAAAGTTGAGGCCACCTTAATGTTAAAAAAAAGTCTTTTCTACCACTACTTTGATGTTTTCACTTGTTTCTTTCTGCATTTGTCTCTCCTGGATGCCTTTGATGTGCCATTGTTTGTTGGTCTGTCTGTTTGCACGATCCTCTGCACATGTATTAAGCAAACCGTGTTCTGATGTGTCAGTCAGCTTTTATTTCAAGGAACATGAACATTGACACCCTATCTGTATCAAGAGGCAGACCACTATTTAGCGCAAACAAGCCTTCCCTGATGGTTTGAAAGTGACACTGCACACCCTGCACAGCGAGCAAGGCCAGACTTTGCATCCCCCAGCCAATTCACACAGGTGAATTATATCACAAAATCACAGAATCAC